>CM055273.1:25829315-25849434 GCA_029237695.1 Conchocele bisecta | reverse complement strand
ACCGACCGACATCTATACCGACAAACCGACCGATCGACCGACACCAACCAAACGAGCGACTCGCACCAACCGACAGACCGACATCTATGCCGAGTGACTGACACCGACACCAAACAACACTGACTGACCGACACAGACCAACATCTATACCGACCGACCTTGGCCGACCAATAGACCGACTCACACCAATGGACAGACTGACACCTATACCGACCGACCGACCGACCGAACGACATCTACACTGACCGACTGAGAGACGGACCGACCAACACCGACCGACTGAGGGACACAGACCGACACCGACAGACCAACCGACACCGACAGACCGACAGACTGACCGACCAACACAGACCGACCAACACTGACACTGACTGACTGACCGACCAACAGACAGAAAGACAGCATACAGGTTATTCGCTACAAGCCAGCTCATTTGGATCTACAGTGATTTGTAAATGTTGTCGATAACTGGGCATACCGAATACTGGTAAGGCAATGATCTACATCACAAATAGCAATACACGGGTAAATAAATAGCACAGGTGTGGCCATCTACATGTAAGGATATATCGTTTATATCGCAGATAATTGCTAAAATAGTATGTAGAAGTGAACATTTACCTGCTGTCAGTAAATTGTTTTCTCCACCTCGGCTCACATGGGGGCATCCATATTTCATAGCTAGCTAGCTACCTGTTTTAGTTTTCCATCGTAAATTTCGATTGTCGTTCGTGATAAGGCGTAAACAAATATGTGTTTTGTTTCCACTAACCCCGACCGACCCTATTTGTCCCCGCCGAACCTACACTTTTTTTTTTCGTCATATCGGTAATTGTTTTGATAAAAACAGTATATTTTCACACTAACAACCCATAGTGGGTTAACATATCCATACAAAAAGAAAAGTGTCGTGAACGGAAAATAAATACGAGAAAAAAAAAAAAGTTTCGCCTACCTACCTACCTACCTACCTACCCTAATTACATAATATGAAAGCTAAAATTAATCAAGAAAAAAATCCTGGCAACAAAAAAAATAATGCTGACGACATGCAAAATTTAATTGGTATGCTAACTTCATCACATCCATTTCTGAAAGAAGTAATTCAGTCATCAGGCAAACCACCAAAATGTAATTTGTTATACAGATAATCAAATGAAACATTTCAAAAACTCATGTAAAACATCATGATAGGAGTTGATAGGACATTTAATTTAGGACCATGTTATGTTACATGTATAGTTTTTCAAGATAACAAATTAAAACGTAAAAGTAAAGAAAATTCTCCAATTTTGTTAGGACCCGTGTATCTCCACTGGGATGGTGCCTACCAGACATATCAACGATTTTTTACTCACATTTCAGCTGTTTTGGATCTTGACATTTCGGCCGCTGAAATAGGCACTAATAGCATTGTAATTGGAACCGACGAAGAAAAAGCTCTTGTTAAAGCTCTAAAATCAGGATTCCCAGATTCTAAAGTAACACTCTGTACAAGACATTTAGAAGAAAACTTAAAAAGACATCTAAAAAATAAAGTAGGAGTAAATCAAAAACAAACATCAGAAATAACAGAAGCAATATTTGGCGCAAATGGGTTAGTCACCGCTGAAACTACTGTAGATGTTGCATCATTGGCTAATGAAATAGAAAACAAATATGAAAATGTCGCCGGTAATTATCTTTCGGACAAAATGATCCCAACAATAAAAGATTATGTACATGACGTTAGGAGTACACATGACATCCCTTTAAATTGGAAAAACAATAACTGCGAATCAATGAATCACATTTTAAAATTAAATCAAAACTGGACACCTAATAAACTACCAGACTTAGTAGACAAAATTCACAAGGAAGTTAAATTTCAAGAAGCAATGGTTAGAGGTTCGTTATACGGTCATGGCGATTACGAATTTTCAGATCATAAACATCCACTAAAATCAACTAAAGCTAATTGGGATAATAAAAATGCAGACGAAAAACAAAGATTATATGAAAGATTCATCACATACAAAGCAAAACCAATCGCTAAATTCATAACATCATCAGACGGCAAATTAGTAATACCAAGTAACAAACACAACAGCTAAGAAACCCGGTCAAAAACGAAGAGTTAAAAACAGTAAAACATTTACAAACTGTAAGAGAGCAAGACACGAATAATTCTTTGTAAATATAAATTGAATGGCAAAATGATGCTTTTGCTATTGTTGTCTAATTAATATTGTATAATTAAAATGTCATGGGAACCTATGGCGCGGCCCAAAAGCCCGTAAGTTAATCCCACCAACTTGAACGTATATTTGTACGGGAAACCTCTGGCGCGGCCCAAAAGCCCGTAAGTTCCTTCCATTTATATATTATATTAATAGTATGGTCATACAATGTACATACAAATTATTTGTACGTTACCTTAACGTGTTACCGGAAACCTCTGACGCGGCCCAAAAGCCCGTAAGTTCATTCCACAAACATGCTGTCTAATAAACAATGCATATTAAACATAATTTAATCTGAATACCACTGGCGCGGCCCAAAAGCCCGTAAGTTTCAATCAGTTTACATTGTGTATGCACATGTGAATATTGTGCTGACTGCACACATGTTTAACTAATTTTAAATAAAAAAATGAAATAAAAACCTATAGTGGGGATATCTGGCTATGCAAAATGGTAAGTATTTGCATAGACAACCACCTGATGAGACTCACAGAGGAGTCGAAATGGGTCTTGTGACATTAAGAGGATATTATTGGATTTATTCTGGACATTCAAAGGTATGTATGTATCTTATTCTTTACACATATTGCATGGAGCTTGTTGTCGCTTATTCTGTATTCTGGAACTTGTTGACGCTTATTCTGTACACATATTGCATGGAGCTTGTTGTCGCTTATTCTGTTGACGCTTATTCTGTTGTCGCTTATTCTTTACACATATTGCATGGAGCTTTGTTGTCGCTTTTTCTTTACACATATCGTATGGAACTTTGTTGTCGCTTTTTCTTTACACATATCGTATGCATTGCATGGAGCTTGTTGTCGCTTATTCTGTTGACGCTTATTCTGTTGTCGCTTATTCTTTACACATATTGCATGGAGCTTTGTTTTTGTCGCTTTTTCTTTACACATATCGTATGGAACTTTTTGTTGTCGCTTTTTCTTTACACATATCGTATGCATTGCATGGAGCTTGTTGTCGCTTATTCTGTTGACGCTTATTCTGTTGTCGCTTATTCTTTACACATATTGCATGGAGCTTTGTTGTCGCTTTTCTTTACACATATCGTATGGAACTTTGTTGTCGCTTTTTCTTTACACATATCGTATGCATTGCATGGAGCTTGTTGTCGCTTATTCTGTTGACGCTTTTTCTTTACACACATCGTATGGAACTTGTTGTCGCTTATTCTGTATTCTGGAACTTGTTGACGCTTATTCTGTTGACGCTTATTCCATACATATCGTATGGAACTTGTTGTCTCTTTTTTGTAAACATATCGTATGGAACTTGTGTACACATATTGCATGGAGCTTGTTGTCGCTTATTCTGTTGACGCTTTATTCTGTACACATATTTCATGGGCTTGTTGTCGCTTTCAATCGACTTTCTGACACATTATCTATCTAACACAATATTTATATTACAATTGTTATCTTTATTATTGTATAATTTGTTATAATTGGTTATAAAATACTAAAATAATGTTCTGAAAATCATCTTCTTGTCACTTCTTGTCACTTCTTACGCTTGTTGACGCTTCTTGTCACTTCTTGACACTTCTTGTCGCTTTTAGTGAGACCCCTTTCCAGGTGTTAGCGGAAACACACAATATTTTTTTTTTGGCCTAAGATGTTTTGTGAAACGGACTAAGCACGTACCAGTAGCCTATTTCACCAACATTGCAAAGTATACTTTACTAGCAAAGTATACTTTGAGGGAGAGATTTTCAATTTTATGATAAATTTATTATTTTTATTATACTGAATTTATTACATTATCACAGCCATTTTGGCTGTGATAATGTAATACATTCAGTATAATAATTCTGCATACTTTTGATCATCAAATATATGCAGTTGTTAGTTTTATATCAAATAATGCATTTCAGGAAAAATGAATGATTACTTCCCTCAAAGTATACTTTGCTTGTAAAGTATACTTTGCAATGTTGGTGAAATGGGCTACTGGTACCAGACTTAAGTTATAACTGATGACAAAAGTACTTGCTTAGTTCGTTAGTGAAACTTGCCCAGGTGTCTATTTCCAACTGGGATGTATGTGAGATAGTGATTGCCATATTGGGGGCTGTGCTTCAACGCTACTAATTGGAACATTAGGCCATGTTTTCCCATGAACATAATAGGTTGGTTAACTGTAGATAATATGATCCATAAAATGTATATAGCGGTGTAAAATCATTTGACACACTAGTGTTTATCTATGAACAGGTACTGTTGGTTTCCGATAAATTGGCATGGGCATGTGACGTCACGGGGTCAGCGGACTATGTCTATTATAGCTTTCTAGGGATGTAGCCGTTTGCAGCCATTTTAGGTGGCCGAATCGACGCCTTATCTAGAGAAATTTAGAGCTTGAAAATGCATGCTCCCGATAGCTTAGGAGATAATTAAAATTACCAACTGGTTCCAACTGGTTAACTGGTGAAACAGGCGATTGAAAACCACAATAAATGCCATATTTATAAATGTAAAACGTTTCGATAGTTGATTCATTTTGATTGCCCAGTCGTCCGCAAGCATACGTATTATTGTCCGCACAGCTCAGATGGTAGAGCGCTCGGTAAATGCAATGGACCTTCGTTCATTATGTGCGAGTTCGAGTCTCGGACAAATTAATATTTTTTCATTCATATAACAGATTCAACGTTTTCTCACTTTTACGAAAATGTCTTAGATAGAGTTTGACAAAAGGGTACTTGTGACGTACGCACTGGTTTCAGCGTCACAGATCAGGATGCACATCACTCAGTCAGATCAGGGCATAAGGTGTTCACAATTCATGTTCTGAATACATATTTCACTATCAAACAACGTGAAACAATCAATATAGACATATTCTAAAATTATCCCCAGTAGGTATTTCATAGAAACGACAGTACGGTGGTGGGGGACTCTTGGGGACTTCAAATATACACATCCTCGGGGTTCTCGGCCTCCTAATTCCCGGCCCCTGGAAATGTTTGACTTTAAATACACCCACACATTATATGTCCGCCGCCCCAGAGCGGGGAAAACATTGGTTGCGCACTTATACATTTTGTCCAGACAGACATATGGATGTAACTAAGACGATTCAAATCACATTATGCAATATACGTCTTTATAAGTTTTTGAACCAATACAAAAATATGTTTCTGTAAGTTACATTAAATAATGTTAATAAAATAAACGTATTAACGACGGCAGATATCTATCTGGGAGTATAAAGTGAGGGACATAATGCAATGTGATTCAACAGTGATGGTTTCGAACCCACAACCCTCAAAGTTGAATTTAAACAAAACAAATAGCTGTTACCACTACGCTATATACATCAGATACGAAGTGAATGTATTGGTCACAGGTTGATATAGGTGCACGTATGTATAATACTGCTTGTATGTTCTAAAATTAGATAATGAAACACAGGTGCATCGTTATCGATTATTATAGACTTGCTCATGCATGCATTTCCAATGAGCATTTGACGTATGTTGGTGTGATACATATACGATTCGAGTGCCTGTGCTCACTATTTTCTTTTTCAGCAAATACCTAACAAAAAAAGTGACAACTTCATTCAAAATATGCCAGAACCGTTACTTGAATACATTTCGGGCCAACATTGGTGACATGCATGCTACATCGTCATGCTAATATCAGTTTTGCATTACTAACACACCTACTTTACCTATTATGGTTCAATATGGAATCTCCTGTGACCTTTGCCCTTGCCACTTTATCGGAATTCGACAGTAAATGCGATGGGCCTGTTATCTCGTGGTATTTACAGGTACAAACAGAGATACCAGGTTAGAAGACACCAAATGGTGCAAAATCGCCCAGGGTGTATGCACAAATAGTCCCCGGTATAAAAAAATAGTGCGGGTGTTTTGAGGTCACATACACCGTTTGCTTGCAAATCTTGATCCATTACTACCCAGTTTCTCTTGAGAAATATTTTGGGGTGTCTTTAACACCAATTTTCAGCATATTTGTAGCATTGAAAAGAAAACACTGAACCTGTTGGTCACTTGATGTAAACAGAGTTTCCGTGGCCAAAAAATGTACACAATATTGGAGAATATGACAAGGTTGGATTTTTCTTTCTTAGGAGTAAGTGAACCTATTGTTTAGTTCATGCAGAACCAGTACAGACTGGCTGCAGGTCATGTACAAGTGGGTCCCACAGCATCTATACGAATAGTGAAAGTAGGAGACACTGGCCTTATTGGATGGCATTCGTAAATTATATAGTAAAACTAGTTGGTGGTGTCTAACCTAGATTTGAAGTAGGATAGTGTTTTCACGCTGTGCAGGACGCCGGAAAATGAGGATAATTTTATCTGTGGAATAGTGTTTTCACGCTGTGTTTTTTTTTTAATTAATGTATATGTTTATCATCGTTCCTGTATATATAGTATAATGGGTGGGTTCTGGTTCATTTTTGATTTACAAATTGCTTTTATCGGGGCCAAAGACTGATACCCGATAAAAGTAATTGTAAATCGAAATGACTATAGGACCCCCTTTATACATATATATGTATGTGTCTTTCAATTTCACTGCTTAAGTAATTTCTACGAACAAATACATTCTCTTTCATATATTTAATTTTTTGTATCAGCGATTCGGTTTGAATTACGTACTACATTGAATGTTCGGTCTAATCTCATGATTCGCCCATTGACCAACTCGCCCGTTTTTTTTGCGAATTGTTTTGTTCAAGACTGACGTCCATTAGCCAAAGAAGGCTTAGAAGATTGAAGATTCAAGTCGTCCATTAATGTACCTTGACATAACGGACCATGGACATAACGGACCAGATTTCGGACGAAACGGACCTCCGCGTTCGCACCTCATACACTTTCGCACCTCATACGTTTTTCGCGGCTAGAGGTTTCACATAGTAAATGTTCATTAATATTTTAAGAAACACTGTTATCGCCACTGATATCAGTGTGGAAAATTTACGTCTGATATAATGTCAATTAATACGTGGTAATGGTGGAAGAATATTTATTTGCCAGAAAATGTCACAGATGATGTCTGGTATATAAATAACATTTTTTGTACCTACTGAGTGGGCATGTACCTTTAAGAGTGTTTGTTTGGCTTTCAGAGGCATGATGAACCAGACTGCTCCACAAACGAATTGAACCTGAGATGTATCGACAAGGATATCAAGGTTATAGGACAGTGCGGGAATATCATGACGATCCTGACCACCAAAATGATAGTCAATCCTTTGCGGACATAGGTAATTTACATGTTTTCCGCTTTATATGCCAGCGCTCCAGATAAGCTGCGTATTTGCTTAAATACCCAATTAAAATTGCCAAAAAAAAAATTGAAATCAGAAGTAGCGAGTATCAAAAAGCAATAAAAAGTTTGTGGTACCTTTATCATGCTGCAGAAAACAATAAACAGACCACAAATATAGCATATTTTTCTTATTTTCCGTGAAAATGCATCTTGGTATTTCATTAGAATTCTCCCCAAGGAGACAATTCTAATGAAATGCCAAGACACGTTTTCATTTCGAAGCAAACTATTCAATAATTACTGTATGTTTATGTGTAAACAGTATGTATAATTATCATTCTACCCGAGTGAGCTATTTGGTCAGGAGCTACACTGGTCACACGTCCCATAAGTTTCATTTCTCTGGTCAAAGCCACATATTCCATTTGCAGGATATCTGATCGAGTCTTTGTTTATTTGCAGGGATTCCGCTGGCGATCGCCACAATTGCGCAATTGGCGATAAAAAATTAACAATTGGCGAAAAAATTACAATTTTCGGAATTTTTTTTTTCTCGAAAATTGTAATTTGTTATCGCCAATTGTTAATTTTTTTTGAAGTGGTGATTTTTCTATTTTCCCCAGCGGAAACCCTGTATTTGTATTTCGCTGTTTTCTTTTTCAGGATTTTCTTCGTTCGAGGAGGCATTTTCACAGATAACTGGCAACATAGTCAACATAAATAATGGAGGTTAGTCATTTTTGAAGGTTTACTTGATGTTGGTTTATGCAACGCCAAATCTACATAAACTCAAATAGTTAAGCTAGCGCTAAATAATTAGAGCGGGCATTACATATTTAGAGCTAGCTCCAAATCATTTGAAGAGCTGTCTAAATCATTTGGAGCTAGCTCTAATTATTTAGAGCCAGCAATACTTGATTATGAGTTTATGACAGTTTGACATTGGAACTCAAATAAGTATTGCTAGCTCTAAATAATTGGAGCTAGCATTAAATATTTAAAGCCAGCATTAAATATTTAGAGCTAGCATTAATTATTTGAGTTTCTGTAGACTTGCGTTCCTGGAACGCCAAATCTACATAAACTAAAATAATTATTGGCAGCTCTAAATAAATATATAAAGCTAGCTCCAAATGATTAGAGAGATCTTATCTCTTCAAATTATTTGGAGCTAGTTCTAATTATTTAGAGCTATCAATAATGATTTGAGTTTATGTAGATTTGCGTTCCAGGAACACCAAGTCTACAGAAACCCAAATAAGTAATGCTAGCTTTTAAATATTTAATGCTGGCTTTAAATATTTAATGCTACATGTAGCTCCAATTATTTAGAGTTAGCAAGAATTATTTGAGTTTATGTATATTTGGGGTTCCATATTGGTTGGCTCAGTAACTGATCCATATGGATGTTCATAATTACACTGACGTAGTCTATGACATTTTCTGCCTAGCCACATTTCTGTAATTCTCTATATCGATATTGTTTTTAAATGGCGTTGGATGTTGACAGAAATTAAATGCGGAATTTCATGATTTTAATAAATTATTTATTGCTTTTAATATTGTTTCATCGCGTTCGACATACAGTCTATTTGGCTATTTACAGTTTTTAAACTATCGGAACATCAAAGTAAATTTAAGTAATAAAACCATGGGCTGTCAAAAAACATGTTGTGTGCTTAAAGTTTGCGAGGAGTCCTTTGGCTGCCACGCACTTTAAACAGACCAAATGATTTTCTTACGCAACAGATCATTATTTTATTCTTTAAATATTGCAGCGATGGTGTTGGAGAAAGCGGGCAAGATTATCGGCACAGACCGGGACAATGGCCATGCCAGTGAAAAAATGTAAGTACCTGTACTCACACGGGGCATTTGGCGTATTTAACTATATATATAGTTATACCGATGAAAGCTGAAACACGCCAAATACCTGTGCCTGCACGTCCCTGTGGCCTAGTGGATAAGGCATCCGCCTCGCAATGGAGAAGTCAAACGTTTGAGTCTTCAATCGGGTTGATATATGATGGTTTCTGAGCCGCCAACTACTGTCTGTTTCATGAAACCTGCCCAAATTTTACGGCCATATAAACAATGCCAAAAAACATTTGTTTTTGGATAATATTAAAATTAAAGCAAAATTTGAGAATTAGCTTCCTTTTTATTTCGTGAAATTTGGTCAAATATTGATTTTATTATGAAAAATAAAAATTGATTTGTCTATGGGAATTTAACATGGGGGGAAACGAGGTGGAGGAGCTGTGGGAGGAGTCTGAAAATGAAATAAATTGGAAATTGACTGACTAGGTAGCCTAGAAATGATCTAAGAAAACAAAAGTTATATTTTGAAAATCGGTCCAGTATTTCTGAAATTCTAAAAAAAAATCCCCATGTTAAAACCCCATAGACATCTTCACTCTGTGTATGGGGATTTAACATGAGGACATTTATTTTTCGCAATAAAATCAATATTTGAGCAAATTTCACGAACTTTTTACGTTGTGTATATGGCCGTAACATTTGGGCAGGTTTCATGAAACAGACTTTTTGAAGAGATATGTGTTTTTCGCTTCATGCATAGTAAATGAAATTTTATTTGATCACATTCCCAAAAGCATTCATTATGTTCAAGTACATGCTATCAAAAACTGTGATAAGCAGGGGAGATAATTTGGCTTGCCATAATTTGGCATTTTCGCTTTACATGTACAAGTAAAGAAAAATTGTCAAATTTATTATTTTTTTTTGTTGTGAAATAGAGGATTCCTTACGTGGAAGCCGACACACACTCATGTATTATTTTCCGCTATTGAAAATGTGCGATGGAATTCCATCGCACATTTTCAATAGCGGAAAATAATACATGAGTGTGTGTCGGCTTCCACGTAAGGAATCGAGTGAGAGTGGCTTGCACGGACGCCGACGGACACGAGATGTATTATTTCCGCTATTCAAACATGTACGATAGAATATCCTATTTATTACATTCCCACGGCGGATATATATGCACATTTATTCTATTTTTATACACCCGTTTGAAAAAAACGGACGTATTATGTATTCATCTTGTGCGGGCGGGCGTCGGTGGACGCAATAACTCAAGTTCTACTTGACCGATCATAACCAAATTCGGTATACATGTTTATCATGGCAAGACAAAGAAGCCTATTGATTTTGAAAAAAATCCAATACTTATCTCCCCTTGGCGGCCATTTTTAATTTTCGCACTCTGTGTCCTTGTCCGCGCAATAACTCAAGTTCTACTTGACTGATCATAACCAAATTCGGTATACATCTTTATCACGGCAAGACGAAGAAGCCTATTGATTTTGATTAATTTTCGGACTCTGTATCCCTGTCTACTCAATAAGTCGAGTTCTACTTGACGGATCGTAACCAATTTTGGTTTACATTTTATCACGTCAAGATGAGTTATCTCCCCTTGTTGACTGGCCTTGCCTCGACGGGCGTATATTGTGACCTTCGGCACTCTTGTTGAGATTATAATCAATTAATTGTGATGTGCGCATGGATAGTTATACAATGACATGTTTTACCGCGCTTTGACGTTACTTTGTGTGACGTCAAATGTGACGTCATGTAAACATTTTGAAATCCAAATTACGCAGCTGTTTCTATGAGCCAGATATATTTGAGTGCATGTTTTGGAATGTGTGCAATGACATTAACATTCTAGATTAGTCGAGACTCCTTTCCAAATTTTCAAATAACTTTATTTTGACTGTAATCAAAATTAAAAGTTTGCTTGATAGCTCGTGGTTTTCCAGAAAACAGGTGTTCACTTCACGGTGTATTATTTGTAAGGAGTTGATTACGGGTTTTCTCTCACAGCGAAACCCGTGCAAATAATTTGCAAGAGTAATAAATGATAATACTATACCAAAGTTAGAAGGAAGTTCCCATTTATATAGATGGTAGTGTAATTAATTTAAATAAAATAATTTATTTGTGTATTATCGCCCTTGAGCATGTTGAGATAAAGTAGTCTATTGCACGACTACACAAATATTTTCAATTGCAGTAACTTCGTATGCTATATTCAGTATAACTTCCGCCGTGATATACATTTGGTTTTAGAAGCATTTGGAAATTCAGGCCAAATTATTTGTCGCCCGTATTATGTTCAACCTAGTTTCACTGAATGTTAAGTTTTCATATACGCGTAGTATAAAGCAGGCTTGTGAAGCATTTGGATAATAATTTAGTAACCATCGATTGAAACATACATATATAATACTGAAGTCAGATTGACTTGAAACTTTATATGCCGATACTTCTTTATCATCATGCATATTTTCATCTTATAGCCCACACATGCGACTTTCATGCCCGAGGTCGAGGTCAATATTTACCGTGGTGGCGGACCATGCTATGGCCGGGGGTCTCCGTGAGCTCCTGCTCACATGCTCTATTTCACACTAAAATGATCACTTGTGTCTATGGCCTTGCTGTTCAATGGACGTAAAACCACAATCAATCAATCAACTTGCATGCTGTAATTTCAGTCACGGCATATCACAGGAGACCTGGAATTGGTTGTACGAAAGTACGGCGCGTCTCATGAAACAGTTGGGCAACAAGAAACTAAACAGAGTAAGTGGCAGCCTCCAATGCATTTTATTGCATTATAAGGTTTTAATAACACAAGTGTATCTAAACCATATTACACTACTGTAATTCCAGCACTAAAAATATTTACACAATTCCCTAACATTTGATTGGCTCGTAGCAAGTCTCTGTCCAAAATTTATATCCCAGTAAACTCCCCACACCAATCTACTTTCTACAGGTGCGCTGTCAGTGCTGTCAATGTAAACAAATGGATGCCGTCTGTCAAAATAAACACATTTTCTTGATGAATTTATTTGAAAAGCTGGAATTATAAGGAATGAATAGCCTTATAGTAATGAAATTGCAAATGAGCCCGCTACAGCAAACATGTTAGGTAATCAGTACAGCTTCAAATTATGATGACGTGCTTATGCTATAAATATAATCTAACATCTGTGTTGATTTAGTACAATATTTATTAAACTTGTGCACTGATTTCATAACCAAGCTTACCTTTTTTTTAACTTGACCCATTATGACGTATTGGCGGGAATCAAGTGTGAAAATCAGTTTCTAGCGACCTCTCGACAGAGAAACACCAAATTTTTCGTGTATCATGGAAACAGAAATTAATTAAACACGAACTCCAGCAGCAGGTGAAGAAGGCGGTTGAGGCGACTCAGACGTCATTGTTATCCAGCATGGAGTCGCTCATTTCGTCTAACCTCCATTCGTTCCAGAAAAATATTTCTTCCCAGCAGAAAGAACTGGCGGACGTTCAGTTTTGAGCAAAATAAACGTGCTCTCGAGTGACAATTACAAATTCACAAAGCGGAGTTGCGAGGATCAGTTTCGTTTCAACAGCAAGGTGGCGGAGAAGATAGACTGTGCGGAGTATAAACTGAGTGCGGGCAGTATCACCCAGGACCATATACAGTCGGCGGCCGTCAGTCTCCGTGAAGGTATGACTTTGCTAAAAACATCGACAAAAAGGTCATAAAACTCGCGGATTCGAGTGAACTCGTTGGAAAGGTTGTTAATAGTATGAATCCAATCCGATAGCAGACGATTCCGATGACGAACGGCGTATCGTGAAGGCGCAGAGCGCTGCTTCAGGAACGACAAGCGAGATCAGATTAAGCGGCAACGCAAACGCAGTTATTCCTCCTGGGTAAAACAGACAGAGGACAGAGCACGCAGCACGACGATACCTGTCATTTCTACACGACAAACAACGACGAGGCCAGGCGATTGTTTTCGCGTGTCGGAGACCGGGACATTGGCGATCTGAGTGTCCAGACCTCGCCGCTGTCAGAGCGCAGACATCACACAAAAATAAGATAAGTCATGTTTATATTGATAACCCGTCCATGGAGACAGGTAAGCGGGATAATATTGTATTACAGCCTGGCGAATCGGCGCTGCCCGTCCGTGCAACCAATGGTCGCTGTGTCACGGGCACAGCGAATAACGATGGTTCACCTATAGGTAAGCTACAAAGGAAATACGAGAAATGGGACTCTATGGCAGAAAGCGGGTATGTAAACAACATTCAATCGGGCGATAATAGCACGGTGAAGTCTCCAGTGGGTAGGTTACGGAGGTGTTGCGAGAAATGGGATGCAGTTGGGGCGAGCAGGTACATTTTGGATGTTATTAAAAACGGCTACAAGATACCGATGAAGGAGAATCCCGTGAGTATTGATTTACATAATAATAAAAATGCTCGGGATAATTCAGAATTTGTTGTGTCCGAAATCCGTAGTTTATTGGGTAAACACTGTATACATGAAGTTGACACGGCTCCTTATGTTGTCAATCCTCTGACCGTGGCTTATAACAGCAAGGGTAAACCTAGACTGGTGCTGGATTGCAGACACATAAACCCGTGTTTATTCAAATATAAATACATATACGAAGACGTGTCGGTGGCTAAGCACATGTTCAAACAAAACGAGTTTTATTTTTTGTTACGACTTGAAATCCGCGTATCATCATATTCAAATTTTTGAGCCGGATATTACATTTCTATCGACGGCTGGATTTATATTTTCTAAAGTTGTCCGGGAAATGATTAAAATATTGGAGATCTCAAGGACACAGGGTTGTAATGTTTCTAGAATGATGGGCTGGGTGGGGCCGCAACACAAAAATAAAAAGGGGGCGAGCATTCTCAGCTCATATATAAGGAGCAGCATACAGGAATTTGGTTTCCTTTTAGCAGACGACAAATGCAGCTGGGAGCCAGCACAGTAGCAGTATGGCTGGGGTATGTATGGAATATGGCAGAAGCCAGGTTTATGTGCCACAGAGGACAGAATACGGAGGGTCGAAGTCTGTATCGATTCTATGCTGGGCATAATCAGACACGGGTGTGTGTTTTTGGTAAGTGCGAAATTTCTCGCATCAGTGATTGGCCAAATTGGATCATTGCAAACGTCTGTTGGTGGCCCTAGTTAGACTGAAAACGAGGTATATGTACGCATGTCTGATGCGCAGAGCCAGCTGGAGGGCTCTGGTCATATTGGATGACAATGCTATACTCAACAAAACTAGAAACGTCCCTGTTTTATAGCCGGTGTAGCTCTGTCTATGTATGTAACCACATGTTCAAAGTACATGTATTTTAAACCGTGGCGATGTTCAGAATACGATCGTGTAGAGTTTAGCCGATACACACGGTTTACATAGCGGCCAGTGACCGGAACGTTGATTTCCACTTTTTGCACGTGCACGCTATACTTGTCATCGATAAGGTGATTCAGTTCATGTCGTACCATTCATGCGATAGGGGCTATTCGGAAATTTTTCACTGTTTTCGATATGCCACGGCTTTCCGAAAACGAGCGAAATCAGGCAATTGGGATGCTTGCGGGTGGGATGGCCGCCAGCGGTCGTGCCTCGGTTTGGTTGGCTGTCGGAAGACGATTGATCGTCTTGCAGCCCGGTACCAGCAAACTGGGGCTGTTCACGACCGGCAGCGACCTGGTAGGCCTCGTGTAACGACGGCTGAGCCGATCGTTACATTACGTTACGTTGACGCACTTACGTCAACGTCGATTGGCAGCCACAGTCACTGCTAGGCGATACGGTGTCTCAGGGCAGACCATTCGCAACCGGTTACGTCGTAACGCCCAACCAATCCTGGCACGCCGCCCGTACACTGGTCAGATAATGACCCAACGTCACCGTGCTGCCAGACTGTTATGGGCGCGACGTCATCTGAACTGGAGAAGGGCTGACTGGAACCGAGTTTTGTTCACCGATGAATCTCGGTTCACAGTTAGTCATGCTGACGGAAGATTACGGGTATACAGGCGTAAAAATGAAAGATTCACCGATTGTTGCATTGTTGAAAAGAACAGGTTTGGTGGAGGGAGCGTAATGGTCTGGGGTGGGATCATGGGAAACCGGAAGACAGATTTGGTTTGTTGTACAGGGGCAACATCAATGCACAACGTTATGTTGCAGATGTGCTAAATGCACATGCCTTACCATTTATCCGTCAGCATGGTCCTGGTGTGACATTGATGCACGACAATGCCCGCCCTCACGTAGCCAGTGTCACCACTCAATACTTACAGCAAAACAACGTCGACGTCATGCCATGGCCCGCGGTCTCCCCGGATCTCAATCCCATTGAGCACATATGGGATGAGCTGGGCCGCAAAGCACGAGCTAACCATCAGATTGACAATGTTCGCGATCTTACACGGGCGTTACAACGGGAATGGAGGAATTTGCCCAACGCACTGGTATTGCGTTACGTCACGTCGATGCGGCGTAGGATCATTGCATGCATTCATGCAAATGGTGGCCACACTCGGTACTAACGAGATTTACTGAATTTGCCACATTAGTTATTGAAATTCCATCTCTAAACATTAAGTAACACATTTCTGAGTTTTTGTGATTTTTGATTTTGACCCCCTACCCCACCGCCCTTGGCCGGTTATCTCTCGAATATTTAACAAGATATCCAAATGCAATTTATTGGCTTTGATACAGAAATAATGAAGAATTGTTTTTCCATTTTGATTTTCTAAAGTAACCCTTTTGGTTTTTGATGAATCTTTCCTTAAACATGGAGGGACGTTTCTAGTTTTGCTCAGTATATAAATGAATTGTACTTTTGGAAACAACATGTTAGACATCTGAATAGCAAAGGAATGCCTTTTGACAGTATATCTGATTGTGACATGATCATGTACAGTGACGCCTCGGGCGAAGGTTTTGGCGGTTATTTGGCATGCCCCGAACATCCTCAATTGGAGGTAGACATTGATGCTCTCTGTGCGAGCAGCCCTATTGTGGATCTGAGGTTCTGGAACCTGGACTCTATCTGAAAGAGTAGAAAGTTCCACATGGTGGGAACTGGAATCCGTCCGAAGACTGGTTTACAATTGTTCGGAGACATTGGCGGATAAAAGGTAAAGATTGTTTCGGACAATAAAAATGTTTGCATCATACTGAAGGTAGGTAGCAGAAAGCGGAAACTGCAGTGCATCGCAGACGAAGTCGGCGACCATTGTCGGGTAGGTAATATTTCGATATACCCCAAGTGGGTGCCAAGGGCAGACAACCAGGAGGCGGACAGGTTGAGTAAGTCTTATGATTGTGATGACTGGCAAATACATGCCGTATTTTTGCCGGTGTGGATGCTGAATGGGTCCATTCGATGCCGATAGATTTGCATCAAACCTGAATAACAAGTGTGTTTAATTTTAATTCGAAATGGTGGTGTCCAGGCACCGCTGGTGTAGACGCTATGGGCCAAAACTGGCATGTAAAGAACAATGGGTGGTTCCGCCACCAAAACATGATTTTGCTGGTGTTAGATACAGTGTACGTGACGGAGCAAGAGGTGCGCTTGTCGTACGGAATGGAAATCTAGTCCATATTGGCCAGCAATTTCACAAACTGGTGGATTTGCACGGTTTATTGTTGAAATTAGAAATCTGGGGTGCTCAGATGTCATAATAGCAGGAAGGGGCAAACATGGCATATTCGGTGGTCAAGATCTACAATTCAAAATGATTGCATTAAAAGTAATGTGCTCAGGTATGGGTTACATGTATCAATTAGCATGCACTTACTGTTAACTTCTATTTTGACAGAGCGGACAGATGAGCCGTTAGAAGACCGACATACAGGCAGATGTACGGTGGGCCGGCCTTCCACTGACGGCGAAAAACAATCGGTTATGTGGGCAGATGAGTGACTATTTGCTACATTCCAGAGGTACACAAACTGTGAAAAAATACACTTATTCATTTTACAAATGGAAATTATATTGCATTGAAAATAACATCGAGAGTCTACCACACAGCCTGTGTATAGCTTTATATCTGACTGAGCTGTTTGGTATCGGGTGCATCTTCAGGAACTATCGAAGCAGTTGTATACAGTTTAAAATGGAATTCGTGGATTGAGCGATCCCACCACAAACACATACGTGACTAACATTCTAGAAGCAGCGAAGCGTCAACCGAAATATCATGTTCGTAGGAAAGATCCAGTTACTGACACTATGTTGAAGGACCTGTGTTCCAAATATTCGCAGTCGCAAGAGTTATTAGTTGTCAGAGACTTGGCTATGATACTTGTATCATACGCAGGGTTTTTACGATTTGATGAATTAAGTCGTATACGATGCAATGAAATCGAAATTATTTCCGATTACATGAGAATTCATATACCAAAAAGCAAAACAGACAAATACAGGGAGGGTAATGAAGTTTTAATAGCCATGGGCGAGACAATTTGCTGTCCAGTAGGTATGTTGCAGAGATATATGGGGCTTGCTGATTTACAAATCGGACAGAACATTTTCTTGTTTCGGCCAGCATTTAGAAATGGAAATTTGGTAAAACTTATTCATAAGGATAAACCGCTCAGCTACACTAGAGCAAGGGAGGTAATTGTGGCCAGATTGAAAGAGGTGGCATCACAAGGTGTGAATTTGGGTTTGCACAGTATGAGGGCTGATGGGGCTAGCAAAGCAGCAAACAGTAATGTCAATGACAAATGTTGGAAACGTCATGGCAGATGGAATTGTGATTCTAGTATGGACAGATATGTCAAGGATTCACTGGAAATGAAATTACATGTATCAAAAAGTTTAGATTTGTGATTGGTGCTTTGCTGGCCAGTATCAGCCCGTGCTTTGTAATGTTCTACACCTGGGTTCGCTAACCGGCAAATTAGTGTTGTGTTGATAATTAGTCGGAACATAGAAGTATTGAAGATCCAGAGAAGGAAATTTCTGTTTCGTTTCACAGGACTTGTTAGTAGCTCACGTGTTCATATTCCAATGTTTGTCCTCTATCCTGCTGTGACAAGTTCATAACCCTCAGACTTACACTAGGCATAAGGTGAAGGTCACAAACGTTGTCTATTCTCATTTGTTTCATCATTTCCAGTGCGTTCAATACAACTTCCATTATTTTTGTTCACACAGGCAATAATTCCAGAACAAAATATTTATACAATTCCCTAACATTTGATTGGCCCGTAGCAAGTCTCTGTCCAAAATTTATAATCCCAGTAAACTCCCACGCCGAACTACTTTCCGTAACCGTGAGGTGCAGTTAAAATAATTCTTAAGAAAACGGAAAATAAACAAATTTTCTTGATGAATTTATTTCAAATCGCTTGAATTATATAAGGAATGAATGGCCTTTTTGTTGAATTTATCAAGGATATAAACTTGGAAAAGTCGCGGGAATACTATATTCTTTATGGTCCTCTGTCATACTGTTGCAAACTCCTTTCTCATAATTATACCCACTTTTTTTTAAAAAATGGGTACCGGTAATATTGTTTTTGTCACGTGTCTGTATGTTCATCCGCCAATCAAGGAAATCAAACGAAAACATTATCTTTCAGGCACAGAGATTAAAATTTCACAAAGTGAAGAGTGACTTCCAGGAAAGTGTACAGAGATTCCAGACACTACATAAGGTAGGAATTTAATAGTATTGAGCCAATCAACGAATTTGAACAAATATAAAATATAATTAGAGAGATTAGACCTAAAAATATGTGTGTTTCCTGTTACGGGCTGAAAACAATATGGTCGGTCGGTCTTTTCTTTTATTGTACTGCGATGATTCTGTTGACATGGTGTTGAAATAAAGTTTTGTTGTTGTTGCTGTGTCACTGAAAATGGTGTGTTATAAAGACAGGACAAATATAAAGGTATCCCCAGCAACATTTTCCAGAACCAAAATCACGGAACCAAAAAATTATTTTTACGGTCGGGGTGAAACAAATACTGTCGGTCGAGTAACGGGAAACACACCTCTTCTTTTGGTCTCATTGTAAACAACATGCACTACTAATAATAATAGACTGTTCAGTTTACACTTGCCTGGCTTGATGTCAATTCGCCATTGGCGAATGTGCTAAATGTAATTTCACAAGTTTTGAAACTGTCCACAGGTTGAACTAACGGACTGAGGTCTATAAATACATTAAATATGCCTAAAAGCATCAATAAATGAAGAAAAAAAAAGTAAACTAAAAATATTTTGTTTACTCCCTCCACATAGACTTCTACCGGTATAAGTCTATATGGAGGCAGTAAAACCTTAGCTGGTGATAGACCGTTAAACACCAATAATCAGTCAATCATTGACAACCTGTGGTTTGATTTGAATGAAATTTGGCATACATTGTCATTTGTGGCTGTGACTGGAGAAATGGGGCCTATGGGATGTGTAGGTTTGTAACCTGTGTAGCTCCTGATCAAACAACACACTTCTGTAGCTTGATAACAATCAGGGGACTGTTTCACTAAACTTCTTACAATTAAAATGTTCGTAAGTGCAAACTTATGATAGTTTTCTTTTCAACAATTATTGGATTTACATTTATCGAGCATATGCTGCATATGCAGCCTATGCTCAATAAATGTAAATCCATCAATTTAAATTTCCAGAAGTTCCAAATTTGCATCTACAAACATTTTAGTCGTACACAGTTAGAAGCATGACAGGTGTGTCATTGATGGAATGGCGGGCAGTGCAGATCCTGATCAGACTGTGTGGATGCACA
>CM055273.1:25401583-25828815 GCA_029237695.1 Conchocele bisecta | reverse complement strand
ACAGAGAATAGATAGCATGGGCGGATTCAGGGTGGGGGGGGGGGGCGGACCCGGCGCGCCCACCCCCCTACAAATTCGCCATGGGCTGTCGGTTGGAGAAATGTATCCTACAGCATTCACACACGTCGTAGATACTGATCTATTTGCACAAGCGCGTATAACGCCACTATGATTTTCAAATTCAGTAGTCAATTGTCTGTCATTCCAGAAGGTCTGCCATTAAAAAAAGCCGCTGGATGAACAAATGGCGGCCATTTTCTAAGATGGCCGTCAAAAACAATTGTTTTGGTTTACAGGACTAGCTTTATCGCCTGTTAACTGGTATTAGGACCGATTTAAATTTTCTAAATCGTTCTTATCTACTCCCTAATTGAATATAAAACAGTGTGTGATACATTCAAAATCAATTTCTTTTACAAAATGGCCGCCAAAAAGTGTGTTTTTGCGAAAAGTTTGCACTGTAACTGCTGTTAAGTGTTTATTGGAACCGTATTAACATTGTAACTATACCTTGTAATGCATATTGCAATATGCATATCAATTATGTAATACATATTGACTTGACAGCATGATATACATGTGGAAAATTTTCAAAATGGACCGCCAAAAAAAGGGCGTTTTTTCAACAATTTTCTATGTTAACAATTTTCCATGTTAACTGATATATGTGGCATTTGAACCACTTTTTACACCCGCAAAATTAATGCCATGTGATGAATATCAATATACATGACAAATGCGTAATATAATGTGTGTTTTACGCAGTGGTTAAGGTTTTCCATATTTGGCCCATGGCCTAATCTTAAGACATATGCGACCTATGGTAAGTCTTGACTTACACATGTATTGAAAAGCAGTTCTGTTTCTGGATCTAAGATATTCAATAGAAATGACACTTCATAATATAGATTGAATAGCGAACAGCAATGTGCCATTATCATACTGTCACATCATGGCGTTATGCTGGTCTCAAATGTATTTCGGTACATTTTGTCAGTCAACGTCTCAAATTAGCTGCCAGGTGCAGACTGGACGTCTGTTTGTAGAAAGATCTGCCAGCTTCCATGGCGCCAATAAAAAGCAACAAAAACTCAGACATTTGCAACGCTTGCAAAATCGGTGACACTTAAGAGTCCACAGCGAATGTCAAAGGAACTAGTAGCAGAACGGAATGTATTTGGACAGCTCGTTTCCATTGCACTCAGGAACAACATTGACATGGCTAAGGTTACCCGTTAGGTCCAGTTCCATGGTCGCTTGCAACAGTTGATGGATCACCGGCAAGGACTGACAAAGCGAAATTGATGCACCAACTGGAAGGGCAGACGCATATGGTTTACAGGCCTCCGCTAGAACAGGTGAGCTACATAATTGACGGAAATGCAATTCTACATATGCAAACTGCTTTGCCCAACACATTTGCAGATCTGGCGGAGAGTCTATATCACCAAATGCCGAAAGCAGAACGCGTGGATTTTGTAACAAACACGTACCATCCTCTGTCAATTAAAACCAATGAACGACAACGAAGAGGTACCACAAATACCTACTTGATCAAGGGACCGCTGACAAATTTTCTACGTGACTGGAAGCAGTTCCTCTCGAACGATGTCAACAAGACACAATTGTGAAAACTCCTACTTAATGAATGGATGCAAGATAAATACACACACAAGGTGAAGGGAAGAACAATTGTGTTTGTGTGTGAAACCAAATGCGTCAAATTACTAGTATGTATGGCATATCAAAACACACTGACGAAACTGAACTGAATTTGTCACAAGAGGAAGCAGACACACGACTGGTATTGCATTGTTTGCACCATGCATCGCATTTATCGGAGAACAATACAATTGTTGTCAGATCTCCAGATACCGACGTGTTTGTACTGTTACTCAGGTTTACACAGCAGGTGAAACAGCATGTGATGTTTGACACCGGTATCGGCAACAAACGACGACTGCTTGACATACACGGTATCATTGCTGAGGTTGGTACGCAGCTGTGTTTGGCATTGCCAGCACTTCATGCATTCACCGGCTGTGACAGCACAAGTGCTTTCGTTCGTCGTGGAAAGGTGACACCGCTAAAACTACTTCAGAACCACCCAGAATTCACTGATACATTCATGCAGTTGGGTTTGTCCCCTTCTGTAGAACCACAACTCTTCGAAGACCCTGAACACTTTGTGTGTCTGATGTACAGGAGTACTAGTACTAGTATTACAGACATAAACAAACTGCGCATGGAGCTATTCCTGCAAAAGTTCAGTCCTATGTCAGGAGAGCTGCTGTCAAGTTACAATGGCGCTGATCTTAGCATTCTGCCACCATGCAGGTCATCGTTGAGAATGTATATAATGAGAGCTAATCACCAAACCCTCATTTGGTGCAGCAATGACCAATCGAATGCATGCATACCGCCACCAAATGGCCGTGGGTGGGAGGTCATAAACGGAACACTAGAGTGCAAATGGACAGAGGGGGATTACCTGCCAACTGAAATGATAGATCTACTGGTAGAAGAAGAGGAAGAAGTGGATACGGTGGATGTTGATGAAACAAATGCCCATGAGCCTGACAGCTTACTAGATAGCATGTTTGATGCGGATGAAGCATATGACTAGGTTGCTTCTCTTAAGCCGGATTCACTAGATATGTATCTACGATTTGTACAGCATGTTAGGATAATACCTGAGTGCTGTTGATGTCAGAAAATATCGAAGAGTTTCGTACCTGATGCCATGGGTATTGACTCCGCCACAGGTGCGATGCTTCCGAACTTGATTGAAAATGAATTACTTTGTTGTAACCAACCATACGTGAATCAAGAACAACGAATGCACCGGACACATTATGTAACTGTATGTATGTCTATATATGCTGATATGAATATGCTGATATGACTGATATTGTGTACCATATTTTATTTCATCTGTTATTGTAAATATCGAAATATGTCTTACCTGGTATCGAGGCTTTCAATCCTGAGTGAAAATTAATTACCTTGTTGTATAATCATGCAAAAATCAAGAACAATGAAAGGCCAAGACACATTATGTATATGTAAATGATTTCATGAACCATATTTGATATGACGATGCAAATAATGAATAGTTTCTTACCTGATGTTGTGGGGATTGTCACCGCCATAGGCGCGATGCTTCAAACTTTGATTCAAAATTAATTACCTTGTTGTATAATCATGCACAAAACAAGAACAATGAAAGCCCTGGACACATTATGTAGCTGTATGTATGTATGTCTATATATATGTGATGCTATGTATGTATGTGTGTGTGTGTGTGTGTGTGTGTGTGTGTGTGTGTGTGCGTGTGTGTGTGTGTGCGTGTGTGTGTGTGCGTGTGTGTGTGCGTGTGTGTGTGTGTGTGATGCAAATAATGAATAGTTTCTTACCTGATGTTGTGGGGATTGTCCCCGCCACAGGCGCGATGCTTCAAATCTTGATTGAAAATTAATTACCTTGTTGTATAAGCATACGCAAATCAGTATACGCATGTCTATGACTGTTGTTGTGCATTATATCGATGCTCACATTTAACATGTTCTATTTCACAATATAGCATTGTTGTAAATATCGAATCATTTCTTGCCCGATAATGTGGGGAAATTCTCTTTTTTCTTCACACTTGCTGCTATGCATACTTCACTCCATGCACTTTCATCATGACAACTCACGATATTTTTGTGTATGCAATGACGCCAGTGTCATGTTGAAGTAGTTGACTATTCATATGTACCAGTTAAAAGTAAATGTAAGTGGAGACAGCTAATGAAACTCAATATGTGTAAAATGTACATTGTAGATTTAGTGGGTGGGGTAACGGTTTCAAATTCAGTTGTGGTTAACTTAGTATCATGTGCAGTAAGCATAAGAAAAACAGGAACTATAGTTTGCACATGTTGCATGATCACATGCATGTATATTTTCCATAGTTACAATTTATAAATACCGTATGGGAAGAGATGTGTGGCAATACATGTGTTACCATTGAAATGGAGTGGGTGGGGTAATTCAATATGCAAAATATTTGCTTAAAAGGACCGGACGGTCCTAATTTCTACTTAAATGCGAAGTATTGCTATAAACATCTCTCAAAACCTGCAAAACAACAGCAGTTTCCGTGTTTAACAATATAATTTTGTCACTTTTTTACAAAAAGTGTGATTATTTAATATGGCAAAAAGTTGCTGGGTGGTATACTTCAAAATGGTGCCATACATTCATCCAGCGGGTTACAGAGCGCAGACAAGTTGCATTAAACTCGTAATTGATTGTAGTTATCAGAAAAATATGTCTGCTTATGTACCACAGGGGGGAGGGTTTCCATATTTGGCCCATGGCCTGAATAATAATTCTGCATACTTTTAATCATCAAATATATGCAGTTGTTAGTTCTATATGAAATAATGCATTTCAGGAAAAATAAATGATTACTCCCTCAAAGTATACTTTGCTAGAAAAGTCCACTTTGCAATGTTGGTGAAATAGGCTACTGGGGCTACGATTATCGCAGGTGTCGTGTGGCACATGTTTTAAACCGGGGGCTCATGCGTACTTTATTTTCATAATATTAAGTCCATCACTCCGTGTCTTTTTATTGTCATATTTTAGTGATCATTATATAACATGTTGATAGTTTATCATTTTAACCATATACTGGTGTCGCAAAAGACGACTTTTGGGTCATTTCATGTCCGACCACCCTATTTTATAAATATTACCATTTGCCGGCATGTTATAGGTGGCCAACCTTCTGGAATTGCCACAAGGAGGCTATACTAGTACTACTTTTAAGATGGCCGCTATTTCCAGATACACAGTTTCTTTGTTTGTTTTGTGCATATATGTCTCACTATTTGGAGTTGTTCTCCATGCAAAGCATGTAACTTCATTTGCATAATGGTAAGAAAATGACTTAATAAGTAATTGTAAGATAATAAGTATTTGGTATGTTCTCCTTTTTACTTGAATAATATATGAAAAAAGTATGTCAATTGTGGTGTGAACTTATAAATGTATTGATAAACACATCTTAGTACGATGGTTTCATCATATACTAGGTGAAATATATCCTGCGGTGTCGCCATATACGTCTACTATATCTCAACACAATCAGACTGATTGTATATTGCAACCTATTTATCCCGTCAACACAGTGCGTATCTGCCGTGAAACACAGTGCCGTGAAACATTTTTGATATCCAGTCAATACTATTTTTGCATTTTAAAGCCATTTTTAGGTGTTGACGGGATAAATAGAATAGTAGGTTAGTGCCGTGAATGGGAAACACATATCTGGCGCGGCACGGAAACGGGATGTGCTCGGCGAGCCACCTCGCCCATCCGTTTCCTGAACCTTGCCAGATATTTGTTCCATTCACGGCACTAACCTGCTATTCTCTATATCTATTGTCAGTGTTTTCTGTAGCTGATTATACAACCCCAACCACGTTTTTAACATATGGAACAAGTAAAACTTTGATAGGTGGACCGGATGAACAACATTAATCTGATTTATTCTGGTTGTTACTCGTACTTTGTCAGATATGGCACGAAATTCATGCTGGCATATGTCCCATCCATATCACGCGAAGTGTAAGAATCCAACATGGCCGCCAAACATAAGCAATATGTAATGCATTTTACATTTCTTCTGGTATAATATAATTATGTGAACAATTTATCGTTGCAATGGTTTGTTCAGACTGACAATAATTTTAATACCTTTTATTGCTAATGAAATTAAGACATATGTACAGTAATCCAAAATGGCCGCCACATATCGCGACTTTGATGTTAATTTTATTTGGATAACTTTCACATAATACTGTATAAAGATATATTTTACAGAAATTAAGGAAGTTGTTCATTTCGGATTACTGTCGGGGACCTAACCAAGCTAATTTTCAATAAACAGATAATATATGCTCAAATAAAATATATTTATGAAATGGTCAATACTTATTTAAGCCTTTTCTCATACTACAAAATATTCTAACGAAGTTGTTTCTTTATATTTAGTTTGTGTACAGTTTTCTATAGTGCACCAAACATGTCAGAGCTAACCTAATACCGAACAAACCAGTTTCCGACATATATATTTCAATACAAATGATCGAAGGGACACAAAGAGCAAAGTACAACAAATTATAGAATACAATAAATACAATAGCCTTCTGTTATATCTATATATTTATATTATACCATGTTAGACACATACTAACAAAACTTATATAAACATTTTAACCTAAGCTTATGGTGATCATCACACGTATATAATTCTTTTCTTATATATATATTATTCCTTTCCCTTTATTTATTTTAAAGTAGTGTATTCTATTTTATGTCACAGATGTACTTTTGATTTTAATGTAGAAAATATATGGTATCCATGGACTCTTACTGACCCTGTGGTAGCATTTCGATGGTCGCCTTTCTGTGGGCCGGCCTAGTAAGCCCAAAGGCTGGGTCAATACAGTTTTTCAAATTGTTGTCCAATCTGGCCACCCCATTAACGGACAGATGCTATTTTTCGTTTGGATTGAACTCAGTGGAATATTTATGCTCGCTAGATTGCTGTTATCGCAGCACAAGATGTTAGATTCGTTTGAAAATGTGTCCTTAAGTATAGTATTCGATAGCTGTACTCGGTTGTTTAATGCAAAATCGTCTGCCCTAGTGGTTGCCACAGATACCAATTTAGATTTTGGACACGTATCAAATACAACTTGAGACAACTCCTCCATTTCTGCAGCACATACATATGCATGTTTCCGCTTTAGATCATTTGTCAGAGAATACATAACTACTGCATCCGGTGCTGTAACTGAACTGGCCAAGTTGTCCTTTATAAGTGACTTTGCCTCATCCATAGTGTATGTGATACGCGTGCATACAGAGTATTGGGAGCTCAATCTGTCTGGGTTTATTTGAGTAATGTTTGAGGTCCTAAGGGAAACTTATTTATTTGTATGATAAGCATAGTCACGTGCGGAGGTCTGAGATCGCATGTAAACATGATCACCGGTACTATTACAGTTTTGTATAGTAGTGTTGTTGTTTACTTCATGTACGCGACTAGACTTGCTTCAGTGTGTTACTTCACTAAACAGTCTGTTTATGTTATTTGCATTTATTTGCATTATGAAGTTCTACTTTACCATTTAATATACCTGAGGAAAGCTGATCACATCTTTGTTGTAGTAAATTAATCGTGTTTTCATTATCTCCCAGCAATTCAGTCTTTTTTTCTGTTAACTCGGTGTTAAGAGTTGGCGAGATTGTTGCTCTGCTTGCTGTCAATAGTGCGAGGTGGATTGCTTTTCAGTTTGTAGCTGAACATGAACCTCCAATCTGTCGAGTTTTCGCTGATGTCGTCATTCTTTTAAGTAATGAGTTAATTTGTTGATCTGATCCTGTAGCTGCTTAATTACACTTGCCAGAGTCATCGTTAAGTTTCTTAGTAATATATTCCAGCTTAAGGAGATGAGCCGATGTATTCTTTGTTACAGTCGACATTGTTTGTACCAACTTATCAATCTCGCCGAATTTAGAGATCATATTTATTGGGGCTGACTTAAAGTTTTCGACAGCAGAAACTAGATGTTCTGCTAGTTTCTTAAACGAGTTTAGTGACACCGGCTCATCTCCAAAGTTGTGTAAATTCACTGAATGTGCCATTGGAACAGCACTAGGCCCTACCGACATTGACTCTTTAACCAATGCATTTGATGACTTATTATTTAGGGAACATGTAGCAGGAACGAAGCCCGGTGCATCTGTATTAATACACGATTCTTCTAAGTGGGACAGAGTCATTACTTTCACTGGTAAATGCCGTTGAACACTTTCAGAAGTTGGATTTCGATCTTCAGTTGGAGTTTCGTTATCACCAATAAGTTTTTCTCAGTTAGGGTTATCACCAATAACGGTGCTTGGAGTTCTTCTCATTGGTAGTGATTCAGGACGGATGACAGCTGATGTTCCTTTCAAGATGATCTCATCGTCATCAGACCTTTCGTTTGATAGAGTTATCACAATATTTTCAACTGGCGGATTCTCTACCGATGACTGTGTTGTACAAGGGTCAAAAGCCTGTTTTAAGTTTGTTTCAGATGATGAACGACACAACTTTACATTATTTTTGTTTAGCTTATATTTAACGGCGGCTCTGGCTCTAGGACCTTGCATGCCGTCTCCCAAGAATGGGAGAAAGAACGGAGGTAGAGAATTTTGAGAGAAGCCGGTAATTCGTATTTACAGAGCAACTACGAATTATCGGTACCCATTTACAGCTGGGTGAACTGGAGCAGTGTGGATAAAGTGTCTTGCTCAAGGACACAACGCACGCCGCTAGTCAGGCTCGAACCCACGGTCCTTGGATCAGTAGTCTGACACACTAACCATTAGGCCACGGCGCTCCACACAACTTTACATCGTCCGCTGGCTCTTTCTCAGAAGACTGTATGGTTGTCAAGGTTTGTCTACGTGCTGGGAATCCCTGCCCTTGGATGGATTGTCCCAGTGGTAACAAACACTGTCGCTTTGTACTGTCGCACCCCTCACCCTCTTCGAACAGTTGCATGTTTACATATTTGAGCTTCTCCTTTGGTTGATCTGTAGGTACCCAGTCTGCAGGGTCGTTGAACCAATTTACTCGAAATGTACTTCCTACGTTGGCATAGTGCAACTCAAGTGCCAGAAACGAGACATGTACATGTATACGATCACGCGACGTGATAAATGATTCCATATTAGCTCCATCTTCGTATAGATGCATACGGATGTCTTCGAACAAACACTCACTGGTTTTGTTGTTATTGCTGCGTTTCTTAAGTTTAGTTGGTATGACCTGTTGGATATATAGTAGCAATATGTGAGCCATTCTCTTGTCCGACATCTCAACAGTGTAATTTTCATTGTCAATACGGCCATTGTGAAACTTGGTCAATCAGCATGGTTTATTATGATCATGTAAGCATACATGTAGGTGTAATGCAGTAATCATTAACACACAGGATCAAGGTTCATGTGAATTTAATGTGGGTACATTTCCATGATTTTTACATGTTTCATCTCCGCCGATGCCCCGTTCGGGGCGAGTTAACATAAACCAGGTTGGGGCGAGTTGTCCTATGGGTGAGTTGCCATGGAAGTGAAAGTGGAAACGAACTGGGTTATTTCGGAACCGCATGGACACTTCACTATTAAGGTTGCATACACATTTAATTATAAAGCAAACCGCTTCGATAACGGTTATATCCATGTCCAATTTATCTATGTATCGTTTTCTCCAAGTGTGGATTTGTTTTTGTTATACAGTGTAGTTGAGTCATCTGGTCACACTCATGTGACCATTAATACGTAGATTATGGTCACCTTCCAATGGTCATTAATTAGTAGATTCACATAAAATGTAGTTGTATCATACTCCGGTGGTCATTAATTTGCAGATCGGCATACCGCGTAGTTGAGAAACACTCGGTTGCCATTCATTTCTAAATTCTCATACAGCTTAGTTGGCTCTTCTGAAAAAAACAAAAGTGCATGGGCAGGAGTGTTTAACTCAGAAATCCACAACGGATGATTGTAGTAAACACATGACAGCATTCCAGCATGACCTGTGCCTACAATAAGTCATGTTTCACAAGATATAATACACATAAACATCACCAACACCAAAAGTGGATATAAATTACGATGGTAAATGTTTGTGTCAGTTACATAAATAGTGTACATAAATCCTATTCCATAATGCTGTCGTCTGATTATGAATTTAATCATTATATCTATTGTAGAACTTATTAAACAGTATATTGTACCAACTAACCATTGTGTTGATGATAGTATACTCAACATATGTATATGTACAACATTGCTATTAGTATGCAATTGAGCAAGTTGTAGCCATTTATCAGGTACTTAACGAGTTTTTTTATTGGTCGAATATGTACGACTGATAACGTACATGTAATGTCGTATCAGACACTGATCTACCCGTCTCAAGACATTCTGAAGAAATTCCGCGAAAATCAGACAATTTTCCGAAGAAATTCCGATCCGGAGTATTGGTCAAAGGATTCCGCTCAATAATCTTCGGAATTCCGAACATAAAAATCAGATATCAGTTTATTTAATGCTTTTTTCTGAATATTTTAAGATATTAGAGCGGAATATTTTCCAAAATATGTTCGATGAAACAAATTTCGGTTTTATTCCGACTATGTTCCGAAGCAAGCACAAGTGGATAATTTTCTGAAGAAATTACGTTTCGGAATATTGGTCCAAAGATTCTGCGCAATATGCACGAAATTCCGAAATATATTCCTAAGAAAGCAAAATCCGACAATTTTCTGAAGAAATTCTGATCTTCGGAATATGCTTCGGAAATCCGAAATACATTGCGAAGCAAGCAAGATCGGACAAATTTTCGATGACAGAATATTTCATTGGACAATTTTCCGACACAACGAGAGCATCTTGCGCATCAGTAGTCTGATAATTGTTCATACTGATCGCATTTAAACACAAATATCCAGATTACATTTCAGTTGACTGTTGATCATTCAGCACGAGTGTGGCAGCTGATCACGATCGACATGGATTATAACTGAAATAATCCAGGTTTTGTCAGACAAAAGCCCAAATAAACAAGAGTTGTCAGAGGACAAGAAGCGTGCCATGTTGTATTGGTCTAGAATATATAGGCCCATAGATGGGGAGAAACGGATCAAGACCTGAAAGCTTAATATTTGAACTTTGAAGACGGACACCATAGGGGGTATAGCATAAAGACGCATAGAAGGCGAGCAAAAAATGGAAGCCGTATCGCCATACATTATATTAAAGAGAAAACATGAACCTCAAAATACATTTTATGATAGATAAATAATGACAATACAAACCACATGCAGCAAACCTCATCCGAAAATTACAATCCGATCAAAAGTTATGCGCAACTTTGCATAACAGTACTCATTATTAGTTTTATGTAAATTGTTTCCAACCAAATGTTAAAAATCGAAAAGGCCATAAAAAAGTACTTCTCAGATATCGGCGCGTCTGAAAAATCCCTGTGCGTCCAGCAGTTTATTGTCATGGAGAAATAAAATCGTGCTGTGAATTTGGCACATGATCAATAAAAAACTACCATGAAAACATGTCAAATTCAAACATGGCTGACGAAAATCCGGTGATTTTTCAAGTCTAAAGAGATTATAGTAACGTTATAGCACATATACATGTATGCATCTGGCGACTTGAAAACAACAATCTCAAACAAACAAAATACTTTTTAAAAAGTCTGCTCTCCGGTGTTTGAGTATCAACATAATTTTGTATGCCTAAGAAAACAAATGTTTTCAATTGATGAAAATAAATTTTTCTTTTATTTCATCATAAATTATCAAATTCATCTAATAAGATAACAATAAAAAAATAATTATAAAAAACATATTGTTACATGGTTTCCGTTGTTTGCACATATGTGCAAACATATAGCGCGTGATGTTTGCATATGGCTTTAGGCAATGCTCATTCCGGGGCCGCGCGTAATGGAAGTGCCTTCATGACGTCACTACGCGGAAGTGCCTTCATGACGTCACTACTTCATGACGTTCATGACGTTCATGACGTTCATGACGCGGCCCCGGAATATGAATACCGAAAATTATCTACGTGAATGGGACGATCTATAAAAGTACTGAAAATACTGAATATAATGCTCAAATTAAATCAGTTTTTTGTTGGAAATGTAACAATAACGTTTGATCATGTCCAGCCGTGTGCAATTGTTTGCTGTGGCCCTCGGGAACTGTTTGAACACGCGGCCTGCGGCCTTGGGTTCAAACAGTTCCCGAGGGCCACAGCAAACGTTTGTACACGACTGGACATGATCAAACCTTATATTTTTCATTGATGATATCATAGTGGAATGCACATATTTGTGACTGTGACAGAAGAAATGTGACTTATTGGATTTGTGACCAGTGTAGCCCTTTATCAAATAGCTCACTCCTGTAGCCTAATAACAAGCAATACGTATCATTATTAGGTTACAGTTACACATCCCATTTGTGTTTCATTTGATTTTCCAGTTATGTTGTTTGCCAGATCCCTGGTGCTCGACAAGAGCGACTGTTATTTCGTTAACTGTGCACATTTTGACTTTCAATTAATTGTGTCACTTATACTTAGTTTCGCGTAAGCCAGAGTGTATTACGTATTTATTCATTAGTTGTGGCAATACTGCACCGATAATCATGGATCTATTGACTTTGTCTCGTAACTCTAAACACAAATTATTGATGTTCAATATAGTGTGGCAGCATTATAAGCACTTCCATCTGCATATTGTGGAGCACGATTGTTGAGCACGACTGGCCTTTTGACATATATGCACAATATGCATGCTTATTAGAAATGTTTGTACGCAGTTTTCACATTAAATCGCTAATCCTCAGTCTAGTAAATGTTTGTGTCATTGACGGTGGCATATTGGCTCAGTGAGTTACGTAACCGTACATGTACCATAGAAGTTCATCTTTCTTCTGGCATGTTATTTTCTCGCATTACTTGGTGTATTTACAGTAGATTTGTTAAGTATTTGTTTTGTCTCTTGATGGTTATTGTTCCCATTTCCACTAACTTTTGCTTAAGCCAGATCTAGGCAGTGTTTTGAATCTTGGATTGTGACAATTATACTGGCGAGTAATGGTTACAAATGTTAGGTCAGGTCAAGATAATTACCTTCGATACGATATTTTTATACCGAATACTTACAGTTTACAATAATTAGTTTTACTTATGCAGCATATAAAATGAATATAATAGTTATTATCCGATTGAAAAAAAAAGTCCTCATGATGAGACACTGTCCGATAGAAAACAGTACATAGTTCTCATTTTCCAAAAGTCCGAACATTTTCTGCGGAAAATATTCCGAAATCCGAAGTAAAATATCCGAAAAGATTCGGAAATCCGATAATAAAAATCGCAATATAGATTTTAGTTTTTATATTCCAATGGGTTTCCGAAGATTCCGCATAAATTGCGATATTTTTCCGAAGAAATCATCGGAAACTCTTTCGGACCTCGGAATTTCTAGGGACGGGTGAATGCCCGGTTTATAACGAATTAAACGCTGACGTTTCACTGGTCTAACAGCGTCCCAATGCATTGATACAACGTAAGCAAGTTCGAGTTCGTCGGAACAAAAACTTTTTTATATATCTCCATATTTAATCTTTCAATCGTCACGTACATTTTTTATATACTCATTGGTTATTACATTTGGTATATGCATTTTATTGACCACATCGAAACCACCCGCATACTGTTGCCATTGCGATTTATACGTCATTGGGTCGAAATCGAAAGAAACCGTTGTACATAGCGCTATCAAACTGCTATGAAATGGTACTATAAGGCTTTCCTGCTGCAAGATTGCGGTTAGTACATTAACTCCATCATTGAGTAATACAATGCATGTAAATACATTCACCTCTTACATTGTGCATTACACACACATGTATATACTACAGGTCTACTTTGAGCATTCAATTTCTCAGTCCTGCGCGTGTAGGATGTTTGATGGTGATATACATATATTAACGTATGTGAGTAATATTTTCTGTTAATGACATAGCACACGAAAGTAACATTCATTTATGCATTTAATATGCTCAGTATATCATCTATTTCACTCTTTCAAAGAAAATAATGGATAGGGTACGGCGTTTCAACTTGTTCACAGAAATGGAAATTCCGGAGTATGACCTAGTGACATCATAATCTTAATGACGTCAAAATGCGTACACGAGCAGTCAGCACTATGTATCCCGCAAATATCACAGACATATGTATGCTAACATACATTGCGATTCGACAAACGTTTACCAATGGCTTGACATGACCGACCGTTATTGTTACATTTCCGTCGGAATAATCGTGCACTTTGAGCATTTATGCATTACTTTCGGTACTGTGATAATCTGCTCCAGTTAAACAGCGAGTTTACTCATACATATTCCCGAGCCGCAGTACACGTCGCGTGATGCAGCCGCATCAATTTCAAAATGTCAGTGCGACCGTTGTGAACTTGTCTGGTGACGTAATGGCGCGTTCGAGTAAAGTCATGAGACACATGTATTACCTAGGTGTTGGCTTGGCCGCGAAATGAGCATTGTCAACATGGTCAAACATCACACGCTGTACGTTTGAACACGGCTGTGAGCGGTGTCAAACAACGGCAGTCATGTAAAAATATGGTATTACAAATGGAAATCATGGCAACCGTCATCTTCGGAAAGGTTTTTGCCATGTACCTGCGGAACATACTGTCTGATGGTATAAGATGCCATGTGTTATAACTTACAAGAGAAAGGATGGGTAATAACAATACAATATGATTGGTATAGCGACTACGATTTTTTCAACATTTTGTTACCAAATAGCAAGTCTCCACCTATTAGTGTTTAAACTATTTAAATCTTACAAGACGAAATGAGAAATTCTACAGCCAAAAAGTGGAGATAATCTATAACCCGGGAGTCAGATAAAACTCGAAACTCACATTGCACATCTTCACACCATAAGGAAGCTACATACCAACTATTAAGTCTCATTCAATTTCAGTCTAAAAGTTTTATTTCTTACAATAAAACGTGATGGACGGACCGACGGACAGATGGAAGGACACCCGTGACGAAACAATATACATATACCAATTGTTTTCACAAAGTGGGTATATCTATGAGAAAATACGATGTAAATGTATGAAGTAAAGGGGAGAAACCCAGCGAATGGAACATTTATAACAATTTAAAAGTGTTAGTGCATATCAAAGGTACATGCCCACTCTGTAGGCACAAACTATTCTTTATAGGAATTAAGCATGTGTATAATTGTGTCACTATTCCACCAAATTACGAGTGCCTGATATACAGATATAATCATTTAGTAATAGTTATTGTACTGATAGTGACGCGCAGTGGTATCAGGGAATTTGCATATACAAATAAGTCATACTATTTTTTAATTATTTATACTAATTAAATGCGTCACCTGAAAACATAATATTTTAGACAGATTATAAAGTATGATTATTGTACATCAAAACAACAATACAGATAATAAATAGTAATGTCCGTTAACATTTTAAGGAAACACGGTTATCGTCCCTGATATCAGTGGGGAAATTTATGTCTGATGTGAAATGTATAATCATGCCAATCAATACGCAGGGTAATGGTGATTGAATGTTTATTTTGCCAGAAAATGTCCCCGATGATGTCTCGGATATAAATAGCATTGTGTGCCTGCTGAGTGGACATGTACCTTTAATAGGTTATTTGATTTGTATGTGGATATATGCACGAGTTCCGCAGCGTGCGATATTGCGCCACTTTAGGAGCGCAATACCGTTGTGCGGCTGAACGACTGGCATATAACCACATACAAATCAAATAAAAAAATTATTATATACGTACATCATTCGCAATTTATTTATATGCGCTTCAACAAATATAAATAAAATTAACAAATTAGTGGTGATTTAGAAGGAACTATTTTGCAATGTGAAGCGTAGTTCCGGCACTGACCAATATGAACTCAAGAGACGTAAATATGGGAAAATATTGACGTCTTGCGTTGCATTGTGTACGTATATAATAAATATATATATTAACTTAGCGATGAGAATATCACTTGCAATGTTGATACTATTGTAAAATATAGTGTGTTAGCTATGCCGATTACTTAGCCATACCTTATACATGGTCTATAGATATTTCGTCATAAGGAGCAATGTCGTCATCTCTTGATGTATCTGGCATTTCATATGGGGATTTCGTGCTGAAACGATAGGCATGTACAATAAAGACACGCACATATCGGGTAATCCGAACGTTTTCAACTGGGTCTGTCCGTCTAACTACTTATTCCAAAGATGGGCCTCGATTATATTAGATTCAATTGTGAGTGATTATACACAATCTATGTGGTGTCTCATATTGTCCATTTAAATTTATAGTCACCAGAGGTGCAGCCGACACCATGTTGCCTTTGTAGAATCACAATAACGTCGTTGTCATACCACAGTTTATTTTTATTTCTCCATTAGTTATAGAGGTTCTTTGGAACAATGCGTAACGCCATAGAAATATGGCGCCAAACGGCAAGATATCAATGTTAGATAGATTTGCCGATATCGGCCGTACATAGGGCCGATATTGGATGTATGGCTATAGAAATACAGGAGCACATTATGGTTTGTAAATATCGGATCAACATTGGCCCGGTGTCTACATCTGATTTCGTGTTTTCCCCGATGTTTGCCAATATCGGTCCAATGTTGAGCCGATGTCGGAAATTTTACCCAAGCTTGCCGATATCAGCCCAGCAGAGGGCCGATATTGGGTGTATGGCTATAAAATGCAGGAGCATATATGGTTTGTCAATATCTGGCCAACATTGACCCGTTGTCCTCATCTGATTTAGGTTTTTGTCTCAGGGATGGAGCGGTGGCAGAGCGGTTAGAGCGTTTTACTACCTATCCGGTAATTATGGGTTCACGTACTGAAGTTGCCCCCCTCACCCACTCACCCCACCCCCCCCCCCGCCTTCAACTGCACTGGGGACGCTGCACATTGTTCTCCAATGTCTAGCTATAACTACACGTATGCAAGCTGTCCTCACCCCTTCAACTGCATTGGGGACTGATTGGCTGATCATGAACTGTGCTACAGCTCAGTCTCAAATAATCACATTGCCACTTATAGCAGTTCAGAAATGTTTATACTCTGTGCAAGATTAACGCTACAGTTGTGTACATATATTTATATGCATATATATGCTGAATCAAAGAGAAACGTATACACTATATTGATATATAGGAGAACGTTTGTACATAGTGTGTGTCTATCAAAATTGATGTCGACTACTGACTCACACTCGGTGCTACATTGGATCAGCGAATAAGATGCATGTGTATAATGTTGATTCGATTAAAAATTGTCGTTGCAAATATGTAGCGGTGACTAGCGAAAAGGTTTTATGACTTGCGACCAGTGCATCCACACTTCCCAATCAGTGACTGTACTGTCTATGCTACTACATGGTTCAAGTAGAATTTATCGATGGATTTTGCATACAGCTATATCATTTCCAAGTTGTCTAAATGTCCTTCTTACGTTCGACTCACCTCCTCAGCACCCCTGTTCCTTTTTTTCACTTTTGAAATTCCGATAAGCAATAAAATCAATATTTGATAGAAGTTCATGGAATAAAATGTTTGGGGTGTGACTTTTTATTTGTTAGATTTAATGTGTTTAGTAGCGAAACTTGAAGTTCGTCGGCAGCAAAACGTGGAACAGACAGTAGATCGGTATCAAGCTACATGAATATGACTGCGCTGGTATATCAGGTATCAGACTGCTTCCACAACACATTACCATTATAGTCCAATATGTATTGTCAGCGCCCTCTATTACCTTTCATCCCGTGTGTTGCCATCAGCGACATGGGCGTCCCTGGAAATATATTTTATAAACATCCTAGTATAACAGATACATAGAGAATACCAGACAAACGTATTTGTATGCGAAGTTTATCAGACAGGAAAAAACAAATCTCCAGCGGCATGTGTCTAAATATCTGGTGCATGTGGGGCATGTGACGTACATTAGCAATGTGGTATATATGACACTACAACGCACGAATTGTCTTACGTTTTGTTGCGTGATCAGATGGATTTCAGTCTCGGACTCGTCTCGTTGCGCGAGACGAGTCCGAGAGTTATATTCGGAAAGTGATACTCACCTCGAGGTGAACATCACATTTCGAATAAAAGTCTTGGACTGTTCTCGCACAACGAGACGAGTCCGAGACTTATATTCAGGTGAATATCATATATGTTCACAATCAGGTGACCCGATATTGGACAATCCCATTGGTTGAAATTGTCAGTCATTAAATAATATGTTATGTGTGCATGTATGTATATGTGCATGAGTAGTATAAAGGGAGTCAAAATGATACCACCTACGGTGGCATCATTTCTACCCCCATATACTACTCCCACCACCCCCGAAAAATCAAAAAATTGGTTAACGAGGAAATTGTCTCCCACCACCCCGAAAAATCCAAAATATGTGTCATAAATACATCATGTTGTTTTCACGTCCAATTGAACATATAAAACGATAGTCTTAAAAAGGATTTATTTTGTCTCGTTGTCATAAATACATCATGTTTTTCGACAGTAAATTTATGAATTTCTTCTAATAAGTTTCCGATTTAAATGCGTCCTCACGCATAGTCTATATTCTAACTCCATATTTTCCTCCTCCGATAGCTAATTTATTCCGTAGATCAGCAACTAATTCTACCAGCTCTAGTCTACCACGTTCACCTGTAGCACCTGACAGCGTAGTTGCTTATGTCTACAAAGATTTGGGCACTAACGAATTTACAAGGGCATCTGGGGCATTGAAATTGCGGGGGGGACACAAGGAATTTTTTTACTAGTCTCGCTAGATGCCTTCGTAGATAGTCTTTACGCGTAAACGTTTTACAAAACAAGTTTCACACTCCATTATATATGTATGTATATGTTTATATTCAATTGGTCGTGAAAAAAAAAACATAATGTTTTCAAGACTAATTGAACAGATAAATTTCATAGGTTATACAAAAGTATACACAGATGATAACGCCAGAAATAGAAAGTTTGAGAAGAGAAGCCGAATCGCTTAGGGATTACTTATAGTACACGGTTGAGAGTTAGGGGGTTGACAAAGCTGATAAATGCCACAAAGAATGAGGCGTTTATGAAGCGGTTTACCCGCGCCTATAAAAGAGGGGCATTTAAAGACCTCTCACTAGCGGAGGAAGTTGGTAACAGAATTCTAAAAGAAAGTATTGCGGAGCTAAGGGCTAGTGTAATTAATTCTAAAGAATTACCTTCAAGCAAAAATAATTTGTCTCAAATTAGACACACAGGTGACCAAATACAAAATAAAAGATCTATAGTTCGCGCGATAGTGGAAAAAGGTGAAGAAATATTGGGGGCTCACGATGAAACATTGGAAAAGGTAGAAAATGGAAGACGGGTAGTTACATTTTCCTTTCGTAAAAACATTAACATTAACGAGTCTGAACGCATGTCCGATAAACTCGCTCCGTATCTAACAACCAATTTTTATTTGAGATATTCATATTCTTACAAGCTAGAACATATGGAGGAAACTAAAATAAAAATGGAAAACCTAAAACTATAATATTTCACAAAAATCTCGGTGGTAGCGAACCACTATCATCAATGAAAACCGTTAAAAAATGGCTGTCAGATAAGGAGCAAACACGAATAATGTCCGATAAAATAGACAGACCAAATACAAAGTGGAAGTTTGTAAGATGGGTAGAGGTTTTTGTAAAGCTAATACAGGGTAGTAGGGGAATAGATTTGGGACTACAATCAAAGAAGCGGCAGGAGGAGAACTTCCAGAATGGTTGAGGAATAGAAAAGGTATGTATTATTTAGATAAGTAGAATGACGATCTTTGTCTGTTCAGGTGTCTAGCTATGAACCTTGATAAAAAGATCAGACCTGACAGATGTACAGAAAAAGCGGAAGAACTTAGTAAGCAATATTTCGGTAGTAATGTTGTTTCACCAATTCCTTTTTCAGATCTAAAAAAGGTTGAAGAGGTTTTTAAGGTAGGTATAGAAGTATATCAACCCACCGAATGTAATGTATGGTGGTTGAAAAAGGTACCAGCGCACTATAATGAAATAGGTAATAAACCAATGACAATAGGACTGTTTAATAATCACGCATTTCTGATAAAAAACCTTAAAAACCTATCTAAAATTTACGCCTGCGATAATTGCAAGCAGAAATTCACGAAAGCGAGTAATATGAAGAGACACGGACCAACATGTATGAGAGGTGAGACAAAAGTAATATGTGATGGTAATTATTTAGAGCGCCCGCGTTCGTCGTTCGAGAAAGCGTTCTACCCAAAAAGTTCTAACAGTTATGGGGCGATCGATTGGATGTACTCTGTGGAAAAGCGCGAGGGAATTCACATTCACCACGAACAGTGTGGACACGGGGGTGAAAGATGGATTTTAGGAGCTCCAGTAGATGGATACTGTCCAGAAACCAATACCGTATATCAATATCACGGCTGTTACTGGCACGGGTGTGAGATTCATGCAAAGCATAGAAAGAAGAACGCGCATCCACTATGAGAAGAGATACATTTATTAGAAGAAGCAAAGCATTCAACCTAGTAGTTATGTGGGAATGCGAATTTCAAAGAACGGGTAAAGACATAAAGATCGGTTGCGACACTACTCTTTATCCATATCAGATAGTATACGATTTTGAGGCGTATCTCCAGCCAGAAGTTGAAACTAACGGTAATAGTTTAGAGTACGAAGCCGAGCACGTTCCGGTAAGCGTTAGTATAGGAGATAATTTCTCAGGAACAGTAACTCATATTTGTGATAAAGATCCCGCGCAAAACTTATAGAAAAATTCGTAGAAGATTTGAAAGTCAGGGGAAAAGCTATAAGAGAAGAAGTGTGGTCAAGATATAAGTTTAATACGGAATATTTACGTAAAAACCAAATCACCAAGATCGAACAGTGGATAGAGCAAGTACCGGTTATAGGTTTTAACAGCAGTAAGTACGATATAAACTTAATAAAGAAATATACCTAGTAGCGCAACTGGCATCAACAACAAAGAAAGTAATGGTCGGAAAACGGGCAAACGCAACAATATTCCTATTTACTCCAGAGTTTAGATTTCTTGATGTAATACTTTATCTAGGACCTGGTGTAAGTTACGATAGTTGGATAAAAGCATACGAATGCAAAGGACAGAAATCTTTCTTTCCTTATGAGTGGTTCGATTCTCCAGACAAACTGGATTACCCAGGACTACCGGATATAGAGAATTGGTATTATTCCAAACTATCTGGGAAAATGTTAATAGATGAAACAGAATTAAGTAAATGTCGTAGAATTTTCGAAGAAAATAATATGAAAAACTTCAGAGATTGGTTGAAATATTATAACGATTTAGATGTAGCACCGTTCCTAGAAGCTGTGGAAAAAATGTGTGAATTTTATAAACACAGAGGTGTGGATATTTTCAAAGATGCGGTAACACTACCTGGAGTAGCTATACAATATTTATTGAGAGGAACCATTAAAGAACAAAAATCTTCAAAGACGATTATACCGGAGGATGCTCTATATGCACCAAAAGAAGAAACATACGAAATGATGAAGGACGCTCTAGTTGGCGGTCCATCAATAGTATTTACACGATATGCAGAAGCTGGTGTTTCAAATATTAGATCATTTGGATCAAATGAAATTAACAAACCTTGCAAGGCTGTTTTGGGGTACGATGCAAACGCGTTATATTTATCTACGTTAAATAAAGAGATGCCGTGTGGGAGAGAAACTATACACCATATAGATACCCCACATAACCCTAAATTTATTAAAAAGTTTTGTAAAAGAGTTTTATCTGGAGACTGGTTTGGGTTTCGGAGGTGGATATAGAAGTTCCCACACAACTTAAAACATAAGTTTTCTGAAATGTCCCCAATATTTAAAAAACAGAGAAGTAGAGGTTGATGAAGTTCCCACACACATGTTAAAATTTAAAATATTTAAACGATACTGGCCGAACAAGAGGAGATGGAAAAAAATTGGTGGGATCTAATGACCGCCACTAAAGTATTGCTGTACGCGCCACTGTTGAAATGGTATTTAAAACACGGCCTAGAAATAACTGGAGTTCATCGTGTTATAGATTATATTAGCGGAAAACCATTCGAATGGTTCGCAAAAGAAGTTACAGCCGCAAGACGAACAGGCGATGTAGAACCAAATAAGAAACCAGTAGCCGACATAATGAAATTATTAGGAAACTCGTGTTGTGGAAAAATGATAGAGGCAACGGAGAGACATTTAAATACGACATATACACACGAAACCTGTGTTGACAAAGCATTAAGATCTGCATTCTTTGACGATTTGGAAGAGATAGGAGATGCGTACGAAATATCTTCAAGAAAACCCAGGTGTGTCGGTAAAGAGACCATTCCATTGTGGAATAGCGGTTTATCAACTAGCTAAATTGAGAATGTTGGAATTTTACTACGAATTTCTAGATAAATACGTAAAAAGAGAAGACTTTGAATTAATACAGATGGATACAGATAGTATGTATATAGGAGTTAGTGGAAAAAACGATAGAGGAATTGATTAGACCTAACTTACTAGACGAGTTGAAAATAAAAAAATAAATGGTTGGCTTGGGATAAATGGAGCGAAAGAGAGCCCGGACTTTTAAAAATGGAATTTAGCGGGGATAGGGCGATAGCGTTATCTATTAAGTGTTATTTCGTAGAAAAAATTAATTTCACTAAAGATAATTTGGAACAAATTAAAAATTAATAAAAACTCTGCGAAAGGAATGTCCAAGAGAACTAACAATTTAAATTGGGATAGATATAAACGAGTACTAAGTGAAACTACAGAAGATGGAAATAAAAAAAACACATTATAGATGTAGCACAAAATAGAGGATTTAAATGAAAGGACGGCGTTATGAAAACGTACTGTCAACAAAAATTAGGACTATCGGCATACTACGATAAAAGACGCGTGTTACCAGACGGAATACATACAGAACATCTCTAGTCATCCGGGGGTAGCTGGGTGTCAGAAGGCACTATAAGAAGTTCTTCGCGAACAAACCTCGAGATGGCCCATCATCCAAATAGTAGAGCACGGGCTCATCGGGTTTGGTAATAGATCGATCTAGATGATATACATTGAGAGACCACACTGGATCAGTCGCGCGGCGGCTGCCACCTTCGAGCTCTCCCGGTTGATAGAGGTACCGGACGTCAATATCTGATGGAAGCCGCTGCTCCTCTAAAACCAAGGGGTCGCCCGCGCGAGACGGCAGAGGGCTCGCTCGTCACCCTTTTAAACTTGATGGCATCTACGGGCTTCTTACCTATCAATCTGGTCACTTCTCCGTTCAGTGCGGAGACCACGGCGGGCAGTCTGGCCACCCACTCGGTCGATCGCGAATAGAGGGTCTACAAGTTTCTTTAGCGTATTGGTGTCCGAACAGTCTCTCAGCCAGGGTTCGATTGAAGCGTTCCACGATCCCCTGGTCCCGGTGGATGTTGACGCGGCCGCGTCTGATAGAAACTTTATGCTTAGACAATAGATGAGAGACCGCGCCATGAACTCGCGGCCGGGATCGACCTGGAGAAGATTCGGCAATTTGAGAGGACTCCTCTTATATATTCGGGTAAAGAGCCTCGGCCACTTCCTTAGACTCTTTAGTGGCCAACGGCTCAGCCCCTTATAACGACTCGCTACGTCAACAATTGTCAGTGCGTACTTGTACGTTTTGCGACCGACGCGATCGTGAGGGAGAAACAGGAGATCCGCTTGGTGAACTTGGTTCGGCACCGGCACGTCGCAATTTCGGGCGCGGAATATTGTGAGGCGCGGGTAAATAGATCTGCCAGATGGCCTGCTTCTTGAGCCATTCCTTGACAGCGTTTTCTGAAACCTTGGTCGCCGCCGCGAGGTTCTTGATGGCCGCGAGTCCCTTCCAGTAGCCGCGTGGGCTATTGTATGTATTCGACAGCTTGCGCGTTAGTTTAGTATCAAGTTTGCGCGTGTTCATCGTATGCGAAGTATTCTAATATATCGGACAATCTCCAACATGCCCTCGCCAGTTCGTCCGGTAACTGCGTCGTTAATAATAAACCTTTGTTGGAAGTTTCGCTGCAGCCCCAATCGCGTTTGGGTTGGAACAGGAGAGGGGAATCTAATTCATCCAATCTCGATTGGGAGTATCCATCCCCCAGGATTGGTGGAGGAATCTAACATCCGCTTTGCGAAAAGGGTGGCCTCTTTTTCGTCCTCGCGCCACGTCTCGAGACAATCTCGGGCCAGACGAATCATACTCTTTGCACCAGGTAAACGATGTTTTTGGGCAGTGTAGCCTACATCGATCATAGCGTCATAAAGTTCGTCAACTAACATCGTTCTATATATATATTTTTATAAAAAAAATTGTTTTAATTAATTAATTTAAAATCTCGATTGAATATAATAGCCGACGAGACCCACCACACCCATTCCCACGACGATGAACACGATCTCGCGGTCTTTTTGGGCCTCTGACGGTACATAGAAATCTGAAAGTTGGGGCTCGGGATCCATTGGATCGAGACTTTTGTATGGATATGCCAGCGCGTACTCGCGGTTGGCTTCTTCAACGTTCTGAAAAGTTTGCGCGGCGTGATTTTCGCGGCGAAGCTCTTCGTTGACCCAGTCCAGATGGGCGGTTCGTTTTTTCGACCACGCTTCCTTTGCACTATTGAGTTGTTCTACAGCTAAATCATGACGCTTACGCTCCTCATCCACGTTCGAGCTTTTAGAGAATATAAAGTTGCTACCGCTGAACGCCAATGCGTTTACAAGCGCATCACCTACTATTACTGCGATTGAAGCCATTTATTTCCATATATTAACTGGTAGAATTCCAGCTTTAACTAGATAATCTCGGGTCCAAACTGCGGCAGCTACATCTAAGGTCGCGAGCCCTACGTCTCTCACAGTAAAGTCCAATTTGGGAGCGGTTCCTCCTAGGGCCATTCTTTGATAGTTCGAGCATACCCGATAACTGAAACCCGATATCACCACGGCGTGATAAATGCGCATTTTCCACTAACATTTTACCATCTTGTTCAGCCATTGTTATAATTATTGCATATAAAAGGGGTCGCGATCAATGTTTAAATGGGGCGCATCCAAATTCAACATTGTTGATGATTGGTGTTTCTTCTGAACACTGGCTGGTTGTTTTTTCGGGTATTTCCACACGCACAGGGCACCAACAACTGCCAGACTACCACCAACAACCCAACTCCAATTCACGAATTTGTGTTCAATCAAACTCCAACGGCAGTTGGTATTGGGTGACAAATTCAAAGAATTTGGGTGTGCTTCCAATTCGTGAATTTGGGGTGTTGTTGTACTCAACTCTGTCTTCAGATGTTTTGCTGTCTCCGTCCCCGATTGCAACCCCAATCTCGATTGGAGTTTAGCCTCTCGAAGCTCGGCGAGTATTTTATCTTGTTTAACTTTTCGGGTGGCAGCCGCCGCCCGCCCCCAGCTGCCTGTCTTTTGGGATTTTTTATATGCGGTATGTCATCCAGTGGCGGAGTAACACTCTGGTTCGATTGTGTTGGAGCAATCTGGTTCAACTCCGTCACTCTCGTGGGTGTGTCTTGTGTCATCATTTTCAGGGCTTATAGTTCGTGGGCATATATGTCCAAATTGACAGTGTTTACCGTGGTCAACGCGGTTGTCAGTGGAGCTAAGTACATTCCAAACTTGTGATAAATTGAGCAGCATGCCGTTCTAAGAGTGTGTCCTATAAAAGGGTCAGTCTCTAGATCGTGAATCAACCCTTCGGTGTTTGGTATTGGGAGAAGTATGCTAACGGTGGTAGCGTACAAATGAATAGCCGCCGATCCAAGAGTTTTTGTCATCTCTGCTCCCAATTTGGATTCGTATCGCGCATACATTTTATCGATCTCCGCATCTGACATCTTATCCACCTGAAAAACTGAGAGACGCCTACCTAGATAATGCTCCGATTGTCCCCCAGCAACCAGCGCAGCTAGACGCTCGTGTCGCGACATTATGCTCGCAACAAAGCTTGCAGCGGAGCAGAAAATTGTTAACATTGTTAACCATTGTTCAGTATTTGTTCAGCATTGTTCAGCAATTGCTAAGCATTGTTCAGCAATTGCTAAGCATTGTTAAGCATTGCAATAGCTTATTACTTTGTAATTTTCCTAATTTTTTCAAAATTATTAATTAATTGATAACTTTGTAAGCAGTTGGTTGATCAGTCTTTAGCAGAAGCTTGGCGTGCTTAGTTTCGGAAAGCATCTGTCGAACCTCCAGGCGCTCCTCGCGCGTTGGGATAACGTCATTCTCTCGAAGACAGTCATCGAATGAGTCTCGTCCTTGCAGTGAAAAAAGGGCGACCCATTTCGTTTACTCGCGCAGATCCTTGAGGACGGCGTTGTATTTTTGAGTGGAGATCCATACGCTTTGCATCGCATGGCGGCCAGAAAATGCGAGCTCGGAGAGCATGTCCTTCTTTTTGGTCATCGCCGCCTTGGCCGAGCAATCGTCAATCACATATAGGGTGGGCTCACCCTGGAATCTTTGGTATAAACCACGCAATCAATCGTGAAGCCTATCACCCGGGTCAATAACGTATACCTCAGGGTCGGTCCATATCCAAGGGCGCCGCTGATAAGTATCGTTGTGCCGCACAGTGGGACACAGGATCACATATGACGAAAGGCATCGCGGTAGGAGCCCTCGAGCAAGTCGAGGATGAAAACCGTTTTTCCACATCTGTCTGCCCACATATTATGGCAGAGTGAGCATCTCCAATCGTGAATTGGTATTGATTGCTAGGTTTCTTAATTTTTTCTTTAGAATTATGTATTAATAAATCGTTAGATGATTTTTTTATTAAATCAGTAGAGTGCTGAGACGTATCGGACATCTTCGATGTTGAGTTGTGCGTCTGTAATTATATATAAGTACACGTTCAATGGCCCGGCTCCGTCCGCCTCTTTGGTTATCTGGATCGTCACACCCTCGCTAGCGTTCTCAACTTGGCGTCCGCTGCCGTGTATTTGGTCATCGTCGCTGGCTCGCATGTCTAGCCATAACGCATATTTGGTATTCAGGAACTCTGCGAGGGAGACGGCCGAGAGATGTAGGTCTTTGGCAACTGCTGCAACCTCCGGAGAGCGCTTAGAGCCGGCAGCAAACTGCTTTCTTACTTCGTCCACTGCTGGTGCGCGCGAAGACCCGCGCTGTAGAGTTGATTGGGGACTCCCTCGATCGTCACCTCTACCTTCGTGATTTTGGGGTTATAGAATCTGTCGGTTTTTCTAACACCGAGCGCTACCGAGCCTCCTCGAACAGCATCAGTATACCTTTCATCGAGGCGGGCGGGTACGTTGACGTTAATATTCCACAATGTGTCGCCTTTGTCTTTCGTCATCTTACGATGGCGAAGAACTCGGTCGTAAAGTATGGCAACGCGCCCGGCGTACTGGGTTCTGATCAATCGCGCGAGTTCGGGCATCGTGACCATGTCGTACTCCAGCGAAACATTATCGATCGTATACGTCGATAACATGTCGCTGGCTATGATAACTCGGCCGTAGTCGTTGAACGTTAGTTCGTATTCGAGGCGGTCAGCCAAAGCGCTCTGATAGTAGGGCATGTGACTCTCCAGCAACTCAAAGTCGAGCGGGATGTAGAAGCGGTTGCCGTAAGCGCCCGCGACAGCGTTGTCACTAGCGTTGTTATCTACCTTGTTAGCAGCCCCGATTCTAAGTTTGGTTACGTTCTTATTTTTGCTGGTGTCAATACCTTGATAGACAGCGTTTTCACGCTCGTGTGACGTCTTCCACAGGTCCTGATAGCAATGGTAGACGTCGCTGTCGTCGATCGACATCACCTCATTACCAGAAATCTTTATCATAGTCTTCTTGATTATGGCGCGACCCAGGTTCTGAACGATGGTTCGGTCCGCGTCCGTCGACGTTAGTGAAATAGTGAAAGCGAGGCGAACAATACCCGGAACAATGACGTCGTGAGTTCCTAGGTTGGGGAAGCGGACTAAGAGCTGCTGGTTCTGGTCGATCGTCGATGGGTTGTTCGTAATAACGACACTCTGTCTCACGCCTTTTGCCCCGAGGGGCTCACGCAGTCTGCGGTATGGATTGAGTTTGCGACCGTATTGACTGGAAGACATAATTAATTTTATTGAAACTATTAAACCTGTATTGTTTTGTCTTTAATATAATAATAATTATTAAAGAGGTGGCTGGTCTCGATATTGGCATGGACGAATTCGATCGCACTACGGGCGACCGAGACGATTACCTAGTAGATGATGATGATGATGATAGATATGGATCTATATACCCGCGGAGAGGCTTGGACGGTGATGACTACTTCGATAATATGCTCGGCGAAACGTCCTTCATTGAGCACCCGCCCGAGGCGAGTAGACATTTCGAAACGTGGGAGGCCAAATCCAAATCTCCGACATGGGCGGGCGGTCGCAAGATTCCCTCGGGGATCTCCAAGAATGAGGTGGCGTCTACCGAGGTAACGGATGCTCTGGTGAAACGGTGGAAGAGTATAGTGTCTAAACGGAACATTAATGCCCCGTTGCAGTTCTGCAGGCACTAAAAGAGGAGACCTGTGGGTTAAATGGGCAATACCTGGAAGTTGCTGACGTACAAGAACGACCCAAAAAAGTTCCTCAGCGCCTCTTCATTGAAGCGATATGGAGTACTCCTCGCTCGAGCTCTCGGAGTGCTTGAAGACATTCAGGCGCCGCTGCCTACACAAATGGTAAAAACCCTACAGTCTACCGACGAAACGCTGGAGAAGACGGCCGCCACTATAGAAACGATCGAGCTCAGTGAGATCCCTCGCGTAGCCACCGACGCTATTAACAAGATTGAAACCACGGTCAACGAAATAAACGGCACGAAGTTTGACCCACCGTTACCTCTTCGCGAACTCCGGGGACTCGATAAGGTTCTGCAAACAACTCGGGGCGAACTAGTTAATAACCTCTCCAAACTCTCAGAGCTGGACAAACATATCGCTCTAGAAGAAAGAAAAATAAAGGAAGCACGGGGCGATAGAGAATCTACCGAGCGGATCAACAAACTCCTGCGGTCGTTGCGGGACGAAAGAGAAGCTCGATTGGAGGCTGCCTCGACTAACCGTGAGACGCTTTCCGGTCAATTAAATCGGAGCCGCGAAACAATCTCTAGGGTCCTGCACGAGGACACTACACTCGGTGCACGTATTCGCACTCTGTTCAGAGAGAAGGGCGTCACGATAATAACCGTCATCGCGGCTTTCAGCATGATTATATCAACCCTAATTCTATCTATATCGTCTCTAGTTCTATCTATCACGGGTGGTTCAGCACCAGCTCCAGCACCAGCTCCAGCTCCAGCTCCAGCACCAGCACCAGCACCATCCGGTGGGGTAAACGAATGGATAAAAAACAACTAAAAGCCCTCGCCAATCTCCTGGCTAAATTAGCAGGAAAGTTGGCTGCCGCACTACCTGGACTGATCGGAAGTATCGTTTCTTACTTGCTATGTATATTATCAAAAACGGTCGGATGGCTCGCCAATAATACTTGGGCTTTAATCGTGGCAATCGCCGGTCTCCTATTATTCTCTGTCAGAGAGTTCCTACAACCAAAGCGTAAATAATCCGATCGCCACGAGGGCGATGACGAGCCCTAATTTCTCCTCCTCGTGTATTGTGCTTCCAATTTCACCCAATTTGTAATTGATTGGTGTTTCTCCAATCGCGATTGGTCTGTTGATGGATATCGATGGTTCATCCAATTTACGAATTGGGGGTACTGGGTTCGATTTACGAATTGGGGGAGGTGTATCCATTTTGTGTTTTATGAAATCGGTTCCACTGTTGGGGGTGCGCTTGATGATATCCGTGTTCACGTTACCGTTGTGGCCTATTTTTTGATTGGCGGTGGCGATTACGATCTGATTATTGTAACCGTCAACCGGGTCGTCTCGTAGTATCATATTGCTCGGCGCCATATAAAGACCTATTCCAAATACATAGTCTACTGGGGTGCTGGCATTCTGCAAAACGTCTTGATAATTCTGGATCGCCTTCTCCAGGTCTACCCTAGCTGAGATGGCGTCCTCTACAAGTGCCAATAATTGTTTTTGTGCATCAAACGCTGTTCCCATGCCCAGTATAGAACTGCGAGTTTGCTTCTGTGCGCCGAGGATGGCCCAGACGTACGTGCGAATGGAGTCGTTGACGCGAGTAACCCCGGCCTGCGTGAACCCTAGACCCGTATCTAACATAAATGTACCCCACGCGTTCTGAACCTCAGCAGCCTGCTGTATGTAATCGACGTGACCCAGTTTCGGAGGTAACATTTTACAAGAAAACACACCACAGTGCCGACCTCCAGACACTTCCGGCCCGAAAGTCATAGTCGCGGGGTCAAAATTCCCGGCGTTCCGACTGACGATGTGGTCACCGGAGTGATCGTGTCTAAAATCAGTCTGTGTCCTATTCCCGGACTGGCCGTGAATGAGAACGTCCCCGAGGCCTGTGCTGGTAGGAAATGCTTTCTGTCTCCAGTCCGCGTCTTTTGAAACGTTAAATTCGTTACACAGTCTTTCAAAGGCCATACGGTCGTATGCGTTGGAAATGGGATCCCAGGCGTCGTCTTGAGGTAGTGAAATACCTAGTTCTTTGAGAATCCCCTGCTTTATAGTATAATACGTGTGAAAGTTGTAGACACTTCGGAGCATGACATTCTTGGATGTCAGATGGTCTTTATATGAAACTCCACACCCGGCTGTTGCGCACCATACAGCGAAATTTATTTGGTTCTGCCAAAACTGCATCGGTGTTGCTTTCCACCTGTTTACCACCTCCATCGTAGTAATCTTGGGCAGCCTATATTGTTCAAAGATATTAGGGAAGTTGGTGGCAAAGCCACTGTCCGGTCTAACCGTTACGGTTGGGTGTACAAGGGGGTTAACAACGTCTTTTTGTGTGTATTTACCTCCGACCGCGTACTTTACATTAGAATTAAAGCTAAATGCTTTGGTATCCATTGAAAGATATTATTATGTTTGCTACTATAACTAATGTTCAAAAAGAGAGTTGTGAACTTCAAAAATTAATAGACAACTGCTGCGGACAACGCCGGGTAGGCCTTAGATCAATCACGTTCACGGTTGGGTGGCAGAATGTGGGGAAGAGCGAAGGGTTTTACTATGTGAAGGATGGACAACAATTAGGTGTAAAGCTGCCTCACGGGCTGTGGGGAATAAGACAGCTCAAAGATTTTGTCAACTCAGAGCTTGACGGTATAATCAACCTCACAGTATCGAAGGCTACCGGGATCGCAACAATGACCATCAGCACTGATAATGAGGTAGTGGTCTCCCCGGGGTAGGGTATTCAACTCGGTTTTAGAGAGACATACTCCTCAAACAAAGGAGTGTTTACCACGAGTGAGTACGTCGGTGATAATCCGGTGGACTTCACCTTCACGAAAACTCTCGGGGTGCACCTTGATCGGGTGAACACATCGTACAACACGGTAGACGGATCCCCCAGCACATTACTGAAAACTGTGCCCGCCAGCGACTGTTTCTATGGCGAGACTGTGACCTTAGACTTCCCACACCCCGAGATGAAAGTTTTGGAATCGGGACACATCCACGAGTTGAAGATTTCTATTCTTGATGATAAATGGAGAGAGTTGAAGAACGATTACCCGATTTCGGTCGTCCTAGAAATTTCAAATTAATTAATTTTAAGAAAATTAAGAAAATTATTTAGAATTAAACGCATGTTCGTAATATATATTATCAACATTATGAGTATATACGGACCAGGTAGTTCTTCCGATTGGGTGACAAATTCAAATAATTTGGAACCGGCAGAAGGGGGATTCATCCCGACAGAGGGCGATTTTTTAGCTACCCAAAAAACAAAGGCCTTGATCAATAGAACTATATCGAGGGCCACGGACGAGATTCACAAAATCTACATCACAACTTAGAGAATATGCCCTGGCTGTGAATACACAAAGTCGTGAAGAAACGCAAACGGAACTAAACGAACTAGGTAAAAAAATAACCAAATTTAGAAAAGAGGCCCTGTTGGGGATTGATAAAGCCCGAGAAGACCGCCAGGTTGACATTACGGCGGTTTATGATGCGTTGCGCTTAGAAGACTCTCTCAGCAAAGAAGCTACACTTGCTGAATTAGACGGGAAAATAATCGATTTTCGAAAAGAGGCCACGTCGGGTATTGAGAAAGCCCGAGAAGACCACCAGGCGGTCCTTACGAAGGCTTATGAGGTGTTGCGCTCAGAAGACTCTCTCATCAGAGAAGCGGCACTTACTGAACTAGATAAAAAAATAACCAAATTTCGAAAAGAGACCCGGTCGGGTATTGATAAAGTCCGAGAAGACCACCAGTCGAACCTTGAGGGAGGCCATTGCGGAGGCTTATGATGCGTTGCGCTTAGAGAACTCTCATAGTAAAGAAGCGACACTTACCGAACTAGACGGTAAAATAGCCGAATTTCTGAAAGAGACCAGGTCGGGGGTTGAGGGGGTCCGAGAAGACCACAAAGAGGCCATTGCGGAGGCTTATGGGGCGTTACGCTCAGAGGACTCTCTCAACAGAGAAGCGGCACTTACTGACATATACGAAAAAATAACCGAATTTAAAAAAGAGACCCGGTTTGATCTTGATGGAGTCCGAACGGGTATTGAGAAAGCCCGAGAAGACCACCAGGCGGATATTACGGAAGCTTATAGGGTGTTGCTCTTAGAGGACTCTATCAACAGAGAAGCGACACTTACCGAACTAGATGGAAAAATAACCGAATTTCAAAAAGAGGCCCGGTCGGGGGGTGAGAAAGCCCGAGAAGACCACAAGGTAGCCATTGCGAAGGCTTATGAGGTGTTGCGCTCAGAGGACTCTCTCATCAGAGAGGCGGCGGTTGCTGAACTAGATGGAAAAATAACCGAATTTCAAAAAGAGGCCCGGTCGGGTATTGATAAAGCCTTAGAAGGCCACCAGGCGACCATTACGGAGGCTTATGATGCGTTGCGCTTAGAGGACTCTCTCAGCAGAGAAGCGGCACTTACCGAACTAGATGGAAAAATAACCGAAGTTTCTGATAAACTGAAACATGATCGTATAGCCGCGACCAAAGCTCTTGAGGAGGCCTCTTATGAGATTCGTACTGAGGCATATAACGCAAACAGGGCGCTTGCCGGAATAGTGAAAACAATGAAAACACCAAAACGTGTCATAACAGTTTGGGCTGAGAAGCGGGGCCCATTGGTTGTGGGGCACTATGAATATTCGTTCGGTGCCAAAGCGAGTAATAAATATGGGGGATACACTATGACAGCTGCATGTGAAGTTATCCAAATGGCGGTCTGCTCGGTTAATGCTAATGGTAAACCTGTGGGCGCGGTCGCAATAAATATTGTAGTAGAGTAGTAGATGGGGAAGAACGGGGGTTTGGAGTCACTAAAATCTCTGGAGATAGTTCGACGATTGTTTCGTTCGCCGGTAATGATCGAATTAGACTTTCCCAAGGTAGTGTTATTAACTTTGTTACGAAAATCGGTTACTCAGAGAGTTCTTCCACTATTGTCTCATTGTTAATTGAACTTTTTGTGTAAATACTAATATATTGAACTAAAATTTAAATATGAACGAATCACTATATTCAACTCTCAATACCACCATCCACCAACACTGTATCCAACTCTCAATACCACTCCACCAACACTGTATCCAACTCTCAATATCATCCCCCAACACTATATCCAATTAACGAAAGAAGTTCAGATTTTAGGTTGAATAATATCGTCGCTATGCAGGATATTTTAGTTAGAGAATGTGCAAATAGAAAAAGACACGCTAAAAAATATAAGCGCGCGGCAAACATAGCTGAAGCATCTAGTACGGTTCTGGCAAGTGTTTCTGTGTTGTGTGGGGCGGGGACTGCTGCAACGCTATCTACAATTGTAATGGTTCCACTTGCAGGGGTTTTGAGTGGAATTACCGTTTTATCTGGAACACTTTGTATGGTAATTAGGGCGGTGGGTGGAAAACTCGAGAAAAAAAGTAGAAAACATGATAGAATATCCGTTCTCGCTAGGTCTAAGAGAAAAATAGCATCGACGTTATGGTGTCCAAAGCGTTGGCCGATAAGAAAATATCAAATTTAGAGTTTGAATCCGTGGTGGAAGAAATGGGGAGATTATGAAGAATTAAAAAATGATATAAGAATCAAGGCGAGCGCCACCATGCCCAAAATTGAGTGTACTGATTGGGATAAATTTAGGGTAAAACTTGGAAATAAAGTCGGAGGAAATGTTACAGCACCATTGTGATATTTTATAAAATTATTTTTTAAAAATTATTAATTATTAATTATATTGGTGCAGTAAACAATTTATTAATTAATTTTAGGAAAATTATTAACAATTAAAAAAAAAAAGTTTAGGTCCTACCGAGGCTCGAACCCGCGCCAGCAAAACCCTTCTGGGTCCACCTCGCTAAGCCCTTTGCTTAAATCTCTCTTTTCTCTTTTTATCGGCTTAGCGAGGTGTGTCACGCTCACATCTCCTCCACCCCATCATTGGACCGATACCGCGGACCCCTCCTCTTCATTACCTCCATCCGCTATAATGTGTAGAGCGGCCAGAGTGAAGTACATGTGGCGAAACCTATCTCACTGTTGAGATATTAGTGCCGGCGTCCCGACAATGAACTGTGTTTATTTCTCGTATATAAACCTAACTTTGCTGGTTGAAATAAAAAAAAAAAAAATAAAAAAAAAAAAAAAAATGTTATTTGTTATTAATTAATTATTTTATTATATTAATATAATAGGGGGTGTTCCGCTTTAAATTATAAATAATTTTATTATTAATTAAATAACGAACCATCCCGGAAATTCGTGAACTATATAACCCTCACTAAGTGTTTATAAACTGTTACACACCACCTGTGTAAATTGATAGCCCGTTTACATACCATCGATAAGGCTATCAATATCCGTGTGTAGTTATATATTACAGTGTGTTTATTTTCCATCCCGGAAGACGTAATTGTGTAAATCTCTCTATAAAATGGACACTTAATATACGTGTAAGGTGGGACACCTAATTTACATGTTCATAAACACGTGTAATTGAAACATTGTCGTCTGCTTGGTGTGATTATAACATAAATTAGTTCTGTTCAATAATAATTTTTTAAATTTCCAATTTCTTCTAATAATTTCCAATTTCTTCTAATAATTTTCCAATTTCTTCGTTAAAAGCGATATCGTAGAAACGCATATCCGTCAACGAATCTTTGATTTTAAACTGTTTTATAAAATTAGTTTGATAATATTTCGGTAGTGTTTCTCCTATCCAATTGATCCTATTTAGTCGCTTCATTACACAAATTTGATCCTTATACCGGCGACATAATTGTCGGTTTAATATTGTAAATGCAACGTTTTTATCGCAGCGTAATAAATTACGCTGATATTTCATGTATTCGATACAACATAGTATTGTCATTTTACCGTGTTTTAATACTGTAGAAACAGCGTAAAATTCTCCATAAAAGTCATTACAAAATTCCAATTCGTTGTGTATTTTATTATCCATTTTGTTATAATATTTTATTATAACCTATGGGATTTATATGTTCAATTGGACGTGAAAAAAACATGATGTATTTATGACAACGAGACAAAATAAATCCTTTTTAAGACTATCGTTTTATCTGTTCAATTGGACGTGAAAACAACATGATGTATTTATGACACATATTTTGGATTTTTCGGGGTGGGTGTGGGAGACAATTTCCTCGTTAACCAATTTTTGATTTTTTCGGGGTGGTGGGAGTAGTATATGGGGGTGGAAATGATGCCACCGTAGGTAGGTATCATTTTGACTCCCTTTATACTACTGCATGTGTATAATTGTACGTTGAATACGTTTATACATGACTATGTATGGAAATAAATATAGGGTATTCCATCGTACATGTTTGAATAGCGTGAAATAATACACGAGTGTTCGTCGGCTTCCGCGTAAACAACGAGTAAGCGAAGCGAACGATTTGTTTACGCGGCACCCGACGTACAAGAGTGTATTATTTCAAGCTATGCAAACATGTACGATAAAATACCCAATATACATGTACATGTATTACATTTCTGAACAAAAATGCCGAACAAAAATGCATTTTATAATGTTTCAGGGGCACTTGCATTTGCGTATGAATTATTTCATAACGACTCCGGGAGAGTGAACGCGGGTGATTACGGGTGTTCTATTCACGGTGCTTTATTTGTAAGTTGACAATTACGGGTTTTCTAATAAATCCATGCATATAATAGCTTGAAATGTAATACAAACTAAAACTTGAAACGTTCACAATTCAACAGTTACCGACAAACTTTTGTTATATAATTATATTTGCAGGAAAACAGTTTGCATACACATTTATTATAGTCCTAGTTTCCTACTCCTGGATAATTTAGTTTGTAATACACAGTGTTTAAACTAAATATTTATTTTAGTAATGGTTTTGCTGTTTTCTGAAGTACTTTCAGAAATGGTCAAATTATGGTCGAATAAATAGAGAATATCGAGCTAATGTCTTTTGACATCAAGTTTATGAGGATAGGCTAGGAAGCTACTAGGAATTCCGAGGATTGCCAAGGAATTCCTATCGTTTCCAGACCGATACTGATAAACGTGATATCGAAAGACAAGTATCTTATTCTATTTATCAGGTAATGATTTATTCTAGCCGATGATCAAATATAAAATATATCTCATTGAAAAGAGTGCGGGCATGTCTACATACGTTTAGTCATTACATTGACGTTATTCGATAACGTCATGTCACGCTGTTCGACCAATTAAACGTCGGTTCTCAATTTGTTGTAACCCGGATATTCGTAGCATGTCAATGTCTACGACATTATGATATCAGTCAGTACGTATTCGGCCAATACAAACTTGTTACCTGATAAATTACACTTTTGTACGGTCCCAAAAGGAACATGAGTACAAATTATAAAATAATAACATAACCGGAACTCGATTCAAGCAGACGTGACGGCAATGACACTCGATTGGAACAATAAGTAGGCAAAACTCCCTACGCTATCAACCTGTCACCTACCCCTTGTCATCATACCATAAATAGTATTTAGGATAATAGGAACATCAGAAATAAAACAAGTTACGAAGTTGTCAACCATGTGAGTGTGAAAGTATGAATGAAAACTTAAAATTTATAAAAGTAAAGGTGTACTCACTTGACTGATTCAAACGGTACCGTCTCTTACACAGGCCGATGCCGACGAGAACGATAACACATACGACAGCTAATGCACCAACAACCCCACCCACTACTGGCACCAACATGGACGACGACTGGTCACCATCACCTGTGATTAATATAATCTATGGCAGGGTTCGGACTGCGACAGGGAAACCCCAATCGACGGCGCGATAATAAAAAACTGGGAATCCCCGTGTCAATCACTACCCTGCAATTGAATAGTTGTATTCCATATCGTCGGGAAAGCTGCAATATGTTGTTACTTTGTCCTTTTCAGCAAACGCACAAATGATCTATACAAAATGTATACCTCTTGCAGATGTTGCGCCAGGCTAGTAATTTTTTGCTCACGGGTTCGATTCCCACATTCAGCGAGCTATTTATTTTTATTTTCGCGGCGGTAATTGCATACGTTATATATACAACCTGTATGAAACACCAGTGTACGATAGTTTTATAGTTTATACTTCATATTCTTTTTGTAATGGACAGCAGCCGTGCACAAAGAGTGTATGTGTCAATTTGTATTTTCAAAAAACTAATTTTCTGAAAATTGCAATAATTATTGGAAATAGTATAAATGTCAGTATTTTGTCATCAGGGGCTAAACTACTAACTAACTATTATAATAAATAAATGACCCGTAGGAATATTTTTCCGAAAATCGTAGGTAATTAATGTAAATTGAAGTCCAAATGGCGTTTAATGGCAGTACTCAAAATATTGTTAATGTGTGTGGCATTATCACTTTGTGACGTCGTAGAAATTGATGCGTTTGCAAACAAATTGGGGCGTTTCACGTCCGACAACCAACGTGGCAGAGTTTGAAGCTAATTGTAAATGTCTGTTACTATGATAACAAACGGGTTATGCGTGTGAAACAAAGAACTACAATTAGTTTGTGAATTATTTCTGCTTTGCATACAGTTTCAATTCGTTGTCTGTCTGTTCATGGTATATTAGTTTTACAACATATATTTTATATGAAATGATAAATCGTTGATAATGAAGTCCTATAAGACAGTAGCGCTTGTCTGCTCCTTACCTATTTGTATATACTAATATCGTATACATATCGTAATCGTATAGTATTGGTATATTTAATGAGCATATCGTATGATCATACAATATTGGTATGTTTGTACCGTATCATCGTATAGTACAAACGTACTATACGAATATGATACAAACATACGATATCCGTTAGTATATACGATATACCCGTACGGATATGGTATGAATATACCATAATCTGGTATGTTTGTACGATACAAACGTACCAGAATTATACACATGTATAAAAATCGTATAAACGTACGATTTGAATGGTATATCTATACGATATTGGTTGGTATGTACGGTACAAACATACCGTACGTTTATATTATATGCATATCGTATAGAAAACATATCGTATTGGTATAGTATACGTATAATATTGATATAGTACGTATAGTTTACCTGCAGAAAAGCGCTAAACTTGTACTTGGGACCAAGACGTTGACTTTGAGCTATCAGTAGTTTGACTTTGAGTTGTTTTTAGTTTCAGGCAACACGTGCAAATTATATTACATTACATTTACAGTTGCTTAATCAATCGCATGTGCCGTTCGGAATTATGTAATTCAATGCCGGGGAGTGGCAATGAATATATAGGTGAAACGGGCGATCAATTCAAACGAGTTACTATGATCCACAATCAACAAATAGGAGACCGTAATACACGAATTCCCCAGGTTAAGTCCATATAGATACATGGGCTTCGGAAAACAAATATAAATACATATTTACCTTCTATAAAAATAATACAAGTGTAGCGCTTTACCATTACCTCGCTTGCCACGTACACGTGCATCGTACTCAGAATAGAGCAAGTATGGATTTCACAGGTTTTAGAATGAGATGTTTCGCACGTGCATCTAGCCTTCATGAAACTTGGTAGCGTCTCCTGGAGGCAATTTAAGCTACAACTAATTTAATTATTTAAGATGGGTCTGTTTTGGAGGATGTTATTAAAATGCAAATAGATCTACCACAGTTTAGTCTACGATTATGTAATTAAGGTTACTATGAAAAAGACCTTTAACGAAAAAGTAGTAATTTTTATGCCTCAATAGGAGTATGGTCATGTTGCTCACAATACAGCCCTATTACAAAAACTATCACCATAAACACTTAACAATCTTAGTTGTCAAAACGTATGTACAGTCTGTATACTAGGTTAAATCTAAATTAAGTTCCAAAAGTTTAGATGTAAATCCACGTACTGTTGGTTAATTTTGTTAAAGCTATTTGCCCACTGAGTAGGCACAAACACTTCGTTATATGAAATAAATAAGTGTATAAGTGTGTCACTATTCCACCAGTTCTAAAAATTACGAGTGCCCGCTATACAGATATAATCAATTAGTAATATTTATTTTATTGATACTGACGCGTGGTGGTATCAGGCTATTTTCATATGCAAATGGGGCACGATATTTTTTAATTATTTATACAAATTAAATGCGTGACCTGAAGTAATTAATATTTTCGACAGATTATAAAGTATGATAATTGCACATCAAAAAATAAATACAGAAAATAAATAGTTCTGTCCATTAACGTTTTACGGAAACACGGTTATCGCCCCTGATATCAGTGTTGAAATTTACGTCTGATATAAAAAGATTAATAATGCCAATCTATACATCATGTACATGGGGTAATGGTAAATTAATATTTAGTTTGCCAGAAAATTTCTCAGATGATGTCTCTGATATAAAGAACATTTTGTTTCTACTGAGTGGGCATGTACCTTTAAATCCGTGTAAGTCGGTATAATTCCATTAATTCCAATGAAAGCTCTGCAACATCTGCGTTTATGCCCGAGTTTGCCCAAAAGTATGATGTAATGTTACAACTCAAACAGTCTCCACCAATGAGTATGTGTGTTCAGTTGTCTAAAATAGCAGCAAAGTTTCCAAGGTAATGTTTTGTAATTGAGACGTCTTTTGCAGCCACAGGAAATCCAACTTTACACTCTAGTAATGTTTGGTCTACATACATGATTCGTCTACTGACCGACATGATGTATAGCTGCACAAAGATATGATGGCCAGTCATCCGGCGCACAGACAAATAGCTGATACGTGTTGTCATGCTATAATTGTTACACATTGTATATGCAAAAACAGCTAAAACAATTGTTTTCCTTATACTAGTAATTTGCAACTTGAATTAAACAGAACCACATAATATTAATTATTATCCCATGTCATCAACATACATGAAACGATAACAGGTATTCTACGTGTATGTCTAAAATATGAAACTAAGCATAATTTACGTTACTGTTCGGTTACTAAATTACTGCTCCTCCTTTATACACGTGCTTTGTGTTCCTTGATAGTATCGGTGTACCCTACCACGTGACGCTGTATCGCCAGTTCCTGATAATATTCACAAACTGTGTCACCGTTTAGATGAAATAGATAGTTAATGTAAATAAAACATGCATGTTGTTGTATTGTTCATTATATGCTTCTATATTGGTGGAACATTGGACGTTACATATATTGCCCATTATATCTGCATGGAATGCAACTAAATTACGTTGGAAAACATGGTCATATTATCCACACTACCGGTACTGTTGCATCAGTGTGCTATCTATGGCGACTCGATACACTTTAAAGGATATGATTTAATTATTAAAATATGGTCGCTATGAATGGTAATATTATTGCATTTGTGGTGGTTGATTGGGAGTATGCGATGGGTAATTTAACGAGCGGGATTCATCCTTACTGGAATCCCGACCAGATAACTGGTTTGATCATCAGGTACATCTTTGGCTTTATTGTATTGAATCTGTTAATACCCCTGATGAGAGTAATCCTACCCGTATTACATTTAGGGAAAGGGGCCTAGTGACTTTGCTGTGATATGGACCTGGCACCAGGTGAGGTTATTCTAGTTGCAGGACTGAATCTTTATTTATTTCCATGTAAATATTCCGCTCTTACTTTGGGACTTTTCCCCAATGCAGCAGGTTAAATTTGCGGGATCGAACCCGTTTGCCAGACCTGAAACTACCTTAGCTGTTGATAGGCCGTTACACACCAATATTTGCAAATATACACTTATTTATTTCCTATAAAGAACATTCTGTGCCTACTGAGTGGGCAATTACGTTTAAAATTAGGAATCATATTGGATTTAGGTCACTTTATCGTAATTCATAAAACAGCGACGTCAATAACGTTTGTTAAACAAACTTTAACGCATCAACATCGTCGCGCGACGTCGCGTGGGGCTAATGTAATGTACTGGGATATAAACGCAATACGTTGAATAGGCGTTTGCATTATGAATTTAAGACCATGTGCTTGTGGACAATCGTCAATTTCTAGTTAATGTCGGTTTGTATGATCTACTAGCGAAAAGTGTATACCATGCCCATAATTGCTTACAAATAGGCTGATCTTGATCTGCGCTGCTAATGGCAATATTCCAGTCACAATTGTGTGGCCTGTGGGAGTGTACTTATTCTTAATTGTATCTGTTTATAGCACGGGGCACCATACGGGTGACTGATTTCAGCATTGGATTAGCTGATAATGGACACAATTCGAAGCTGGATTATGACAATATTAGACAAAACTTCATTGTTTTGATTCTCATTGCCCATCAATGGATTATTAGTGTAACCATGACTGTGATTTATTTTTCAAAATGTGTGACGAATTTGTTAAATTATGTGTACAAAAATTGGACAAATTTCAATAAAGATATTTTGTTCTTTTCTTCATTTCAAACGTTTATCTATAATAATAAACATTGCTATGGGCCATTATCAGCATAATTTATGTGTGAAACGTCATTTGTGTGCAAATATTTTTCTTAAAAACAGACTAGGTTGCTTTTCAAAAATGGCAGTCCAAATATGATTGGTCGGCCATTTGCAAAACAATAAATACCCTTAATGACATTGACGTAATAAAAAGATAACCGTTACAATACATCCTGACGTGCTGTGTTCATATACATGCTATGCAAGTCATACATTTCCATCACATTTAGGAAGCAATTATGTTTAAATCATATAAAGACCAGGTCGTAAAATGTGGGCACGGTTCGTGAAGCAGACTGTAGAGTGTGTATTATAGTGTACGTACGTGAATTACAGCATCCACCATAGAAGCTGTCGGTGCATGTACAGTCGTATCCGTTGTAATGACCGCCATGGTAGCAGCCTGTGTTGCACGACGCCGACTGATGAGCATCTGATTCATCCTTGCCACATTTACTCGCACATTCGCTAAACGACCTGCCGGTGTCACAACATAACGAACGTGATCTATACTTGGACCCACCGCCGCATGTTTGACTGCAGGAATCCCACGATTCACAGCATACCCAGTCGCATCTCACATGACATGATTCACTGAATACACATCGAATGGAACCTATGTAGAGAAAAAATGTCAGTGTCCCTTGATATCAACCTTACCAGGCAAAGCTATGAACCGCGTAGGAATTCCGAGGCTCGCCGAGAAATTCCAACCGTTTCCGAGCCGAGTCTGATAAACGTAATATCAAAAGACACTAAATGTAACATGTAACATTTTATGTTACGGAATATAAAGCGGTTTTCGTTGAAAAGAACGCAGTCTTGCTTACGTTACCACATTACGCTAACGTCATCCGGTAACGTCATTTAACACCGTTCATCCAATGAAGCGATAGCTGAAGTAGTTTCGAATCCGCTGTGACCCGTGTATGCGGATTTAGTCAATGCAGGATATGACAATGTGTTTTCATTGAGAATATATCCCGTCAATGGATAGTGAGCTACCTGATGAATATAAGGTTCGACAATGTCCAGCCGTGGGTAAATAACTGTTTGAACCACAACGTTGTAGGCCGCGGGTTCAAAATATTCCCGTGTGCCACGGCAAACGTTTACCCATGGCTGGACATTGTCGAACGTTATTGTTACATTTCCGTCGAAAATATGGTGTAATTTGAACATATATTCAGTACTTTCGGTACTTTAATAACCTGTTTAAACAGCTGATTTACGTATACATATTCCGGGGCCGCAGTACACGTCACGTGATGGTGCCATTCCTCCTCATCAATTTCAAAATTTCTGTGCGACCATTGTGAACTGGTCTTGTGACGCAATGGCGCGTTCTAGTAACGTCATGAGACTCATGCGTTACGTAGGTGTTGGCTTGGCTCCAAAATGAGCATTGTCTACAGCCATGGCCAAATAGCACGCGCTGTACGTTTCTACACTGTTGTGAACGGTGTCAAACAACGATAGTCATGTACAAATACTAAATAAACAATGATCAACACGTACCATGGTTTAATGAGACGATCAGCTTCGATTGATAAAGATTTACATGTTTAAACATGTGCATTTACTACATAGCATACAATGTTACCAGATACATAGAATACCGTGCTGGTTCCTATATATATAAGTTTATCAGGCTCGGCTAAGAAACGGTGATAATCTTTCGGCGAGCATCAGTATCGACTAATAAACTCGATATCAGAAGACCTGCCGTTCTCTATCAGTGGCTGTGACTGGAGTAATATGGCTTATGGGTTTTGTGAGCTTTGTGACCAATGTAGATCACAACTAAATCGCTAAAGGCTGTAAGGATTTAGAAAAACCTATAAGCCTCATTTCTCCAGTCACGGCCATATTAACGTTACTGTGTGTTCCGCGGTTGCCTGCCGATCTACTATTGGCCATTAAATGCATTAAACCTCAAAATATTCAAATTTAGATACAATTGAGTTGTAGGTATACTGGAGTCTAAAATGCTTAATAGTTCACACATGCATTCATGTAAGGCTCTATTACTATGCTGTGTCAAATCCACGACCGTCCAACCCCCGCTGATCCCAAGGTCAAGGTCAAATACTTAGTCTCTTTACAAAACTTAACATCAGAGGAATCTGTTATAAGTTATATTTCCTTCATCTAAAATGCTTAATATTTCATACATAAATTTATGTAGGGTTCTACTACCATGCTGCGCAAAATCCACGACCGACCAACCCCCGCTGATCCCAAGTGTCACGCCAGGGTGACAACGAGATGGTTTACTGATGGGATGGAACACCAATCACGTTGTGGACAGAGACAACAGGGTATATAGTTACAATGATGATGTATTTACAAATAATGATATGCACAAACAATGAATGATAATGTCAGTACGGACAACGTCCTCTGGTCAAAGCCGCAGATACAGTCGCACAACCAAGGCACAGTCACGATTCTGGAACAGGTAGGTATAGTTCAACATTATGCATCATGTTCAAATCCGATTTTAGAGTTTCCGTTATACAACTCCGGTTTCCGCCATGATGTCCGTGACGTTCTTATGACGTCGTAAAGTTACTTGGAACTAGAATATAAAGACTACTTGGGCGGATGGGGCCAACATCACATGGGTGGACGTCCTTCGAGATTCATATCGTCCTTGGACGGAATGAGGTCACCGGAATGATGCCCCACTCGATACGCCCTTGGTCCACGCGGAGCAGAGTCCCCGATGGTACACGGTATCGTGTTGTGGACTCCAGCATAATATTGGTGTCGCGTACTGGCTCTACACGAATACACCAGATGGGCGTGCCGTCACTGGTTGCTGACTGTCTGGCTGACTGCCTGGCTGGCTTACTGGCTGGGACTACAAAACACCAACGGTGTTGTTACCAGAATGTAACGTGCTATAGTCTCAATAATAGTCACAGTAGTGCACATGAAATCATTATTATGATTGCATGGCAATACTAAGCAACCTCGTAAATTACAATGATGAATCATGATAAATTGTAATGTACACAAAGATATTTTTACTAGTTGGAAGAAGGGGGCTGATATAATTCATATGTCGGAGAATGTGATGTAACACATTAATGAACAGCCACTATATCTAGTGTACCCAACGATATATACCTTCACAGCCGTACATGTGAATACAGACGTCATTCACAGTTATTTACCATTAGTAAACAAACATTTAATTGCGACATGCCTTACCCTGATCAGACTGCCCGTGGCCAACTGCGCTAACTTAATAAAGAGCAATTGTGCCAATTATTTTCCTGTGCAGACTCACAGTATTACATTACTAATGATAAACACTGTAGACTTTAATCAGACTGTAGTATTAATTTACACAGGCTGACCCAAAGCATCAGTGATTGAAATACATTATACTTCACATCATGTCCTTATTGCAGCTTACTGATGTATATATCATTGCATTTAGAGCAGACCTGTCTGATCTGGTCTATCCTGGTCGCAATAACATTTACAATATTTACAATACACTGTGAACGTACATGTACATGACTTAATAAAATGAATGCACAGACGACTGAGTTAGGAGTTTACATGTGTTCACCATAGAGTAAATGAAAGTCGTCCAGAAAATTCACGTTACAATTGTTACATGTCAAAATTGGCAATATTCTCATGTATTGTACAGGGCGCAGAACTGATATCGGACTGAATCGTAATATAAAATGCATAGCTAATTTTAGTAAACATTTCAAACGTGTTCGCCCTTGATTTACAAATAGAATAAATTGCTACTGCAATTAGTGGGAGTGACATGCAAACAAAACCACATGAGAACAATATGCCATTACAATACGCACGGAATGCTCCCACAGGCCAGACCTGTACTCGTTATCATTTACACGTAATCACGACGTATTAATGAATCAGTTCGATTTGATTAAGGGAGATAATCTACATCAGCGGATACATGCCATACGGCTTGTATTGGACTAATGTTCTAACAGTCAGTCTAGCTCATGAGATATCTGGTGAATTAATCTGAAATACTTCAGTCATAAGTAGATATGAAGTAGGTATTCCGCCTAGTATCCAAGTCTGCATAAACAGTGTAGATCACCCAGCTATAACCGGTGCAAAATCCAATACTGGTGGTCCGTGCACGGTTTCGGATAAAGCGCTATTCTCTCCAGCGGTGTATTCCACGGGAGCGATATTTCACACACGAAGACCAGTCCTATTCGATAGTCGGTACTTGAGTATTCGATTATTGTGCTCTAGAATAGTATTGTGTGACCCGTGTTACAAATAATGGTTGATAAAGAAAATAGTCGGCTACAATTCGTGACACCAAGGTCAAAGTCAAATACTTAGTCTCTTTACAAAACTTAACATCAGAGAAATATGTTATAACTTCTATTTCCTCACATATTTAGGGGCACTTGGGCCCACACGGGGGCGGGGGAGGGAGGTTATTCCGTAAGCCGCGCTTACTGACAAATCTAGTTTGATACTGATTGCATATGGGAAATACAATTTTCCTATGGAATAGTAACATGGGGAACTATTGTTGGCATCTGTCGATCGATTTTCATAATACAACTTTCTAATTTTCATTTTACATTATTTCAAAGCTATCCTGTTTGTCTGGTATGGAAATTGTTGTTATGTTCGCAATAAAAATATTTGATGGAATTCCATCAAACAAATACAATTGGGGAAGGTAACACTGTTTGATATTGATGGAAACGTATTTTTAGATGCAAATGTCGTTACTAAATCAAAGGTACATATCGGTCGGCAGAAAAACGAGTAACAAACCGTATTGTTATGTTTTGTCACTGTATACCAATATCAGTACCTTAGAGGAATTAAGTCATATAATGATACGCTTGGCTTCAATGATAATTGCTTCATAAGACAGATTTGGTATATGAATATAAGATATGTGAATATTGTTTTGTTACTGTATACTATATGGTACATATAGTTGCCATTTCCAGCATCTTTGTATGTACAAGCCATCGTTCAGTTTCAGCACTTCGAGCGTTTGACACATACAGCAAATAATAATAATGACAGTCAAACTAACAACATTTGGTGCAATACGTCATATACAGATATGACAAGAGCGTGCTATATATAATATGCCAGACGTTTTTTTTTCCTGATGCACTGTTTATTGTTAGTGTACACATGACCCATATGTAAAGACATATATATTCGCATAGTTGGAAAGGAAACACCAGTGACAATATATTGAGATAACGTATTGCATGTCACTGGCTATGATACAGTATGTATGGTAGTACAGATATATATTGACAGCATGTGTATTATTGCTACTGTTACCCAGCCATTACTGGATTCTCAAAATAATTAACAACAGAACAAACTGTTCAGAAATCAGACGTTGTATATACCTGTGATTAAAACAACGGATATGACGTTTTGATTAACATATTTAGAAGATATTGCCCGTGAGTACGGACTGGGGGCTGTGTGTGGAGAGTGTTGGGACTTATGTCATTTTTTGTGACACACGACTACGTGAGAACGGTAATAGACCACACTATTCAATAATTGATAGTTGTTTTCCTTTAAACGCGGCTATCCAAAAATATGTAACACGATCAAAAGGTAGACTGTACTGTATTTTCATAGAACTTTCTAAAGCTTTTGACAGTATCCGCCACAAACTTCCATTTTATATTATGTTAAAAACGGTGTCAGTGGCAGTATTGCAAACGTATTGTAGTGTTGTTGGGATTTTAATTGACAAACCTCAAGTCCATCTAGTTTTCTTATTTATTAACTCAATTAGTTTACAAGTTTATTAAACTATTTAAAGTTTCTAAATAACTAAATAAAGTTAACATTTACTGTGATTCCCTACTTCGCCTTTTGCGTCTATACTTCGCGTTGTGTGTGGCTGTCCTAATGAACCAGCCTTTTATACCCTTGGTCAAGCTCCTCCTACTGATGATCAGTCCCATCTGAATACGTCATCAGCAACCAATATTAGCTAAGGGACTAGGGAGTATCAATAATAGCATCCAATGGAATTGAAGTACAAATGATGCAATCCTTGGGAAAGTGTCAGGGTCTAATGCGTCGTAAGATAAACAAGTGGACCAAATGATTCTCATTGGCCGTTATTTATATGGCTTACTTTAAAGAGATAAATTATCGTCACCTCCTGTCAATCATTTAGGTGCACTGTTAGTACAACTACAAGATGTTTAAATAAAATGACCTTGCAGTCGAAACATACGTGTTGTCAACCAACGTCCACGTGAGAATAGTATACACACCAAAGTTAACACCTGCACCTGGTGGAGGCTACAATGTTACAGTATTACACGCCATGTATAACCAGCTTAAATCATGTGTCAGATCGACGGGTGTCTGATTTATTTGACAGCTCTGTGGGCACAAAACAAGGTTGTATGACCAGTCCCATCTTGTTTGTCATATTATTTAATGAATTGATAAATATAACGGAAGGTGAAAGCTGGCAGAGTATTTATATAACCGAAACGTTCACAAACATGCTACAATTGTTATATGCTGAACACATTGCGAATTTTGCAGACACTGCATTTAATTATAAAAACAGATACATGCAGTTCGTAAATTTTGTAGCAAATTCGGTATGAAAGTCATTCTTGATAAAACTTGATAAATACCTTGGATTGCATTTTACATGTTGGTTATTTGAGGGGCAAGGCTCGACATGGGTTGGCTGAGCAAGCCGAAAGGGCACATTTACTATAGTAAACATTGTTCGGAAATACCAAGCGTCAGTATCGCAAGAATTGTATTTGTTTGATCACATAATATTTCCAATCCTGTGTTATGGTGCTGAGATATGGGGCTATGAGGATTATGATACTACTGACAGAGTACAACTTTTTTACAAACAAATCTTAAATTTCGGTAGGTCAGCACCTGGTGCTGGAGTACTAGGTGAAATGGGTAGATGGCCAATGTAAGTACGCTACAAACAACGTATTGTAGCATATTGGGTACGCATACTTAGAATGGATATACATAGATATCCGAGGTCTTGTTACAATATGCTGTTTGACCATGGTGTAGCTGGAAGGACAATTGGACATCCATGCATACGAGCATGCTGCATGCACATGGCTTCGGATATGCATGGATATCACAAGATATTGGAAATAAGGAATTGTTTTGTCGCTCATTTGTTCAACGCTTAAAGGATGTGAGTTATTAAAATTGGATTATGTTTATTTCTGATTCACCAACATTGCAATTTTACTCTCATTTCAACACACTGTTAGACCCAGAATGTTATCTGTCACCAATTGTCAACATCGAGCACCGAAATGAATGTTTACGTCTTCTGATATCATGTCATAAATTAGCCATTGAAACTGGACGATACAGAGGAATATCTCGCGATGACAGCTTGTGCTTATTTTGCTTAACAAATGGAGTAGAAATTATTGAAGATTAACATGTGTTAATGAACTACTATGATGAAATTAGAAAAAAATATCATATCAATTTTGGAAATTGTGGCCACGGTAGCTTTAACGCTACTAGCCGGTAGTGTGAGTGTCGGATATGTTGGAATGGGATACGGACGGCAGTGGGGATTGTAAAACTGTAAATACAACATTTACAAATTAGACATTTCATTTAGACAACAAGTTGTTTATACGACGGCCGGTGGAATAGTGCATAACATTTTGCAATAGGGGAAAACAATGCAAAGTAATACTCGCGGTTTCTGACAGGACCTTAAACGGTATATGCGACACAAATATCCCTGGAGACAAGGTAAAACGCAATAATATACCAACACATTACCTGTAAATACAACATTTTAGACATTTATACAAGTTATCTATACGAAACAATGCATTTGTTAGTCATGTGACTGCCTAACAAAATATTATTGCTAAACTAGACTAGCCACTATATAATACCTACCGCTACATAATACTACAGTAAATTTTCATATAGATATAAAGTCCATAATGGTTAAGTCTGCAGCTATGAAACGACTAGTGACGGCGGTGATGTATAACCCGAAATGAGACAAAGATTAAAGAGTGGGTGGGATTAAAGAATGTAACAATTATACATGTACATGTAATGTGATATTTTCGTTATCCCCCACGAATTCCAACAGCCACATATAGTCGGTGTCAAAATCTTCTGAAATTGGTACCATTTTTTTCGGTCAGATGTGTGGCGGTCATCTTGAATTTTAAAATGGTCGCCATTCAAGACACATGTACTCTTTTTTTCAAGATAATAAGCCCATAGACAAATTATTTATGGGATATATCTAAAAAATGAAATAGTGATTCAATAACAGATATGTGTGCCATTTTAAAATTCAAAATGGCCGTCTAGCATTAAATCTCTTGTTATTTTCAATTGAATACAAGCACTTTCACTGCTAAAATGAATAATTATCAACAGAATCACGCAGTAAATGAAATTTGTCATTTGAACATGTATTACTATGTGACGTAATGAAATTAAAGTGTTGTCTATGTAGATTTGTATTTCAAAATGGCCACCGTTATAATCAAACAAGTATGTCAGTAAGATAATAGCAACGGTTTGGACTAGAAATGTGGCTGGTTATGTACGATATTGATTGAAAACATATATATATTAGCCACATTTGTATGTACTAATACGTATGTTTGTTATTTTAAAATTCAAAATGGCCGCCATATTTAGCATACGTTGACGTGTTTCAATTGTGTACCTGTAATTTGCATAAGCAATGCAATTATTTATTAAAACAGGCAGAACATGAATATTAACATTGGTATCTACGTTGCTGTAGTTTGAACATTTATAGTGTTTGTATCATGTAAAGCAATGACGTACGTTGCCCTGCTAACCCATACTTGATGGAATTTAAATTGTATAGGGCATGATGTATAAAAGGATAATTTGTATTCTTGATTCAGATTTATTGTTAGGCTGGTGTACCTTTTCATATCAATTCACAAAGTCAATGAATCATGGATGTCGCGAACATTTTCATCAATTTCTATTAGTTATAATTGGTCCATGGGTAAACTAACAGTACATTTACTGTCAGCAGCTACGTGTCGCTTTAGGCTGAGTAATCGGGATTGAATCCCATATTTCACCTGTATGGATGGTGGGGGTGGGCGGGATTCATGTGAAACGTTCCAAATGAATACTGGCTGTACTGTTAGTTTTGCAGGTTGTTCGTTGGGAGCATACAAAGGGTAATTTAACAATGGGGCTCATCCTCGCCGGTATCCCAAAATCCCTGATTTGGCCCTCAGATATACTCTTTTGGATTTCTGATACGTGAGAGTTAAAACCGGTTATACTAACTATAAGACTAATAACAATTAGTAATAATCCTATGTTTAGAGGGTGGGGTTAAGTGACCCTGGTGTGCGCGTTGAGGACCTGGCACCGGATCAGGTATTCTAATTTCAGGGGTGAATATTTATTTGTTATGTAAATATTATGTTCTGAGTTTAGGATCCCCCTCCAGCATATCAAAACAATTATACACACGGCATATTTAGTGTGATGCTGTTGTTTACAGCTTCTATTCAGAAATAACTTCACTTTTTCATTTCGTCTCGAGACTACTAAACCTTCTAACTTAATATGTAAGCATTATATATGCCCAACATTAACTCTGTATGTGTTGGTGGCAGGTGGGAGTATGCGATGGGTAATTTAGCGTTCGGGGTTCATCCTCACCGGAATTCCGACTGGATACCTGGTTTGGCCAGCACAAACGTCTTTGGCATTTTATATGCGACAGTTGAATCTGGTTATAACCCTTATGTGAGTATTACAATTATTCTTAATCCTATTTTAGGAGAAGGGGCCAAGTGACTTTGTTGTGGTATGGACCTGGCACTAGGTCAGGTTATTCTAATTTCAGGGCTGAATATATTTTGTCTCGATGTAAATATTTCGTTCTGATTTTGGGATCCCCCCCCCCCATGCAGCATGTTAAAATGGGATCGAACCGGTTGCCCGGCTTTACGTGACCTTGGCTGTTGATAGGCCGTTAAGCACCAATAAACAAACAAACACTCCTTATGTAATCATGTGGCATATGTACACAATTGTATAACCGACTGTAGTGGAATTTTACACCGAGCTGTCGCAATTTCGGCGAAAGCTCTGTATATGGTATCAACAGATTTGGGCATACATTGAGATATTTCATTAATGTATCGGCTGATATCTGTATCTGCTGATAGGAACGTTCATTGCTAAATCATTTAAAAGGAGAGATGAAATATTGTCACATCTATAACGTATGTCAACTTAAATGTTTATATACATTGATATATATATGCAGGCGAATTTGTATTATGTGCTTATATCTGATTAGTAGTGGACATTTTCTTTCATACTGTGTTGATTGATAACATTTCAACGTACCCTTTCAAGTGTATTCTGAATTTTCCATATAAATTACACTCTTCTCTCTCTCTCTATCTCTCTCTCTATCTCCTCTCTCTCTCATCTCTCTCTCTCTCTCTCCTCGCATTGCAACTTTGTATTTACAAAACTTCCATTTAGTGTACACATACAATACTTTTCATGTCCACTGTCTGTCATCTTGCTTGCATTGTCATGTTGCCTGTATGTTTGTTAATTACTATTGTGCTCAAGAGCCAGCATGGCTTAAGCAATAAACAATTATTCTATTCTATTCTATGCTAATCATTGTTCTTTTTCAAGCGTCATCAATATATTCCTCAGATTTATGACTAAGCACCCTGTGTCACCAACTTACTATGTTATGGAAGAAACTGTCCTCTTCTAGGCGACCACCTTATTTTACAGCGATTGCTCGCTAGTGATATGGTTATGTACACATATTGTCCATGTAGAACTTGCAAATTCATCCTGGTGCCATATGTATATTACACAGATGATCATTTAGCCAAATCCACGTTTGCACACCTTTATGATAGTGACAATGGCGTATTCATGAGCTCAAAATAATTCATACACATGAACTGTGAATATATTTGGACGATCTTGTTTTGACAACATATCTTTTTAAAATGTGATATATTGACGGTTCCGTCATGTGAGCGTGTCACATGACACCACTTATATATCGTTGAACTCATATGGCTCCATGTGAGTAACAAGTATTGTATTATTTAATTGTTAAATGGCCATTGATATTGTGTTATTATCTTCAAACATTCCACTTCCAACATTCCGGGGAGGGGTCAATGACGGAGCTGTTTTTGTCCGTAGATTAACATGCAATACCTTCACATGGGTTATGTTATCCTTTTGGTTGGCATAACTATCCGACAGCACACAAACATGTCTAAAGTAGTTATTTCATTCCCCGTTTTAAGCCAATATACATATACATGTATTTATAGTTTATTATTGGCATGTCGAACACCTTTAGACTGACAATTCCACTACGGTTGAGCTTATCACACGTGTGGTAATGACCAATAATCTGCAACAGAATCAAAACATATTTAGTTACTTCATCACACTATCAATATTAGTAATGTACAACACTAAGTGTAGTGTTAGTGGGATTTAAATAACACAACTCAAGTCCATCTAAAGTTTTTACTTATTATTTCAATTAAATTACAAGTTTATCAAGCTATCTAGAGTTTCTAAATAAAGTAAACATTGTCTGTCATAGCCTACTTCGCGTTGTGCCAGGCAATCCCAATGAACCAGCCTTATATACGCTTGGTCATGCTCATCCTACTGATGATCAGCGCCATCTGAATACGTAATCAGCAACCAATAGTATTTAAGGAACTAGAGAGCATCAATAATAACATCCAATGGCATTGAAGTAGGATGATGTAATCCTTGACATTTGGTAATGTCACCAATTTGTCAAAAAGCCTGGGTCTAATGTATCGCAAGATAAACAGGCGGACCTAATGATTCTCATTGGCCGTTGTTTATATGGCTTATTTTACAGAGATGAACTATCTTCACCTCCTGCCATCAAACTGACAATCATTCAGGTGCATTGTTAGTACAACTACCATATGTTCAAATGACATTCACATGAAACACCTTGCACGTGTTTTCAATCAACCCCCACGTGAGAATAGTATACGTTCCAAAGTTAACACCTGCACCTGATGTAGGCTACACTGTTACATAATTGCAACACATTAGGTAATTGGTCGAATACAGGAAATCGCCAATTTAAACTATCTTCATTATATGATTTCATGACAAGTCTGAATCGTCTTCTAAGGACTTCCTTGTTATTTGATAGCTGTATTCCATTATAAATGTAGTTTGATTAATACTAATTATATTACTTTTATGTGTTTGGGGCTAAGTGACTGGTATGTTGAGGACCAGGTATTACATCAGATTAATCTAATTTCAGAGCTGAATATCTATTTTTTTCTTGTAACTGTTCAGTTCTGATTCAGAGACCCCCATCCATCTGTATAGGTGGAATATGGGATTCAACCCGCTAACACAGCCTAAACTGACATTATCTGTTGACGGGCCGTAAACACCATTAACTAATTGAATTTTCTGTTAATATACTCAATATTTAGTAAATATGAAAAGCTTATCATTTGACACAATCATTTGACAGCAGATATATATGTAGTAAATATTGGCAGCCATATTATATTTCTACTATCTATAATTATTTGTGCCAATGTATGTTATAGCAAATATATATCACTGACGGTATTGTGATACGGTGGAGGCTTCCGTGATACGGTGCAAACAGGGTATATACACGTCGCTAAGATGGCGTAGCTGAATGACAGCAGGTAAGTGTCAGTTTAATTAAATATTGTACAGCTTACAGGACATTGTCAGCAACATATTTGGTATGTACAGACGCAGAAATGAATATGACATCCAATGATAACACTCACAATACTAATGACAACGTATTTTCTGAATAATTCGCTTGCAAAGATGACACCTTTTTGTACGTGAATTTTGAATCGAGGGAGCGTGAATACACGCGCATTGCTGAATGCAAACACATTTCCTGCGCAAATAAAAACAAACAAATATTGCATAAAATAAACAGTATATACTTAAACGATTAAAAAATGCAACAAGGAGTTCAACATGTTATGTATGCACCCACTACATAATTTGTCAAAACATTCTACTGAGGAAAAATATCAATTTTATTAAATATCCACATAATCAGGGATCGATACATGAAAGTAACGTGGTGCACTGCTGTCACATGGCTGATCATACATTGGTGTTCAATATCATGCCCACCTCCTTGTTGCGTGTTTACATCGTTTGAGAATATTTCTGACCATCAATACGTAAACAAATGTATCTTTTCCCAAATTTCGATTTTCCGTGTTTGCAAGCAACTGGAAAATAAGTATTTTTACACCAATAACATGTCATAACGATTTCTTACATTTCAGCCAGTAGTTTACATAAATCTAACGGTGAATTACACCACTCGGCAACTGTAGTTTACACCACTCTCGTGTTTACCATATATGGAGATATGACGTCAGTAGCGTCACAATGACGTGCTTCCTTCCAATAATGACATCGTGTTCTCGGACACACCCTCTGAATCGCGAGATAGTCACCGTCACTACGGCCCGCCTCCAGAAAGTATTTTGCATATCTCTAGGCCATATTTTACGCTTGAGTCGCTTTTTATTATGAAGAGCATGCGTGAAATGTAAGAACATGTTTATTTAACCAGGTGAGCTGATTATCTTGAAATAAGGCCCTCGTGATTGGGTCCAAACGCAAAACAAACTGGGATCGCTATGCTCACTCGTTTGTTTCGCGTAAGGACCCAATCACTCGTGCATTATTTCACGATACTCAGTTCACCTTGTTAAATAAACGGCATGTATTCACCCATAAAATGACCAAAACCAATCTATGATAATCGTATTCCTTATAACAATTTTGCTATATGAAACTATTGAAAATACATAAATTGCTGCATAAATATTTGAAATTATTTGAAACATGGTCTAAAAATATAAAATCTCCAGACATATAATATGGTGAGCTATAATTATTCCACAATCTATACAACAGGATGGTATATTACATGTATTTATTCCAGCATGTCTTCCGACTTCTCTGATAAGTTTGTGCTTAGAACATCCAAAGTTTGCCATCGCTTTTCTTAAGTGAAAAGGTCAAGAATATATGATGTATTTTTCTGCACTTAGAAGGGTTTTAAAATGTTTGTAGTGAATACATTTAGCACTGGTGTCGATATCGCTATGCCAATTTTGTTTACAATAATCAAGAACACGCTGTTTAAATTGGTATAAAAACATAGTTACGTCCCCTACATCTTGACAAATTAAGTTATTTAAAACTAGTGAAGATGGCTGAAATTGATAAACAATGTTTTGAACATTTTGACAAATTTGCAAATCTAAATCAGAAATAAGTACAGCAACTAACACAACTTAATGGTGAAAATAAAATTCCTATTTACTGAATTGAAAACGTATATATTGATGCTGAATAAAAACAAAATGATAAATGTGAAAGCAATGAAAATGGCAAAAAATACTTTTCCCAATTTGTTTTCTAATTTTCATAAAATACAAACAAATATATATTTTTTATACTTTTACTCTTCCAATAACATGGTAGTCGTCCAAATAATGAGAAAAATAGTTATTCCAATACATCGATAAATGATAGGTCATAAAAAAAGTATATATAAACATATATATTGCAATACATGACTGTAATAAAAATATGTATTTTTTTAATTACGTACATGTATACGACTTTATGTCAAGTAAGTTATCCGATAAAGATACATGAACTTTCAAGGTATATGTATGTATCTGCCGATAGTACTACCCATGTGCTGTTGTGATTTCATCAACATTTATATCTGATATATTCTTTTTTTCAAGGGCAAAACACCCGTGTCAAATGCAATTCATGAAACGTGTTAAGGCCACTATCTGATACATATACACATTCTATATTTTCCCTTGCTTCAACATATGTACGATCGATTTATAATTTACTAAGAAATCCGGTAACCCACTGAAATTAATTAAATAAAATAACATGATTAGTATGATTTATAATCTACATTGAATATAGAAAACATGACGTTTTATTTTATTTTAGATATGCGTGAAAATAATTAAAATTCAGATCATGCAGTTATCTCCCAAGAAATACAGTGTTGGCCCGGTAACAATATAAATCTGCATCTGAAACATTTTCTGACGAATTCGCGTGGCAAATAATTTCCACATGACCTGTCAAAATGTGTCTGAAGCAAGGAATGTTTAACAAAATATGGTTACCTGAATTCTAGAAGAAAAATAAGGATACTAGTACATCATGCAACAGGTTAGCATGTTCCCTATTCTCTTGTGTTATCTTCTCTTGGTTATGTTGATGCAATATGTGAATATTGTCTTCTTACTGTATAACATATAGAGTTGCAATCTCCACCATCGTTGTATGTACACGCTTTGTATGTACAGTTTTACCACTTCGAACGTTTGACACATACATGTACAGGCGATAATATGACAATAGAACTAATACAATTTGGTGAAATACATCATAGAGAGATATGACAAGAACATGCAAAATATATTATGCCAGAAAACTATACAAAATATGAGATATCTGAGCATTTCTCACATCGGTCTCAAAATAGATTTCAATGTGTAAACATTTTTATCTGATGTTCAGTTTATTGTTAGTGTACACGTTACACATACATAAAGCCATATCGATTCACATAGTAAGCGAGTAGACACCAGTACATGTAGCAATACACTCAGAAAACTGCTTACATGTCACTGGATGTGGTACATAAGGTATGGTAATACAGATATGTATTGACAGCACTGTGTATTATTCCTACTGTTACACAGCCATTACTGGATTATTAACAAGTTTAACAACAGTTCAACAAACTCGTATACAGTAACAAGCTAATATATTCACATACATATTATACATATATGCCATCAGATTTATAAACAAATTATGTTTGAATCGAACGATGATCAGGGACTGACGGGTCCTTAAAGGTACATGTCCACTCAGAATGCACAACTTGTTCTTTATACCAGAGACATCATCTGAGACGTTTTCTGGCAATGTAAACATGCATTCACCTTTACCCCACGTATTGATTGGCATTATTATACATTTTATATCAGACGTAAATTTCCACACTTATATCAGGGGCGATTACCGTGTTTCCTTAAAATGTTAACGGACATTACTATTTATTCACTGTATTTATTTTTTTATGTGGAATGATCTTACTTTATAATCTGTCGAAAATATTATTTTTTTCACGTGACACATTTAATTAATATAAATAATTAAAAAATATCGTGCCTCATTTGCAGACGAAAATATCCTGATACCACCGCGAGTCACTATCAGTAAAATATATATTACTAAATGACTATATCTGTATAGCGGGCTCTCGTAATTTTTTGAACTGGTGGAATAGTGACACAATCATACACTTATTTAATTCCAATAAAGCATATGTTATGCCTACTGAGTGGGCATGTACCTTTAACATGAATTTTGGATCATTCGCTAACCAAATTGTATCCCCTAGTAAGGTAACGAAGTCATTAAAGATCAATAAAACAATTTGTTTTTTTGTTAAATGATATAAGTTGATAAATTAAATATGAAATGAATACTGAAAACCGCATGCAAAAATAGCAAATACTTAAAAATATTTTTAATTTGTAATTACCTGAAATATGCGCTACCCACTATGGTGTCATCAGTGATCAATTCTTTTTAAATGTATATATATTAACTCTAATTTATTTATGTTTTTGATTATTTTATTACATGGAATTAATAATGTATTATCAGATGAATGGAAAAAATGGAAAAAACTATTTTTATTTTCATTAATTCTTTTTTTATTGTAATTTTTAGAATAGGGTTGGAAATGATTTGCATAAATTTGCATAAAATTTACAAATATGGAAACTTGTATAACGTTTGATTATATTACAATTGTTGATGTGGTTTTCTGCATGTTGTTTGAATTGCCATTATCTACCAGTTTACCAAACAGTTTTTTGAAATTTATTTTTTCTATTTATTTCCCAGATGTTATTGCACGTATAAATGCTAAAGTTTATAACCAATCTAATTCCATTTCCAGCCTGATATTACTTTATGAATAATATCAAATGATGGTGTTTGCTGTCACTTACCACAAACTACAATGAAGCTGACGCCCACTGCAGCGTAATTCTTCATTGTGGACTGTACCTGAAGGGGCGCCAAACTAGGGATATTGGGATTCCGGTAGGATGAACCACATCGAAATTCAACATTCCCATATTCCGAACTAGCCGCCATTGATTTACTATATGAAAGCAACCTTTAGTAGCAAAAAAATATAACAAGTACATAATAGATATATGTATACAAGATGGCGGACAGTGGTGTTGAGTGCTAAACGAGCTCTGTACAAAAAGAATAATTATGGATAATTAAGTGATTCGAATGGTATCGATCATAGTTGACGTACATTGTGTTTGCTACAGTTGGGTGACAAATTAGGATATATAATTTTGATATATTTTGAATTAATTTGGATTTAACTGTGAACAATGGAAACAACAATTGGCCATTATCCGGCGGTGAGTGTTCAACACCGGTTTTCACAACTAGCAGCGGGAACCCCAAACCCCGTCATTCAACAAGGCCCGGCCCACCGATTTGTTGTTCCACCCCAAATGACACATCTGCAACTACATGGAGAGGCCAATGTGCTCAGAAATATGTCAAACGACGAGAAACTGTCTCATATTTTAGTAAAAGTTTCAAACATAGAAGCGTCACATGAAACATTGGTCAAGGAAGTTGAAAATATCAGTGCGTCCATGAATTATATTCACCATCTGGTGGACGCAATCGATTCCTGTATAGATATGCATTCACGAATGCTTAAGTTATTAGCATATAAGAGTATAGACAATGAAGCCAGAAGTCGCAGAAACAACTTCATATTACGGGGCATTGAGGAGGATTGCGGCGAGACAGACGTTTGCTGCTTGGGCTTGATACAAGACTTTATTTCTTATGAACTAGGCTGTGACCCCAAGCGTGTATATATAGTCCGTGCACATCGCCTTAAAAAGTTGGTCAACGGGGCTATTGGGTCAGAGGCATATACACTCGGCCGATAGTTGTCGCATTCCGGGACTATGATGATGTTGAAATGGTGCTAAATCAATCATATAGACTGAAAGGCAGTACATTTGGTATTAACAGAGAATATCCACATGAAATTGTTGAAGCACGGAAACGCCTATATCCGCAGTTTAAGAAGGCACGTGACGCGAAACAAAGGCCTTTCATTAAATATCCCGCCAGACCCGTTGTCAATGGTCATACTATGGACGATGCATTTCCGGACTGGGTGGAGGTTATGCGCTGGGACAGAATTTCAATGCTGAACAATATGAAACACGTATCGCAGGACAGCCACTTATATTCGACATCGACAATAGATGACACTGGAAACCGCCGAAGCAGTACTCAGCCGCCTCCACACGTGCAACACATATCCCTGCCAAGTACACACACTGATGAAGTTCACATCAATCACACCCCTGGTCCAATGGAGTGTGTATATGCCCCACCCCAACAACACATCAGTACGCACCCACCACAGACCGTATACGCCACTGGAGCAGCTAGCATGATGCCAGCCACCACGCCCCCGGGGGTAGATGTGTCCCGATCCGTATCCCAGATAACAGTGTCACCAGATCACGGGTCCAGCGGAAGTACCATTGACCCTACAAACTACATTTACCCTATGGCGAATAACGACATTTCATATTCACATTCAGTATCCCACAACATCGGTTCATCCGCTGATTCCTCCATTTTTCAGCCTATCCTGCAGCCTAGAAACACTCGGCCAGATATCAACAATCGCAATGCACAGCACATGCGTGGTCATAGTATTTCCAATACACATTCGAGCGTAAATATTAGTGTATCTGGTCACTCAAGCGCAGCGAGTACGCCAGACAATGTAAACAATACAGTGACCGTCCATTTGCGTAAATCCAGGTCAATATCGAGGGCGATCAGGCGCGGGAAAGACGCAGCCAATCGCAGCAGAGAGCGTCGTCGCCAACACAGCCCATGTGATATCCCTGGCGGGTCACAGCACGGGGGCTCCCAATAGGACACAAGGGAGAGTAGAAATGGTTCTCGAACGTTGCATTTGCCATGCTAAATTTTCAGGGATTAGTGACAAAATGTATTAATAAATTACAATCCCCAGATATTATCCAAATGTTTAAAACTAACGATATAATATTATTTACAGAATCCTGGACGAATGAATTTAGTGACTTGAAGGTCGATGGTTTTGAACATTGTGCGTTACATCGTCTAAATAGACATCCAAATGCTAAACGCAATTCAGGTGGTATAGTTGTTTATGTTTGAAATAGATATGTTGCCGACGATACATTTGTAACATGTGTTAATGAACATTTTTGCATTTGAACATGACATTTATGTTTGCATGGCATATATCATACCAGATAATAATAGCAGACAATCTTTTATAGAATCTGATGTATTCAGTGATATTTCCAGTTATATGGTCGACATACAATATACCATATATGCTAACTGTAATTTCATGATCATAGGTGATCTGAATTCCAGGTGTGGTAACTTACCCGATCATGTGACTGATGACGCTGATGCCGATATACCTACTCTACCAGATGACTATTTGCCGGATATTGGTCTATTACGTGCGACAAAGAATACTGTTATTAATAATAATGGCCGCAGGCTAATATACTTTTGTAGAAACGGGCACACGTATCGCTAACGGTCGAGTATGTGGTGACACTGGTAAGTGTACGTACGTAGGCAGCAGCAGCAGCTTAGTAGATTTGGTGGTAGTCAATGAATACTTACTTAACTATTTTTCTTCTTTTGTGGTGAAGGAACCAAACATTTTATCTAATCATTGTATAGTCGAGTTTTCTCGATTTGCTGATACATGCATATCTGTATCTAGGGTACTGCATCAGGATAGACCTATTAATTCTCCAGAACGCATAGATAGATGTCATAAACGGAAAAACGAGCATACAGAAACTTATACTTCCAACCTTGATACGCCGGAAATAAAGTCGAAATTTATAGATGTATGCGAAGTATTAAGCAATGATCCCTCTACGAATGATATCGACGAGTCCGTGGCTGGTCTTAACAACATTTAAGATACAGTATGCTCACCAATATTTAAAGTAAAAACTAGTATACCTAATATACAAATTCATATTAATAAGGCATCTGTTTTAGACGAAGCATGTGAACGATATAAAGATTTATTTCGTGAAAAACTAAATATATATAGACTAGACAAAACCGATGAAAATAGACAAAACATGGTATCAGCTCGATCACAGTTTAAAAAAGCAGTTCGTACTTTCAAATTTGATCAGAGTAAACAAAAAACAAATCAACTGGTATGCGCAAGAGTTGATAATGCCAAGGAGTACTGGAAACTATTAAGGGAGGCATCTGGCATACACAATACAAGTAAAATACCGGCCGACTAGTTCGTCGACTATTTTAAAGCAATAAATAATCCAGATAATCCATTGTTTCAAGCTGATGAGGATGGTTTACACTTTAATGAACGATACATAGATTCAGAAAATCAAATTATGTTTGAAGAACTGAATGTTGAAATATCAGATGATGAAATAGATAAGTCAATACTACAATTAAATAATTCTAAAAGTAGTGGGCCGGATATGATACTAAATGAATGATTAATGCATGGAAGGTCAAATCTGACTCCTTTTTTTACTAACTTGTTTAATGCTGCTCTAAATATTGGATATTTTCCTGATTCTTGGAGCGAAGGACATACAGTACCAATACACAAAAAGGGTGATATAAATACGGTAAATAATTATCGCGGCATAACTTTGCTAAGCACAATAGGGAAATTATTTTCGAGAGTATTAAATAACAGGCTTACAGATTGGGCAGAAACTATTATGTATACTTTGAATCCCATGCAGGATTTAGAAGAAATATGAGCACTATAGATTATATATTTGTCCTACATGGCTTAATTTTCCATGTCGTAAACAAGGGATCAAAACTATTTTGCGCTTTCGATGATTTTTCGTTTTCGAAAGCCTTTGATTATGTAGTACGGGAAAATCTGTGGTATAAGCTGATACAGATAGGAATAAGTTGGAACAAATTTAATGTTATTAAATCGATGTACGCACATATTAAATCAAGGGTTAAGTTCAACAATTGTCTCAGTGAAGAATTTACGTGTGAATTGGGGGTCCGTCAAGGGGAATGTCTCTCTCAATTTGCATTTGCCATGTATGTAAACGACTTGGAGGATGAATTTTACATAAAGGGAGTAAAAAGGTATTGATACTGGTATGATTAAACTATTATTACTCCTATATGCCGATGACATCATTATATTTGCCGAGTCCGCTGAAGGTTTACAGCACGGTTTAAATGTTTTGGCCGAGTACTGTCAAAAATGGTAGTTAACAGTAAATACAGAGAAAACAACACTAATGGTTTTCCGGAAGGGTGGGGTGTTGCCGAGACAATTACATTGTTCATATCAAAACAAAGAAATTGAAATTATTTCACAATTGTCATACCTTGGAATAGTTTTCTCATCTGTGGGTTCTTTTTCACAGGCACAGAGCATACTATCAGGTCAAGCAGTATTTAAGTTAAATAAATGCCTGCACAGTTTTAATGAATTGACACCAAAACATGTGCTGCAGCTATTCGATAAACTTATATTACCGATTTTAAATTATTGAAGCGAGGTTTGGGGATTTGCACAAGCGAATCAGATCTAGCGTACCCATTTACAATTCTGTAAAATAGTACTTGGAGTTAAAATATCAACTCCAAATGATTGTATATATTGAGAACTTGGAAGAACAACATTACATATACTTAGATTATTTAATATAGTTAAGTCTTGGCTGAGAATGATGAACATGCCAGAAAGAAAATATGTTAGAGGTATATATAAGATGATGTTAAATGACATGACAGGCCAACTAAAAGTAACGGGCCATCACTAGTCAGAAATATACTTACACAGTTAGTATTTGGTAATGTGTGGATAGCACAAGGGGTAGGGAATATAAACAACTGTATGCACATGTTCAAACAGAGATTACATGATAATTTTGTCCAAAACTAGATGTCTTGATTAAACGAGTCTAAACGAGCTGTGTTTTATAGAGGTATTGCTAGATTTGACTATCAACCTTATCTTGATAACATTACTATTAAGAAATTTCGTGTAGGTCTTACAAAGTTGAGAGTATCCTCACACAGGTTTGAAATCGAGGCTGGTAGATGGCATAAACCTGTAACGACTCCAGTTGATAGGAGAACATGTTCAATATGTGACGTTTAAGAGGACGAATTTCACTTCCTTATTGAATGCCCTTTATATACTGAGTTACGTCGCACATATATTCGTAATTATTATCTAAGAAGACCAAGTATGTATAAAGTCGGTGAGTTGTTTTTATCTGCTAATATGAGCACTATTAGAAATCTCGGAATATTTATTACGAAATCGTTTGAAAAACGGTCTGAGTTCATGTTGCAGTTGTGAAATACATGAAGATAAAGAATACAATTACTTCATACATGTATATGTAATTATAGCACTATGTCAAGGGTTTGGCATCTCCAACCACAAGCGCATAGAGTAATATTTGTTCTTTATAATACTGTATGTGGCTACAAAATTGACATATGACCCCATTATAATGCCATATTGCTATAAGCGAATACGTTTATGTACCGTACCATGTATGGTCATATAACCATATTTTCGAAATAACTTTATGTCTACTCTCCTACACGGTATACTTAAACCTAGGCTTCATTATTAGTTATGCTTTTTATTTTATTACTTGTGCCTATGTCCTAAACGGCAAACTGATAGTGAGAAGAACTACATGCAATTACTTAGTATGGTACGGCAAAGCCTTCTGAATGCATGCTCCGGGTGCATGCTCGGGGTTGGCGATTTCGAGCGGACGAAGCTGAGCATAGCTCAGCTTTTGACGGTCGAAGTTGCTGATGTCGATCGTGGGAACGGACCGTGTGCTCGGAGAGCTGGATATCACGGTAACTACATGGAATTCACGTCATGGGCCAAAGTATAATGCAAATGCACTATAGTTTGGCACGCATGATGAATATGCATGTATTTACTAGTGAATCAATACATACTTCACCACTGTTTGTCTTCTTGTGATAAATATTTGTTGAATTATATTGTATGCTCAAGGGCCAGTAGGCCTATTTCTGAAAAAACATTACCTAAACAATCAGAGAGGTGTATTTGGGTAACACACGACAACGTGAGTACGGACTGAGGGCTGTGTGTGGAGAGTGTTGGGACTTATGTCATTTTTGTGGCACACGACACATTTGGGTGACATATGGCAACGTGAGAACAATCAGGGAGGTGCATTTTGTGACTGATGTCTTTTTATTGCCACACAACAACTTGAGAACGGACTAGGGGCTGTGAGTGGAGAATGTTGGGACTTATACCATTTGTGTGACACACAACACAATTGAGAGGACGGGCTATGGCCTGTGAGTGGATAATATATTTTGACACACGACACATTTAGGTGAGACACGACACAGTTGGGGGACACACGACAACGTGAGTACGAAGTTGGGACTGTAAGTGGAGAATTTTGGGACTAAAGACATCATACACAATTACAGTTGCACTGATCACGGTTTCATTTCCACAGTTGTATTACACTCTGTCTAGTATTGCGGTTATTCCTATTACACTGCGAAATCAAATGGTCATGCACGAACTACATTTCATTTATATTAAGCAATACATATTTTATCTAGCTAAAACACCGTCTGAATGTATATGCATGTATGCTATCATGTATTGTAATGAAATTGAGGTGAAACAAGCAACGTCTGATTAAATAAACACAGAAAATATACCAATCATTCTTGCATTAATTTATCACTACATGTATTTATAAATACTACTTTATTGTAAATAATATATACGTACTTGCAATAATAAATAATTCCAGCACAAAATATTTACACAATTCCCTAACATTTGATTGGCCCGTAGCAAGTCTCTGTCCAAAATTTATATCCGAGTATATTCCCACGCCGAACTACTTTCCGTAACCGTGAGGCGAAGTTAAAATAATTCTTAATAAAACGGAAAATAAACACATTTTCTTGATGAATTTATTTCAAATGCTGAAATTATAAGGAATGAATGGCCGTTTTGTGGAATTTATCGGGGATATAAACTTGGAAAAGTCGCGAGAATACTGGACGATGCCTTCCACAAAAAGGCCATTCATTCCTATAGTAAACGGTGACTTACTTGTTGTTACCACTGTCCCACTCTGATGTCACAGAGCAGTTAACGTAAACAAAAAACGATTATCAAAATTCGACAAAGTAGGACAAAACTTATAATAACCATATCAACCTGCGCATGAAGAAATGAGTCTAATAATCGCATGTAAAACAGCACTAACACTGGTATGGTAGCTCATTCGGGACATTTCATATTTTCGAGTACACGCTGTGACGAATAATACTAACCTTTAATTTAGTTTCGTTGTTTCTACACCACATATAAACGAATATTAAGGTTCTCAATTGTCCTCTCCATGCGGTGTGGAAACATGTGAACTAAATTTAAACAGCTTAATTCTCGGTTCGCGGCGTTGCAAGACAATTGTATGTTCTTTATTTTCGTGTTTACGCGGTGTACATATTACGCGAAATGTATTGTTCCTAATGTTCACCTGTACGTGGCGTTGAAAGAAATGAAATTTAAGATTCGTAATGTAAGACTTAAAGTATCTACTCCGAGAAAGTATAGTGAGACGAAACGTTCCTAACTAGCCAATATACGACGTCAACTGGGCACAGCTCTTGTGCATATAATCATCTCATCTAACAGAGTATATACCACTGGGTTTATTTGGAAAATAATATATTTTGGACATGCATTTAAATAATTATGCTAATGAACATCGGCGTCTATGAGCAACTATACATGTATCTGTATGGCCTGATCATGGCTGGGTTGCTTGGAAATTCAGAGTAGGTTTTCATACAGAGTGGCCTGCGGGATATCTTACCAGGCGAATTGCAATTCCTGGAGCGCAGGATTGCAATTCGCGTTCCCATTAATTGCAATTGGACCGCAATCGGACTGCAATCATGTGACTGCGGTCCAAAGAGTTGGTTGCGGAATTGCAATACTTATAGCGCAGTTAGCGCTGCGCTCCGCTTTTAATTGCAATTTACGCTCCTTTATTCTGTAAACTGCGAAAGAATGACCGCTTTACGCTGCGCTCTGCGGTAAAACCAGCGGACCGCTCTGCTTAACCAATGCGGCAATAAAATCGAAATAGTTGACAAACGTATGATCCGTGTTCCAATCCAAAATGTTATCCCATCTATCTAATTCAAAGTGACTAGCCTAGAAAGTCAGCGGTATTTGTGATCTGTTTTTTTGGTGCGCAAATATAAATCGGCGGGTTATTGCGAGACAAACAGTGAAACATTGACCTTGTCAATTTATTGGACAAAACAAAATGTCGTCACTCACTCACTGCCGTTCCGAATATCAAGAACAAATTAATAGACACCACCATGCTGACAATATATTTATTTTCATATAAAATCAAATGATAATGTGTGGTCTTCGGTATAATATAGCAAAACAAAGCATCAATTTTGCGTTTTGTTTACTTTTTGGTCGGCATCAAATTACGTTTTCCTATTATGTTGACATTATTTCGACGCGATCCTATAGTCGACATGACAATTTCTGAGATCAACACAACTTTTCATAATGTCTTTCAATTTCAAGCTGCAAGGAGACTGAATTGCATATTAACCATAATAACATGGTGAACATATTGATAATAATTTTAAAAGAAAAGCATATTTTAATTTTCGAAACCTGATCATAAAAAAAATATTAAAATTTATTTTGGAATTAGATTTATTATTTTATATTACTGCAAACGTTCTGTTCTGGCTGTTGATTTCTATTGGCCCGATTCAAATTTTGTGAAGATAATATTTATTCCGGTGATAGCCATTTCTTTAAAATAAAACGGTTTACTTGTGTCACAGAGTGAGAAAGATAAATAACGGCCCGGAATCGAACCAGGGACCTCATGTTTACCGTACCATGCCCATGACTCTACCGAGCAAGCTAACAATGCACAGCTCATACACACTTCATCCCCATTGTCAGTTGCGTACTGTGACATTCTTCTCCGCCAAATTGAAATTCGTCCTCGAATTCTATGTTTAACTTTTGTCTCCGAATTCCATATGTTTGGGTAAAATTTGGGAGTATTTATCAGTCGCGGTCCTTTGTTGGGCAACAGAATACTCAATTATCGTCCGTACCCAGAGTTCCGGTGCTCCATAGGTTTTTCCTGCAGAGTACCGAATCGGATCTCATTCGCGCTTTAGCTGTTAATTGTGACATATATTTCTGTACTTATTACACAGAAATGAATAAGTATAATACTGACATTTCTTTCAATTGAAAAATACAGAAAATATGTCGCAATTAACAGTTGAAGTGCAAATCAGATGTGATTTGGTACTTTGCGGGGGAAACCTACGGAGAGCACCATTATAACCTCTCGGTACGGATGATGCGGGAGTATTCTGCAGAGTTACTTCCCGCAACTACGTTGGGCGCTAAATGTCACAGGGTGAGAAAGATGTGCACCAGCCCGGAATCGAACCGGGGATCTCTGGTTTACCACACCATCGCTCTACCTGCTGAGCAAACCGGGCACAAATACAAACTTATTCACCATAGTGATCACTTCATTCAACCAAAAATTCACAAGCTAGAAGTTATGCCAAATTATTACAGTCAACGTTACAGATTATGCTCTTGGCGACATTAGCGGACACAAATTTGTCCATCAATTTGATCAAATAAACAACGGAATCTGACTGATAACACTACCACGGCGCATGGAAACATCATTATTCTGGTACTCTGGAATCAAAATGGTGGATATTAAGATCAATATGTGAGGCTCTGACGGAACCTTTAACATTTTTTATCACGATAGCAGCTACAGGGATTGTTGGACGCATTTATTTAGAGAAACAAAAGATTACAATGGATTGGATAATATACTAAGTGACATTTTGTTCTAACGTACACCAACATAGGGGATTAAATTTGCGACAATGTTGGATTCTTGATTTTGTGGACAGGTGACAGAAATCGGAGCTGGATAAGAACCGACAGACGTGATTCTGAATATGCGTGATTGGTCTGTGGTTTTTCTTCCAGATCATGTCATGCATGTTTTAATTTCACGTCATGTCAAAGCAGCACTATTGAATATAATGAATAACTTTAATATTCTACACCAGAATTAAAGTTCATTCATCGTCTGATGTGTAACTGATGAATTAAGGTAAGTTACTTGTATATGACAACTTTTGCCTCACCACGATAGTGGAGGAGGCATTTAGTGTTACCCTTGACCTTGTTCGTTCTTCCGTCCGTCACCAACCTAGTAACTGGAAAAACTTTTAAACCGTAATAGCTACATACCTGAAACTTGGTACATGTATTTTTGATTCGACCCCATGGTCATGAATTATCTCTCCCTTTTCAAGTTAGAATTTCCAATTTTGTCTTGTAGCTCGTAAAAGTTATTTTAAACCCTAATAGCTACACACCTGAAACTTGGTAGTCCTTATGATGAGTAGATTTGCAAAGTTTATTTTACATTCGACCCGAGTCATGGATTATCTCCCTCTTTTTGAATTAGAATTTGAAAATTTTGCCTTGTAACTCGTAAAACTTTTGTAATTAGCTACAGCACTGAAATTTGATATGTAGCTTCCTTATGATGAGTAAATGCGGAAAGTTTATTTCAATTTTTGATTCGAACCCCGTGTCATGGATTATCTCTCCCTTTTGGACACTGGAATTTTGCCTTGTTTACTATCAAAGCGATATGTGAGGTATCCGTGTTCTATGAACATATTTTCTAGTTTAGTTATCTCCCTTTGTTTTTTCGCGCACTGATTTGTCCGGAGCATAACGCGAACACCCTTTGCAATATTTTTTATGAAACTTAACACATACATAGGTCTCACTGGACAGGGCTGAGCTAGCGTTAAATGTACATGCCCACTCAGTAGGCACAAAATGTTCTTTATGTCAGAGACATCATCGGAGACATTTTCTGGCCAGATAAACAATCATTTACCATTACCCACGTATTGTTTGGCATTAATTATTATACATTTTATATCAGAAGAAAATTTCCACATTGATATCAGGGACGATAACCGTGTTTCCTTAAAATGTTAACGGACATTACTATTTATTCTCTGTATTTATTTTTTGTTGTGCAATGATCATACTTTATAATCTGTCAATTTTTTTTTCAGTTCATGCATTTAATTTAATAGTATAAATATTTATAAAATATCATGCCCCATTTGCACATGAAAATACCGATACCACCGCGCGTCACTATCAGTAAAATAAATATTACCAAATGATTATATCTGTATAGCGGGCACTCATAATGTTTATAACTAGTGGAATAGTGACAATTATACACTTATTTAATTCCCATAAAGAGCATTTTTAGCCTACTGAGTGGGCTTGCACCTTTAAAAAGGAGTTGGACATCCGACAATTGTTGTCGCGACCGCCTGCGGACAGTGCGATATAGTCTGCACATTGACGTCCATCTGTATTTTTTTTGCCGAGCCTGCTTGCGGAAAGCGAGACTTAGTGATCACAATGACGTCCGTGCGTCAGTCCGTCCGAAATCGGTGTATTTTTTTAAATACCATATCCTAAGTCACATTGACTTGAAACATCAAATGCTTATTAATCATCATCCATATATTCATTCTGTGTCCCACTCATGCGGCCCCTGTGCCCCAAGGTCAAGGTCAAATCTCCACAACACTTACCCAGATTTGCTTCAAACTTCAGATAATTCTTTATTATCATCCATATTTTCATATTATAGCCCACGCATGCGACCCACATGCCCAAGATGAAGGTCAAATGACTTTCAAAGTTGCGTTAAAGCTTTTACATACGTTAATTCAAACTTCAAATAAATATACTCGGACACCATCAAATGCCTCGGTGGGCTCAATATGCGGGCCATGGCCATCTGGTTTTTATTTACCGTAGGTTAAAGTTTTTAAGAACACTATATCTCAGAAATAGCTTCGCCAATTCACTCGAAGCTTCACATGTGTGTTTATCATCATCCATATTTTCATTCTATGCTCAACCCCTGCAACCCCTGTGCCCAATATCAAGGTAAAATTACTTTGAAATTTACCTCAAAGTTTTTGACATGCCTGCATGTGGACAGTGCGATATAGTTGTCACATTGGCCTACATACGTACGTACATCCATATGTACGTCACCTCGTGCGTCCGGTTAAATTTGTTTGATTTAAGGTTAAAGTTTTTAAAGGTACATGCCCACTCAGTAGGCACAAACTGTTCTTTATAGCAATTAAATAAGTGTATAATTGTGTCACTATTCCACCAGTTCTAAAAATTATGTGTGCCCGCTATCCATATATAATCATTTAGTAATATTTATTTTACTGATAATGACTAGCAGTGGTATCAAGCTATTTTCATATTCAAATGAGGCATGATATTTTTATGCCACCGAGTTTCGAAGAAACGGGTGGCATATGGTGTTTGGACCGTCCATCCGTCCGTCCGTCTGTCACACTTTTCGGTTAACCACTTTGTCACAGTTTCTCAAATATGCTGCAGGTGGCATCCGCGTTCGACAGACGCATTTCTTGTTTTTAATAATTTATGCTAATTAAAGGTACATACCCACTCAGTAGGCGCAACAATTAAAGTTATGTGTATTCTCAGTTATTTGTAGGAATTAAATAAGTGTATCATTTTGTCACTATTCCACCAGTTATAAACATTACGAGTGCCCGTTATATGGATATAATCATTTAGTAATGTTTATTTCACTGATAGGGACACGCGGTGATATCCGGCTATTTTCATAGGCAAATGGGGCATGATATTTTTTAATTACTTATACTAATTAAATGTGTTTCCCTGAAAAAATAATGTTTTCGACAGATTTATAAAAAGTATGATCATTGCACATCAAAAAATAAATAGTAATGTCTTGGTAACATTTTAAGGAAACACGGTTATCGCCCCTGATAAGCAGTGTGGAAATTTACGTCTGATATAAAATGTATAATAAGCCAATAAATATGTGTATGTTAAATGGTGAATTAATGTTTATTTTGCCCGCAAATGTCTCAGATGATGTCTCTGATATAAAGAACAGTTTGTGCCTACTGAGTGGGCATGTACCTTTAAGAACACTATATCTCTGAAACCGCTTCACCAATTCACTCGAAACTTCACATACGGTATATTTGTCACCCACATTTTCATTATTATTTATATGTGCCCAATGTCACGGTCAAATTACTTTGAAATTTCCCTTAAAGTTTTTGTTGGGCCCGCTTGCAGACAGAGCGATATAGTTGGCACATTGGTGTGCATTCAGGATAAAGTTTTTGGTTAAAGTGTTTTTTAGTTAAAGTTTTTAGGTATACTATCAAAGCCTCGGCGGGTGCGGCCCATTTATACGTCGACGGGCAATAAAAAAAATTGTTTGTACTATCAAATGCCTCGGCGGACACGACATGCAGGCCATGGCCATCTACATGTAGTTATTATGGCATGCGATTTGATCAGTCGGCCATCGCACCATGACTAGTTTAGCACTTGATCAGTCGGCCATCGCACCAGGACTAGTTTAGAACTTGATCAGTCGGCCATCACACCAGGACTAGTTTAGCACTTGATCAGTCGGACATCGCTCCAGGACTAGTTTAGAACTTGATCAGTCGGCCATCACACCAGGACTAGTTTAAAACTTGATCAGTTTCCCATCTCACCAGGACTAGTATAGCACTTGATCAGTCGGCCATCGCAACAGGACTAGTTTAGAACTTGTTCAGTCGGCCATCGCACCAGAACTAGTATAGCACTTGATCAGTCGGCTATCGCACCGGGACTAGTGTATCCCTTGATCAGTCGGCCATCGCACCAGGACAAGTATAGCACTCGATCAGTCGGCCATCGCACCAGGACTAGTCTAGAACTTGATCAGTCGGCCATCGCTCCAGGACTAGTTTAGAACTTGATCAGTCGGCCTTTGCTCCAGGACTAGTTTAGAACTTGATCAGTCGGCCATCGCACCAGCGACCAGGACTAGTTTAGCACTTGATCAGTTGGCAATCTCACCATGACTAGTATAGAACTATATCAGTCGGCCATCGCTCCAGGACTAGTTTAGCCCTTGGTCAGTTTCCCATCTCACCAGGGCTAGTATAGAACTTGATCAGTCGGCCATCGCACCAGGACTAGTTTAAAACTTTTTCAGTCGGCCATCGCACCAGGACTAGTATAGCACTTGATCAGTCGGCTATCGCACCGGGACTAGTTTAGCCCTTGATCAGTCGGCCATCGCACCAGGACAAGTATAGCACTCGATCCGTCGGCCATCGCACCAGGACTAGTTTAGAACTTGATCAGTCGGCCATCGCTCCAGGACTAGTTTAGAACTTGATCAGTCGGCCATTGCTCCAAGACTAGATTAGAACTTGATCAGTCGGCCATCGCACCAGCCACCAGGACTAGTTTAGCACTTGATCAGACGGCAATCTCACCATGACTAGCATAGAACTAGATCAGTCGGCCATCGCTCCAGGACTAGTTTAGACCTTGGTCAGTCGGCCATCACACCAGGACTAGTTTAGCCCTTGATCAGTCGGCCATCGCACCAGGACTAGTGTAGCCCTTGATCAGTCGGCCATCGCACCAGGACTAGTATAGAACTTGATCAGTCGGCCATCGCACCAGGACTAGTTTAGCCCTTGATCAGTCGGTCATCGCACCAGGACTAGTAGAGCACTTGATCAGTCTGCCATCGCACCATAAGTAGCATAGCGCTTGATTAGTCGCCCATTGCACCATGCCCAGTATAGCACTTGATCAGTTGGCCATCTCACCATGCCCAGTATAGCACGTGATCAGTCGGCCATGCCGAGTATAGCACTTGATCAATCGGCCATCGCACCAGGACTAGTTTAAAGCTTGATCAGTTTCCCATCTCACCAGGACTAGTATAGCACTTGATCAGTCGGCCATCGCTCCAGGACTAGTTTAGAACTTGTTCAGTCGGCTATCGCACCAGGACTAGTATAGCACTTGATCAGTGGGCTATCGCACCGGGACTAGTTTAGCCCTTGATCAGTCGGCCATAGCACCAGGACAAGTATAGCACTCGATCAGTCGGCCATCGCACCAGGATTAGTTTAGAACTTGTTCAGTCGGCCATCGCTCCAGGACTAGTTTAGAACTTGATCAGTCGGCCATCGCACCAGCCACCAGGACTAGTTTAGCACTTGATCAGTCGGCAATCTCACCATGACTAGTATAGAACTAGATCAGTCAGCCATCGCTCCAGGACTAGTTTAGCCCTTGGTCAGTCGGCCATCAAACCAGGACTAGTTTAGCCCTTGATCAGTCGGCCATCGCACCAGGACTAGTGTAGCCCTTGATCAGTCGGCCATCGCACCAGGACTAGTATATAACTTGATCAGTCGGCCATCGCACCAGGACTAGTTTAGCCCTTGATCAGTCGGTCATCGCACCAGGACTAGTAGAGCACTTGATCAGTCTGCCATCGAACCATAAGTAGTATAGCGCTTAATTAGTCGCCCATTGCACCATGCCCAGTATAGCACTTGATCAGTTGGCCATCTCACCATGCCCAGTATAGCACGTGATCAGTCGACCATGCCGAGTATAGCTCTTGATCAGTCGGCCATCGCACCAGGACTATTAGAGCACTTGATCAGTCTGCCATCGCACCATAACTAGTATAGCGCTTGATCAGTCGTTCATTGCACCATGCCCAGCATAGCACTTGATCAATTGGCCATCTCACCATGCCCAGTATAGCACGTGATCAGTCGGCCATGCCGAGTATAGCACTTGATCAGTCGGCCATCACACCAGGACTAGTTTAGAACTTGATCAGTCGACCATCGCACCAGGAATAGTTTAGCCCTTGATAGTCAACCATCGCACCGAGACTAGTTTAGCCCTTGATCAGTCGGCCATCGCACCAGGACTAGTACAGCACTCGATCAGTCGGCCATCGCACCATGACTAGTTTAGCCCTTGATCAGTCAGCCATCGCACCGAGTCTAGTTTAGCCCTTGATCAGTCGGCCATCGCACCAGGACTAGTACAGCACTCGATCAGTCGGCCATCGCACCATGACTAGTTTAGAACTTGATCAGTCGGCCATCGCACCACGACTAGTTTAGAACTTGATCAGTCGGCCATCGCACCAAGACTAGTTTAGAACTTTATCAGTCGGCCATCGCACCAAGACTAGTATAGCACTTGATCAGTCGGCCATCGCACCAGGACTAGTTTAGCACTTGATTAGTCGGCCACGTCATCCTGCGTTACAGACAGAAGTGGTGGTCGGAGGGGGCGGGGGGGGGGTGGGGGGGGGGGTGTAGTGTAGTCATAGACAAAAACTGGTGGTGGTGGTTGTTCCCACTGTCGGATATAGACCGGAACTTTTAGGACGCCAAATGTAGATGGCTGGTGTGTGTGGGGGATCATTGTTTTGTGTCACCGGCGGTGGTGCGGAGTACAATGATGAATTACTGATGAATTACTGTATTGAACACACATGTATATGCACTGTGATACCGTACTTCACAATCCTCAGTTTTAAATTGTTTGTGTATCGTAAAACTGAACATTTATTCATTTTGAAAAACTTAAAATTGTGGCAGATGATCGAAATGAAAACCGGATGTTTACATGCGAAATGAACCGGTGCATCGGTATATTTTAACCGCACGATGACCCACTGTATATTCATACCATATCCGTACGGATATATCGTATATACGAACGGATATCGTATGTTTTTGTATAATATTTGTATAGTACGTTTGTATAATGTAAACAAACTGTACTATACGATGATACGGTAAGTTTTTAACGGAAATAGCGAAATAATGACAGAACAAACGGTATCGCGAAAGAATGACCGCACAAACTGGAGCGCGAAAGAATTACCGCACAAACGGTATCGCGAAAGAATGACCGCAACAACTGGACTGCGATTGGACCGCAATTAGACTGCAATTTCAGAGCCGACGAATTGCAATTCAACGATGGGATTACAATTCTTGGTAAGTGAATCGCAGGCGGTAGTGTAGTATAGCGCTTAATTAGTCGCCCATTGCACCATGCCCAGTACGTATAGCACTTGATTAGTTGGCCATCTCACCATGCCCAGTATAGCACGTGATCAGTGGGCCATGCCGAGTATAGAAACTTGATCAGTCGGCATTCGCACCAGGACTAGTAGAGCACTTGATCAGTCTGCCATCGCACCATAATAGTATAGCGCTTGATCAGTCGCCCATTGCACCATGCCCAGCATAGCACTTGATCAGTTGGCCATCTCACCATGCCCAGTATAGCACGTGATCAGTCGGCCATGCCGAGTATAGCACTAGATCATTCGGCCATCACACCAGGACTACTTTAGCACTTGATCAGTCGGCCATCGCACCAGGACTAGTATAGCACTCAATCAGTCGGCCACCACACCAGTACTAGTTTAGAACTTGATCAGTCGGCCATCACACCGGTACTACTTTAGCACTTGATCAGTCGGCCATCGCACCAGGACTAGTATAGCACTCGATCAGTCGGCCATCGCACCACGACTAGTTTAGAACTTGATCAGTCGGCCATCGCACCAAGACTAGTTTAGAACTTTATCAGTCGGCCATCGCACCAAGACTAGTATAGAACTTGATCAGTCGGCCATCGCACCAGGACTAGTTTAGCCCTTGATCAGTCGGCCATAGCACTGAGACTAGTTTAGCCCTTGATTAGTCGGCCATCGCACCAGGACTAGTATGGCACTCGATCAGTCGGCCATCGCACCAGGATTAGTTTAGAACTTGATCAGTCGGCCATCGCACCACGACTAGTTTAGAACTTGATCAGTCGGCCATCGCACCAAGACTAGTTTAGCCATTGATCAGTCGGCCATAGCATCAGGACTAGTTTAGAACTTGATCAGTCGGCCATCGCACCAAGACTAGTTTTGCCCTTGCTCAGTCGGCCATCGCACCAGGACTAGTTTAGAACTTGATCAGTCGGCCATCGCACCACGACTAGTTTAGCCCTTGCTCAGTCGGCCATCGCACCTGGACTAGTATAGCACTTAATCAGTCGGCCATCGCACCATGACTAGTTTAGAACTTGATCAGTCGGCCATCGCACCAAGACTAGTATAGCACTTGATCAGTCGGTCATCGCACCAGGACTAGTTTAGCTCTTGATCAGACGGCCACGTCATCCTGCTTTAGAGACAGAAGTGGTGGTGGGGGGGGGGGGGGGGGGGGGGGGGGGGGGGGGGGGGGGGGTGTAGTGTAGTCATAGACAAAAACTGGTGGTGGTGGTGATACACATTGTTCCCACTGTGGGATATAGACCGGAACTTTTAGGACGCCTAATGTAGATGGCTGGTGTGCGTGGGGGATCATTGTTTTGTGTCCTCGGCGGTGGTGCGGAGTACAGTGATGACTTACTGTATATTGAACACACATGTATATGTACTGTGATACAGTACTTCACAATCCTCAGTTTTAAATATTGTTTCTGTATCGTAAAACTGAAAATGTATTCATTTTGAAAAACTTAAAATTGTGGCAGATGATCGAAATGAAAACCTGATGTTTACATTCGAAGTGAACCGGTGCATCGGTATATTTTAACCACACGATGACCCACTGTATATTCATACCATATCCGTACGGATATATCGTATATACGAACGGATATCGTATGTTTGTATAATATTCGTATAGTACGTTTGTATAATCACTGATAATGTAAACAAACTGTACTATACGATGATACGGTAAGTTTTTACCGCAAATAGCGAAAGAATGACCGCACAAACTGGAGCGCGAAAGAATGACCGCACAAACGGTATCGCGAAAGAATGACCGCAAAAACGGGACCGCGTTTGGACCGCAATTAGACTGCAATTCCAGAGGGGAAGAATTGCAATTCAAGGACCGCTGGATTGCAATTCTTGGTAAGCGAATCGCAGGCGGGAGTGTATATGAGACACGCAATGTGATTTTGTACCTTCGGACATTCATGAAATACGTTTACAACATTTACACCATTTTCCGTAAATGGCGTCCAAAATTGACAACATAATTACGCAGATGTCCGAAGGTACGAAATCACGTGTACGTGTCACATATAGGCTACGTCGCTGAACTTACAAGTATGGAAACACAGAGCCGGATTATTTATAAATGTACTGAATATATGTCTCCAAATGTCAATGTTATAATTTACGAATCATGTTGTTATTGCACTAAATTACCAAATAAAATATCAATGAAAAATATCAATGCAGGCTATAATAGTTAAGGACTGACTGTATATAATATAACTTTTTTGTTTGAAATGCAGTAGAATCATACATGTGCATGAATATCAATATAAAGTATATCTGACCCTATTCTTCATAGAGTATAATATACAGAGCATAAAGTTTCCATCTCCGTAATTGCAGTTTCCACATGCTATCGGACAGTTTCACCACTTGGAGCGTTTAACACGTACGACGTACATATGATATGGCAGCACATCTAATACAATTTTGTGTTTACGGAACGTCCTATACATATTATTTCAGCAGACCTCACAAAAAGCTACATATATGAGCTTTTCTACCATCTCTCACACAATATACAATGACATTTTTTTTAATATGTAAAATGTCAAACTGATGCACTGTCTATTATTAGAAGTACATCTGCCCAGGTGAAAGCCGTGTTTACTCGCATAGCAGGCAAGTAGACAGTAGTGACAATAAACTCAGATAACTGTTTACAAGTCACTGGATTGGATACAGTATGTATGGTAATACAGGTATATATCTTCAGCACTGTGTATTGTTCTTACTTTGACACAGTCCTGACTGACGTTTTAAACATTTTACCAAAGGGTCAAAAAACGCTTCAGATATCAGACTATGTATATAAGTTTGATGAAAACACGGCATAGCACGTTGTAGTCTGATGTCTCCCCATCATGTTACACCCAACTTTATTCATGTGTTTACCATACTGTGTCAAAGGCAATAAGAGGTAACACAGGCCGATGGCTTGTACAATGTCATTTGGTGAAAGTTTCTATATCTATATGTGGCTTTGAAAGGAGCAATGTGGCTTATGAACTTTGTGACCAGTGTAGCTCCTAATCAACTAGCACACTCTTGTAGTCTGATAACGATATATATGCCTTGTGAGGAGCATGGCAGGTGTTCCTTGATTGAAAGGCGAAAAATGCCGATCCTGATCGTATTAAACCCCATATCTCCAGTCACAGCCCACAGCCACATATACTAAATTCCATACTGGTGTTATGAATTACGAAATTGATGACAAACTGTTCTTAATGGACATATATTTATATGGTATTTGATTTGTATGTGGATATATGCACGAGTTCCGCAGCGTGCGATATTTCGCGACTTTAGGAGCGCAACATCGTTGCGCTGCGGAACGAGTGGCATCCACACACAAATCAAATAACCTTTTCAATATATACAAAATATAAATAAAATAACAAATTAGTGGTGATTTAGAAGGAATCATTTTGCGATGTGAAGCGTAGTTCCGGCACTGACCAATATCAACTCACGGGACGTCAATATGGAAACAATATTGACGTCTTGCATTGCATTGTGTTTCAATGGGAAACGAAAGTACGTATATAATAATGTACATTATCAATATATATATTTTGAGGGATAATTTAATATGATATGTATTAAACGAGTTTACTGCTTTCATAAGAAACGAGTTGATCCTGAGTTGTGTTAATGAAATCAGTTAACTAGAGGACACCACATAATTGTGGTATAATTATTTTGTTCACAATTACAAAATCATACATTGAAACTGTACGTATTACTTAACGTGTTTTCTGTAGAGGCCTCGTTTGCGTATTTACTACACTGGTGTATCATGCTAGTTAATGCACTGATTTATTGAACTGCGAAAGTCCGTTATATACAACAGACAACGGTGGATATACATACATGCAATTTCATAAGACCATGATCGAACTTCGCAGATGCAGATGTCGATCTCGACCTACGTTGTGTTGAGTTTTGTTTTGATCCTAAGCACAAACAATACCAAATATATTGATACTCGTTGACTTTGTATTACATTGAATTTAAAAGCAGCATGAAATGTACAGTACCTCGGATGATGTTTTATATTCCATATGTTGTTTTTAAGTTTATACACTGAAAGTAGCTTATATACAGTAGCGCTTTTCTGCTCCTTACCTATTTGTATATACTAATATCGTATACATATCGTAATCGTATAGTATTGGTATATTTAATGAGCATATCGTATGATCATATAATATTGGTATGTTTGTACCGTATCATCGTATAGTACAGTTTGTTTACATTATACACACGTACTATACGAATATTATACAAACATACGATATTCGTTCGTATATACGATATATCCGTACGGATATGGTATGAATATACAGTGGGGTCATCGTGCGGTTAAAATATATCGATGCACCGGTTCATTTCGCATGTAAACATCCGGTTTTCATTTCGATTATCTGCCACAATTTTAAGTTTTTCAAAATGAATACATTTTCAGTTTTACGATACAGAATCAATTTAAAACTGAGGATTGTGAAGTATCACAGTGCATCTTATACATGTGTGTTCAATACAGTAATTCATCAGTAATTCATCATTGTACTCCGCACCACCGCCGGGGACACAAAACAATGATCCTCAACACACACCAGCCATCTACATTTGGCGTCCTAAATGTTTCGGTCTATATCCCACAGTGGGAACAATGTGTATCACCACCACCACCAGATTTTGTACATGACTACACTACACCCCCGCCCCCCACTTCTGTCTGTAACGCAAGATGACTTGCATTACTTCAGCTACAGGCAGACTACTAGTCATGCCGGTGGCCGACTGATCAAGTGCTAAACTAGTCATGATGCGATGGCCGACTGATCAAGTGCTATACTAGTTATGGTGCGATAGCCGACTAATCAAGTTCTAAACTAGTCATGGTGCGATGGCCGACTGATCAAGTGCTATACTAGTCCTGGTACGATGGCCGACTGATCAAGTTCTAGACTAGTCCTGGTGCGATGGCCGACTGATCTAGTGCTATACTAGTCATGGTGCGATGACCGACTGATCAAGTGATAAACTAGTCATGGTGCGATGGCCGGCTGATCAAGGGATAAACTAGTCCCGGTGCGATGGCCGACTGATCAAGAGCTAAACTATTCCTGGTGCGATTGTCGACTGATCAAGTTATAAACTAGTCCTGGTGCGATGGCCGACTGATCAAGTGCTATACTAGTCCTGGTGCGATGGCCGACTGGTCAAGTTCTAAACTAGTCCTGGTGCGATGGCCGACTGAACAAGTGCTAAACTAGTCCTGGTGCGATGGCCGACTGATCAAGTGCTAAACTAGTCCTGGTGAGATGGCCGACTAATCAAGTGCTATACTCGGCATGGCCGACTGATCACGTGCTATACTGGGCATGGTGAGATGGCCAACTGATCAAGTGCTATACTGGGCATGGTGCAATGGGCGACCGATCAAGCGCTATACTAGTCATTGTGCGATGGCAGACTGATCCAGGGCTAAATTAGTCATGGTGCGATGGCCGACTGATCCAGGGCTAAACTAGTCCTGGTGCAATGGCCGACTGATCAAGGGCTAAACTAGTTCTGGAGCGATGGCCGACTGATCAAGTTCTATAATTAGTCATGGTGAGATGGCCGATTGATCAAGTGCTAAACTATTCCTGGTGCGATGGCCGACTGATCAAGTTTTAAACTAGTCCTGGAGTAATGGCCGACTGATCAAGTGCCAAATTAGTCCCGGTGCGATGGCCGACTGATCAAGTGCTATACTAGTCTTGGTGAGATGGCCGACTGATGCGATGGCCGACTGATCAATTGCTAAACTAGTCATGGTGCGATGGCCGACTGATCGAATCGCATGCCATAATAACTAGATGGCCCTGGCCTGCATGTCGTGCCCGCCGAGGCATTTGATAGTACAAACAAAACTTTTATTGTAACAAAGCTTTAGCCAGATGACGTAAAAAACATGCCGCACCCGCCGAGGCTTTGATAGTATACCCAAAAACTTGAACCAAAAAAACACTTTAACCAAAAACTTTATCCTGAATGCACGCCAATGTGCCGACTATATCGCTCTGTCTGCAAGCGGGCCCAACAAAAACTTTAAGGGAAATTTCAAAATAATTTGACCTTGACATTGGGCACATATAAATAATAATGAAAATTTGGATGACAAATAAACAGTATGTGAAGTTTCGAGTGAATTGGTGAAGCGATTTGAGAGATATAGTGTTCTTAATGGTACATGCCCACTCAGTAGGCACAAAATGTTCTTTATATCAGAGACATCATCGGAGACATTTTCGGGCAAAATAAACATTAATTCACCTTTAATACACATATTTATTTGCATTATTATACATTTTATATCAGACGTAAATTTCCACACTGCTATCAGGGGCGATAACCGTGTTTCCTTAAATTTTTGCCAGACATTACTATTTATTATCTATATTTATTTTTTGATGTGCAATTATCATACTTTATAAAAATGTCATGCCATATTTGCCTATGAAAATAGCCTGATACCACCGCGTGTCACTATCAGTGAAATAAACATTACTAAATTATTATATCCATATAACGGGCACTCCTAATGTTTATAACTGGTGGAATAGTGACACAATTATACACTTATTTAATTCCTACACATAACTTTAATTGTTGTGCCTACTGAGTGGGTATGTACCTTTAATTAGCATAAATAAGTAAAAAATATCATGCCTCATTTGCATATCAAAATGGCTTGATACCATCGCTAGTCATTATCAGTAAAATAAATATTACTAAATGATTATATATGGATAGCGGGCACACGTAATTTTTAGAACTGGTGGGATAGTGACACAATTATACACTTATTTAATTGCTATAAAGAACAGTTTGTGCCTACTGAGTGGAAATGTACCTTTAAAAACGTTAACCGTAAATCAAAAAAACTTTAACCGGACGCACGAAGTGACGTACATATGTATGTACGTACGTAATATGTAGGCCACTGTGACAACTATATCGCACTGTCCACATGCAGGCATGTCAAAAACTTTGAGGTAAATTTCCAAGTAATTTGACCTTGATATTGGGCACAGGGGTTGCAGGGAAAGCATAGAATGAAACTATGGATGATTATAAACACACATGTGAAGCTTCGAGTTAATTGACGAAGTTGTTTCTGAGATTAGTGTTCTTAAAAACTTCAACCTACGGTAAATAAAAACCAGATGGCCATGGCCCGCATGTCGAGCCCACCGAGGCATTTGATGGTCTCAGAGTATATTTATTTGAAGTTTGAATTAACGTATGTAAAAGCATCTTGGGCATGTGGGTCGCATGCGTGGGCTATAGTATGAAAATATGGATGATAATAAAGAATTTTCTGAAGTTTGAAGCAAATCTGAGTAAGTGTTGTGGAGATATAAGGTATGCAAAAACATTAACACAAATTTCAAAGTCATTTGACCTTGACCTTGGGGCACAGGGGCCGCATGAGTGGGAGACAGAATGAATATATGGATGACGACTAATAAGCATTTGATGTTTCAAGTCAATGTGACTTCGGATATGGTATTTAAAAACATACAACGAATTCGGACGGACTGACGCACGGACTGACGCACGGACTGACGTCATTGTGGTCACTATGTCTCGCTTTCCGCAAGCAGGCTCGGCCAAAAAACTACGGATGGACGTCAATGCGCAGACTGTATCGCACTGTCCGCAAGCGGACACGACAACAATTGTCCAACCCCTTTTTAAAGGTGCATGCCCACTCACCACTCAGTAGGCTAAAAATGCTCTTTATGGGAATTAAATAAGTGTATTATTGTCACTATTCCACTAGTTATACACATTATGAGTGCCCGCTATACAGATATAATCATTTGGTAATATGTATTTTACTGATAGTGACCCGCGGTGGTATCAGGGTATTTTCATATGCAAATGGGGCATGATATTTTATAATTATTTATACTATTATTTAAAATTAAATGCGTTAACTGGAAAAGAAATTGACAGATTATAAAGTATGATCATTGCACATCAAAAAATAAATACAGAGAATAAATAGTAATGTCCGTTAACATTTTAAGGAAACACGGTTATCGTCTCTGATAACAATGTGAAAATTTTCTTCAGATATAAAATGTATAATAATGCCAAACAATACATGGGTAATGGTAAATGATTGTCTATCTGGCCAGAAAATGTCTCCGATGATGTCTCTGACATAAAGAACATTTTGTGCCTACTGAGTGGGCATGTACCTTTAACGCTAGCTCCGCACTGTCCCGTGAGACCTATGCATGTTTTAAGTTTCATAAACATATTGCAAAGGGTGTTCGCGTTATGCTCCTGACAAATCTGTGCGCGAAAAAACAAAGAGAGATAACCAAACTAGAAAATATGTTCATAGAACACGGATACCCCACATATCGCTTTGATAGTAAAAAAGGCAAAATTCCAGTGTCCAAAAAGGGGAGATACTCCATGACACGAGGTTCGAATCGAAATTCGAAATAGACTTTCCGCATCTACTCATCATAAGGAAGCTACATATGAAATGTCAGTGCTGTAGCTATTACAAAAGTTTTACGAGTTACAAGGCAAAACTTTCAAATTCTAAGTAAAAAAGGGGGAGATAATCCATGACTCGGTGATCGAATCAAAATAAAATAAAATAAATTTATTCATCATAAGGAAGCTACATACCAAGTTTCAGGTGTGTAGCTATTAGGGTTTAAAAGTTTTACGAGCTACAAGCCAAAATTGGAAAATTCTAACTTGAAAAGGGGGAGATAATCCATGACCATGGGGTCGAATCAAACATACATGTACCAAGTTTCAGGTCTGTAGCTATTACGGTTTAACAGTTGCACGCGTTACGAGGTTGGTTACGGACGGAAGAACGGACAAGGGTAACACTAAATGCCCAAACAAGTTAACGAGTTAGCGACGGCCCGCATGACGAGCCCTTTAAGGGCTGGACTCTACTTTTCGAAAATTTTAAAAATAAAATAGACGGACATCCGCACACCTGGACGTCCTTGTGAGTGTGTTGAGTTATCTGCAAGCGAGCTCTACTAAAATAATAGTGGCATGCCCCAGCATAATATACAAGTAACTTACCTTAATTCATCAGTAACACATCAGACGCTGAATGAACTTTAATTCTCACCACACCATTTGTAGAATATTAAAGTTATTCACTATGTTCAATAGTGCTGTCTTGACATGACGTGAAATTAAAACATGCATGACATGATCTGGAAGAATAACCACAGACCATGCACGCATATTCAGAATCACGTCTGTCGGTTCTTATCCAGCACCGATTTATGTCACCTGTCCGCAAAATCCAGAATCCAAAATTGTGGCAAATTTAATCCTCTATGTTAGTGTATGTTAGAACAAAATGTCACTTAGTACATGTATATTATCCAATGCGGGTTGTAATCTCTTGTTTCTCTAAATAAATGCGTCCAACAATCCCTGTAGCTGCTATCGTGATAAATTGTGTAAAGGTTCTGTTAGCGCCTCACATATTGATCTTAATATCCACTATTTTGATTCCAAGTTCCAGAATAATGATGTTTCCATGCGCCGTCGTAGTGTTATCTGTCAGATGCCGTTGTTTATTTGATCAAATTGATGGACAAATTTGTGTCCGCTAATGTCGCCAAGAGCATTGATCTGTGACGTCGACTTTAATAATTTGGCATAGCTTCTAGCTTCTAGCTTGTGAATTTTTGGTTGAATTAAGTGCTCACTATGGTGAATAAGTGTGTATCTGTGCACGGTTTGCTCAATAGGTAGAGCGATGGTGTGGTAAACCAGAGATCTCCGGTTCGATTCCGGGCTGGTGCGCATCTTTCTCACCCTGTGAAATTTAGCGCCCAACGTAGTTGCGGGAAGTAACTCTGCAGAATATTCCCGTATCGTCCGTACCAAGAGTTATGGTGCTTTCCGTAGGTTTCCCCTGCAAAGTACCAAATCCCATCTGATTTGCACTTCAACTGTTAATTGCGACATATTTTCTGTATTTTTCTATTGAAAGAAATGTCGGTATTATACTTAGTTATTACATTCATTTCTGTGGAATAAGTACAGAAAAATATGTCACAATTAACAGGTAAAGTGCGAATGAGATCCGATTCGGTACTCTGCAGGAAAAACCTATGGAGCACCGTAACTCTATTACGGGCAATAATTGAGTATTCTGCAGTTACTTGCCGAAACTACTCCCAACATGGAGTCGTGACTGATGAAGAAATGTTCCACAAATATGGAATTCATGGTGGACATATTTCTCCCCAGTGACAATTGTTGCCCAACGAAGGACCGTGACTGATAAATACTCCCAAAATTGTACCCCAACATATGGAATTCGGAGACAAAATTAAACATGGAATATGAGGACGAATTTAAATTTGGCGGGGAGGAATTTCAAGGTACGCAACATGACTATGGGGATGAAGTGTGTATGATCTGTGCCTTGTTAGATTGCTCGGTAGAGCCATGGGCATGGTACGGTAAACATGAGGTCCCCAGTTCGATTCCGGGCTGGTATGCATCTTTCTCACTTTGTGACACAAGTAAACCGTTTTGTTTTAAAGAAATGGCATCACCGGTATAAATATTATCTTCACAAAATTTGATTCGGGCCAATATAATTCAACAGCCAGAGCAGAACGTTTGCAGTAATAGAAATCTAATTCCAGAATACATTTTTAATTTATTTTTTTTATGATCAGGTTTCGAAAATTAAAATATGCTTTTCTTTTAAAATTATTATCAATATGTTCACCATGTTAGTATGGTTAATATGCAATTCACAGTCTCCTTGCAGCTTGAAATTGAAAGACATTATGAAAAGTTGTGTTGATCTCAGAAATGTTTATGTCGACAATAGGATCGCGTCGAAATAATGTTAACATAATAGGAAAACGTAATTTGATACCGACGAAAAGGAAACAAAACTCTAAATTGGTGCTTAGTTTTGCCATATTATACCGTAGACTTCACATTATAATTTGATTTGATATGAAAGTAAATATATTGTGAGCATGGTGGCGTCTATTAATTTGTTCTTGATATTCGGAACGGCAGTGACGACATTTTTTGTTGTCCAAGAAATTGTCAAGGTCAATGTTTCACTGTTTGTCCCGCAATAACCCGCCGGTTTATATTTGCGCACCAAAAAACAGATCACGAATACCGCTGACTTTCTAGTCACTTTGAATTAAATAGATGTAATCAAATTTTGGATTTGAACACGAATACGTTTGTGCTGTTGTTTTATTTATTGACACCGGTTTATTGTTGCTAGTAGTGTCATGTAACAATACCGGGTGAGAGATTAAGCTCTAGTTAGGCATATCGAATCGTACATGTATCTCGTAAACAATCACAAGTTTTTAATTATTTAATTGGATTTTGTTTCTCGTTGTGTGGATATATATCGACGTCATTTATAGAAAATATCACAGTTTCTTTAAATATATTTCATGAAACACAGAGATAGATTAGTAATATTACGCATTTCTGAATATTATGAAAAAAAAGTGCCTAGGCGGACCAAATATTAGGGGCGGACCAAATATTAGCGCAAATAGTACACGTATACATTTACGGTATTCTGGTACATTTATACCGTACACAAATATTGTATGTTTGTACGAAACAAACGTACAAGAATTATACACATGTATACAAATCGTATAAACGTACGATTTGAATGGTATATCTATAGGATATTGGTTGATATGCACGGTACAAACATACCGTACGTTTATATTATATGCATATCGTAGAGAAAACATATCGTATTGGTATTATAGTATACGTATAGTATTGGTATAGTACGTATCGTTGACCTGCAGAAAAGCGCTACTGTAGATGTATAGCAGTCTCATGTTATATATCATATTACAAGGATCATGTGCTGTATTTACGGAATAAAACCATCGGCTATTGTGTTTACTGCGGTAACAACACATTTTGTCTGTTTAAAGTGCGTGGACTCCACGCACTTTAAACAGACCAACTATATTGTTAACCCTAGTAAACCCAAAATTTCATGGCTGTATTACTTAATATATTTACACTGAATTTTCTGACAGTTTCATACAATTTAATGTAACTAACCAAATACATGTATAGCGTTCGAATACCTGGAAAAGCGACGTTGCCCGTCAATAGCGTGCAGTTATTGACAACATCGTGGAAATTAATGATGTCAAACGAAATTTAGCCAATGAACAATATCGCACGACGTCACGTGTTGTCTAATGTATTGTATTGGGATGCAAATGCAATACGTCGAATGGGCGTTTGCATTATGAATTTATAAAAGGTGTAAATATTGTACTTTATCACATGAAAACCTCGTTATGCCGTGTTGTAACATATTTTATAAATGTGATATGACACACGTGTAACAACACCGGGAGAAAAGTTGATCGGCTGGCCGCATCACCATAATCACGTATTCATACATTGCGCTAACGTTATGTCTAACGAACAAACCGAAGATGTTCCAAATAACGTTCCTAATCAAATGGCACGATCAACAAACGTTACCCGCCAAGGTAAAAGTGACCAGTTGGATGGCGGCCGTTTAATGCAGAAATCGTAGAAAAGTGGCATTTCGCAAAAATACCATAAGTGCAGATTTTTCCAGATTTCCTATAAGTCCCATTTTAGTTGTGTATCTTGAGAACATGTCACGTAAATATCTTGCTTGGTTATGAAGATAATTTTAAAACGTTTTTGGTATAACTTGACATGCAGTCAACGTCAGTAATGTTCTCAAACCGACGTCAACTATACTCCCCGATTGTCCGAGCACATATGATGTATAACTTTGTAGTTTGGACAACTCATTGCCAATATCTACCTCATGGACCTTGCCAAATATGACTGTTAACATCACAATAACGCGTTATATCAGTAGATATAGCGTGCCTACTAGCGCTGCATTGAGCACATAGTACACAACGTCAGGGTTGTAACAGTTTGATGTCATGACATAGCGGCATTTGGAGTTTAATTAAAATTATTTAGGCCATAATAACATACAAAAGGTATATATCTTCACAGAATGGAGATATAGAAAATTACAAAAATAAATCCGTAATGTTCACCCAACTGGTCCATTTTCCCTTGGCGGGTCACAAATGATGTATGCATCACATTTTAAACGTCATTCTATTATGAGCATCAATGACTCAGGAAAACTATTGCAATAGTTAGAATGTGCTCCCGTTTTGTAATATGAAGGGCTTACAAAGAACGGGAACATACACTGTAACATATTGCAGCAGGTTTTTTGCTAGACTTAAAACTATTTTCTCTGGTGACTTTACATTCGATGGGGACATAGATAATGTCGTCTGTGCACTGAAAGCCTGAAATGTATTGGATATCTCCAAAATAGCTGCTCTTTGTAGTATAAAGTCATGTGAACACAATCTGAAAAGGGTTTCTATTTGATATGAGATATTTGAAAATCCGGAAGCTGACTGTATACATTTTGCGTGATTCGTGTCATAAATCCCATATAAAATGGAAACACGATTGTGATCCTCCATATAAAGTATGTGTATACTCATCGACTCTGATAGACAGGGAAATAACTAAGTAATGCATTTCCGCCATCGCTGTACGAGGAAGCAACCCTAGTAGTCTAGATGACAAACGACAATTTATTGGGAGATACAATATTTTATGGTTTATTAATCATCTGTGACATGTCCCGAGTCAAATTCAGGAGGATGCAATTGGCACCCTCGAGGATTTTTTTTCAAATCTATCAGAAAAGAACAACATTCCTCTGAAAAGGATCTGGTGACTGGTAAATTCGATGGGGATATGCAACACAGCAAGTGTGGCGTAGTCTACGGAACTTTCTTCTAGCGTTAGGTATGTAACATGTGGTTGTTAGGTATCGGTGGTTATACACGCACGGGTGTAGTTTATCTGGCGGTGTCACATCGAATACTGTCACGTGTCGGTCAATAATATTTTGTTTTCAAATTTCAACAACCTACGTCAGTAGTATTACAAGCTCGTATACACATTGGTTTTGTCATCGAAAGATGCGAGGTAAGGATATTAAGTGTGATAGGTCCTTGAAATCCCAATATAATACAACGTAGATGTTTTGTACATATTTCGTTTATGTATATATACATGTGGTCTATACTAGTATGTCGCATCGTGTTACATGAGTTATTTCCTAAACAGATACAGATAATTTGAGGCCATATCGCCAGTATGTTTGGATAAGGTATATCGGTTTTAATGCCATGAAATGTCAGTCTAGGAATGACTTGAAGATCCTCAAGCTAGCCTCTAGCCACTGCTGGTACTGTCCTTGACACATCTGTTTATGCCTAATAAACCCGAAAGTGCATATTTTCTATATGGACGCCATGTCTCTCTTACATTTCTGCCAGTCGTGATACATCAGGCGCAACTAGAAAGAAACGGGCGAGATTATTCGCGTTTATCATGTTTCTGGTTATTCCAATAATTCCAGGTAACGTGTGATTTCCTCACACACAAGTTCCTGTCAATGAGCCATTTCCAAAGTTGTGGCTTTGAAGTCTGCAAATCGTACGTATTTGCTATTTACTCTGGTACACGATGTGCGTACTGCAACCTGCAATCTAACGATATAAACTTTCTAAGGATTGTAAGTGAAGAAGCCAATTGCCTTCTCTGCTAGCTCATATGAATTGAAGTAAGACAAGTTTGTAGCGTGACGTGTGTCATTGTTCGTTCTCCTGTGCTAGCTCGCTGTCGGAGATGTCCTCAAGATGCTTGCTAACATGACGATAATCAGCTTCACCATAATGTGCTCTGTCATGTATATAACTGAGAGGAATTTTGCACCGTCGTATCTCGGTTCCAATTCAGCACCGATTACATTTATATATTGAGTGTGTGACCAGTGTAGCCCCCATACCACCATGTGCATTCGCGCCGTCTGATCTGGGTATACACTGTTCGCTATACAGTTCATTGGTAAACTGGTTCATTTAACGAAAATATTAGAATCATACCACGGTACATTGGTGTAATAGCCGACCATGAGCTCCACTACTAAGACACTAAATTAAATAAGTCCTATATTGTCGTGGCTAGTGAACTAATACCAGTTATGTAACATCTATTTAGCAGATATAATTTCTAAGGTAAAAGGTAGTGATATATATATGTCATGTTACAGTAACAAACAATAAAACATTGACGTTTTAACGTGTTGACCTTGAAAATATAGTTGTGTGACCTTTACCTTGATAATTATTGTTCGTGTCATTGATTGTACTTTATATGTAATTAATGTGATGCAAGCTATTGATATTTCAAATGAATGAACACATCGGTTTTATGGCATAAATACCAATACTTTACCTATATTTTTAACAACCTTGAAATGACATTGAAAGTGTCTGAAAACATAGCACCCGATTTTATTCTGCAAGTTGGACCCCAACTGAATACCAAACAACTGAGAAAGAAGAATATTCATGATGTGCCGGATTCTGATCAATTGCCCTGGAATTAATATTGTATTATGTGATCATGGAGTTCTTTGAGTATTAGTGGTTAGTTCACGAATGTGTTTAAACCTTTTTAGAACAGTGTTTGTTCAATGTGTGTGTCGGACAGCTTGGTCAGGGAGAAATAAATACATATACTCGTATTTGATTTTAGTTCATTTCATGCTGATGGAAGATAATCAGGTATGTTTGTTTATTTAGTAAATAGGTACTGTGTATTGTATACGCGTGGACTATTGTGGGTCGCATGCAGTTTATTAGAGTGGCAGATGGAATGTCTGTATATTTATAGAAGTTTCCTGACGTGACTCTCGTGAGGAACGACACTACATCGACGTCAGCGGTAGACTCAGAGAAGAAGTGAAATAAATAGTGGTGATTTCCTGGGTATACATATACTTCAGTCCTTAAAGTATGTCGGACAGTTGCTCTAGACTTGGGCGTATGTCGGACATTTAATTGTCTACCAATGCTGAGTGTAATTATCGTATCCGGGCCTAACATATAGCTGATGCGTATCACTGGTTGATACTAGTGTACAAGTATGGTGGCTGCAGTACCAGTATGATTGAATATTGAAGGTTGGTCGAAAGCCTTATCCAAGGAAAGTAACTATCTGAAAGTAAATTAGGAGCTTAAGTAGGTAAATGTTATTGGAAGAGCATAATGCTTAACAGTGACAACAGATTCACATCACAAGATAATCATAGTGTGAGAGTACAGTGGTTATAGAACACACTGTGCAGGAGATAGAAGCTTGGGTCTCACGGGACAATGCGGATGTAGGGGTAAAACGGGGGTGGACGATTTTCTATATATTTCAGTACCGACCCTGCAAGTTACACCAATGTGTCAAGGAAAAAATAGGTTTATGAATATTTCTGACTTGTGAACTTCACTAGGTGTATTTCGTAATTCGACTAACCTCAATGTTAGCTCCGGTTGATTTTGACATCTTGGGAAAAGGCACACGCTACGCTTTCTCGCCCATACGGTTTCGTGTCAGAATTTAAGGTATTTTTTGTAAGGATTTGTAGCGACAATTTGAGGTGGTTATGACCCAACTTTGGAATCATTTTCAGCAAATTGTGTAGTGTTACAAGTGATAGAACAAGTCATAGGAAAACCTCTGTGCACTTTTCTTTTATCACAATACGCTGAAGACACATTAATATTATTAAATGGCTCAACTAGATCTTTGGAACATACTTTATTAGTGTTAAAATATATGCGAAAATCTCCGGGCTTGGACTTAGACGAGAAAACTAGAGTGATATCGTTTGCATCGAAATCTGGTAGTAGTAGTAGTACGATATGCAATGAGACACCATTATGCTGGGACCAAGATACCTTTACATTGATAGGTTTACGTTTTTCCACCAATCTCAGCAGACTTATTGATCTAAATTCTAGATTCATGAAATAAGGGCTCTCCTGGCGCAGTGGTCAAAGCGTAATTTAACACCATCATGACGAATAACCGTCATTAAGACACTAGCAATATCTAAAGTGAACCATCTATTTTAAGCTGACCAAGTCCTAGCGAGAATGCAATCAAACAACTGAATACACTAGTGTTTATTTATATATGGAATGGTCCCATAGACAGGATCAAACGTAATGTTGTTATTAAACCGTACCGATTTGGTGGGCTGACAATGCTCGACGTCAAATATTTTATATCAGCAATGAAAGTATCGTGGATAAGAAGAATTTCAAATAAAGACACTAAATGGTTACGGAGACGAACCGATTACTGATCAACGGTTTCACTCTAATAACATATCGTTGGTACGCGACTTGCTTAAACCCGATTGGATTGTTTTTATTATACGAATATATTACCGATAAATATAATATGCTAAACATAAATGTTATAGATTTTAATGGCACAGTACTCGCGATAATATCCGCAATGCGTTGATTAAATATAATATCAACAGACATCCCTAGTTATATAGGACCATATATGCCTTTTCAACTATCATTTATACTAAATAATCCAAAAGAGAGTAGAGATATATACAATGTACTCATAATCAATCGAGTTCAGCACTCTGCTGTTGATAAGTGGAACACTTTTCTTTATATAGATTGTTGATTTAGTTTGACGTTAGAACAACATTAGACACTCAGTTGAGATTTGTCCAATATAGAATAAATCACGGACTACTAGGCAAAAACTCATTTGTACATAAAATCGGCGCTAGAAAAAACAATTCCTGCACGTTTTGTCACCGAGAAGCTGAAACAATCGAACATCTATTGTGGAACTGTCCAATAATACAAACCTTTATATCTTCTTTTAAAACATGGATTGTCGATAATTGCAACGGTATAAACAATGTGGAACTAACGATTGAAAGTTTTTTGTTTGGAACAATGAAATATGGAATAGTTTTTAGTAAAATACTTATGAGAATTAAACTGTATATCCATAAATGTAAAATGCGAGAAATAACCCCAAATATAAATGGGATAACATTTGATATTATATGTTTATTCGATATTGAAAAAACAATCACACTAAAGGAATCAAACCTAAACAACTTTGAAAAGATATGGGAGTCATTAAAGAACCTGTATGCACACAGATCGCAGCCAATTGACATCAATTAACGAAAAATGTAGATACCCCACCCCCATTGTTCCTAATTTCTTGAACTGCTTTGTCCGACATGGCTTACGACCAAGCACGCATACTAAGAAAGACAACAACACTCGTTTTCGTCATTTTCTTTTGTTCCTATAAAAAGACGTTACATTCATACATACAAATACTAATACAGTTGTCATGCTGCTTGTTGCTAATATTGACTCAACCCTTTCACACTAGTCTGGTATGGGCTGTGGCTCAGGGACAGAATACAGGACTTCACTACTGAAGGTCAAAACCTACCATAGGGGATGTAAATATTTTGATAATATTTTCATCCAACTGGTCTGTCGAATGAGACGTTAAACTTTGATTCCATCATAATACGACCTTAGCTGTTGTTGGGACGTTAAACTATGGTCATTCTCATTTCACACTAGGCAATCGGAATATGAGACATTTAATGTAATATTTAAATCTAATAAAATTATCAATAAATGTTTCTTGTTAAATAACAAAAATACTGTTTTGATGTGAACATTATTTTTGCGAACAGTGAGGATTCTGATGGGATGATCGAGTTGTTTCATCTATATCCATACTGTTCGCTATAACTATTGAAACTAGTGTTTGGTGTTGAAGGGGTTGAAGTAGGTGTTACTGTTATATACTGTGTACATGACAGCTGGCTACAATAAAATGCAAGTGCAGTGGAACCTCGCTGTACCGAACACCATGGGTACCGCCAGGGTGTTCGGTATAGTGAGTTTTCCACTGTAAGCAATCAATCACCAGCTGTCAGAGCCACAACATGGACCTGTTGGAAGAACTATAATTTGAGGTACATTTGAATCTCTTTATACCGAGCACACCGCTGGTACTCGTGGTGTTCGGTATAGTGAGATTCCACTGTATTAAAACAATTGAAATAAAGTGGACTCGTACCCTGCTGTCATGTACACTCCAGTGACAACACATTTATATATTTCCTATTATGTAACTTGTATGTTTGCGACGAAAGAAAAATATGAAAAAGCCTCTGTTCCTCATAGTTTCATGAAAAACTTTCAAACAAATTCAGTCATGTTGAAATTTATGGCCAAAGATAGTAGAGTGGGGGAACATTGTAAAACAATATATCCATCTGATGCGGTTACTGCATTTTTATAGTGGCGCGCGATATGTAATTAATTTGTGAGTATTTTTCAGTATTTGTCGCAAGCGCCTCCTTAACTGATTAAGAGAGGCGGTGATTTTTATAAGTCACCCGCCGTCCTCAGAAAGGCGGTTAAGTTTGGCTATTTTCAACCATCACGTGATGCCGTAATGGAAAAGTCTGATTTTTCAAGGTGTCATGTTCACCTTTAACCAGCATTGTTTTACAGAAGAACATTTCCCAAGATAACATTCAGCAGTTTTCGTTTACTGCACTCAAATATGCATGGTTCAGCAGGGCTGAGGTAAGCATGGTATTTTTCAGTCGATAGTCCGAAACGAAACTTCGGGTTTCGCAATTCTGGGCGTGGGCGATATCCGCGACCCATTTCGACGGCAGCTTTCATTTCGTACACTTTTCTTTGATTTCGTTTTACGTAAATTTGATGAAATTAGCAATGTAGAGCGAGATAAGCAGTTTCGGTGAAAAAACACGTTCCTTAAGGGAAAAGTATGCTTTTTCAAGTTGTCATTTTGCACCTTTAACCAACTTTGTTTGACAGAAGAACATGTCCAAAGATAACAACCAGCAGTATTAGTTTATTGCACTCAAATAAGCAGGGTTTAGCAGGGCTCGATGCAAGCATAGTAGTTTGCAGTCGATAGTCCGAAACGAAAATTCTGGGCGTGGGCGATATCCGCGCCCCGTTTCGACAGTAGCTTTCATTTCATACACTTTTCTTTGATTGCGTTTTACGTAAAAGTGATGCAATTATCAATATAGAACGAGCTAAGCAGTTTCGGGGAAACACATTTTCCTTAAGGGAAAAGTATGCCTTTTCAAGTTGTCATTTTTCACCTTTGACCAGCATTGTTTGACAGAAGAACATGTCCAAAGATAACAACCAGCAGTATTAGTTTATTGCACTCAAATAAGCAGGGTTTAGCAGGGCTCGATGCAAGCATAGTAGTTTGCAGTCGATAGTCCGAAACGAAAATTCTGGGCGTGGGCGATATCCGCGCCCCGTTTCGACAGTAGCTTTCATTTCATACACTTTTCTTTGATTGCGTTTTACGTAAAAGTGATGCAATTAGCAATATAGAACGAGATAGGCAGTTTCGGGGAAACACATTTTTTCCTTCAGGTCTCACGGGAAAAACGGGCAAAACGTGATGGACGACGTTCTATATACTATGTGTATTTCTTTGATTATTTCTTAATTCTACGAAACTCAATGTTAGCTGCGGGTGATTTTGACATCTTGGAAAATGGCGTATACTATTCTGTCTCGCCGGTACATTTCACGTCATAATTTAAGGTATTTTCTCGGGCATTTACAGTGATAATTTGATGTGGTTATGACCTCACTTTGCAGTAAATTGTGTGGTGTTACAAGTGATAGAACAAGTCATATCAAAGCCTATGTGCCTGATATTTTCATGAAAACAATTCCAACAAATTCAGTCGTGTTGCAATTTCTGGCCAAAAATAGGTGGGTGGGGTAAAAAATAAATATACACATCTTATGCAGTAACTGCATTTTTAACGCGATATGTAATTCATCAGCGAGTATTTTTCAATATGTGTCGCAAGCGCCTTCTTAAATGATAGCGAGAGGCGGTAATTTGTATAAGTCAACCGCCGTCCTCAGAAAAACTGTCAATTTTGACTCAGTTCAACCGTCCTGTGATGCCTTAACATACTGATAAAAGATGGAACCTACATTAATTGATATTATTATAAACTATACTAAAAACGTTCGCACTACCTAACTTAATATGCCCATTAACGGTACTTACAAATACAGCAGAAGAATATATCAAACAAATAAAAGGCATAATGTATAACGTTTTATGTTATGGTAAGTCAGATAAAATATCAAGAACAATCATAATACAACATTAGGTACATTGGGGACTAAAATGAATAATATATCTGCCTTCATAAAAGCATTAACATTTTCAAGTATAAAACGTTTACAATCATTTAAAAACAGCATACAACAACGATCTAAATACATATGAAGGTATTATCCCATTTAAAAGCAACATTAAAGCACACGATGCACACTTATAATATTAAGTTAAAATTGTTAAATTAAATGAAATCATAACCTATTTGGTGCAAAATACACTTTAACCATTCAAACACCAATATATCACATTTTGTGGCATAACACAACCAAAAAAATATGAAAGATAGAACCATATTTTATAAAGTATGCTATAGCACATTTTGTCGCATAACACAACCAAAAAACACGAAAGATAGAATGATATATTATAAAGAATGGTACAGCAATGGTATAATGTACATGAAGCACACACATGATTTCAGAATAAAACAGTTTCGATGAACTAAAGAATATATACAATCTAAATACTGGAGTTACTTTGAAATGTTACAACCTACTAGGCATTATTAAAACAGTTGGAAGCTAACAATGAAATCGGAACCGATAAAAAACGATGTAGTACAACATATTTAATACATATATAATTAACATCTAAAAATAGCAATAAAATAGTATATAATAAACACATTGAGAACATGAGATTATTACAACAAAAGCATTTGAACAAGTGGGAAAACGAAATAAACAAACAAGATATTGAATGGAAAAACATTTATATATTGTCAATAACCTTCAACATTACAATACGTACTAAACTCGTGGGTGGCAGGTGGGAGCATGCGATGGGTAATTTAACGGGCGGGATTCATCCTTACTGAATATCCCGATTGGAGACCTGGTTCGGCCCCCATGTACGTCTTTGTGATAAATGAAGCTGGCTATACCCCTTATATGAGTAATATGCTTATTCGTAATCCTATTAGGGAGAGGGGCCAAGTGATTTTGGAATGGTATGGCCCAGGCTATTCTAATTGTTTTCGATGCAAATATTCTGTGCTTATTCTGTGATCCCCCGCCCCAATATAGCAGGTGGATTACGGGATCGAACCAGATGACCCTGCCTTAAATGATATTAGCTGTTGATAGACCATTAAACACCAACCACACACATTAAACTTATATCATTTCAATATAAATATATTAAATAATTCCAAATAACTAATTTATGCTGAAGGACCCGCTATATACCTGATTATCCGTCGATTCAAGGATAATTGCTTTGTAAATGTGATGGAATATAATGTATAGTATACACGTGACCACTGCCTTGTTACTGTGTCCTATACGGCACATGGAATGGCCAAGTCATATTCTGCCGTTTGACAAGAAACTGACAATGCGAAGTAGAACATGTGATATAATGTTGATTAGTATACATAGAAAAGCCAGGACAACGGACTGTTATAAATTATATTACACGAATATGTACTTCAAGTCAGATATTGGTGTACGTTTGTCAACATTCTCAAAATGCATACGCTATGGCTGATGTGTACATTTTTCCTAGACACTGTACTGTGATATATGTAAATACACGAGCTATATATATACTCTCTCCATATGAACGTTAATGGCACTAGTATACTAGAGTATACTATTATAGTACAGTACTGAGTATATACGGTATATGCTGGTGGTTAGCCAGGTAAAAGTGACTGAATGTGCCATTTTCTGTGTATGAGGATATTTACAATGATTAGTCATGTTCTTAAACATATTTTGAAGTTTGGTGTAATATAATTGATAGGAGTCCGTTGTCCTGGCTTTTATATGTATGCTAAGCTAACGTATATAACATGTCCTAATTCGCATTGCCAGTTTTTTGTCAAACGTCAGAGAGTTGAAACTGGCTGATGGATGAAATACACAAAGATGGCCGAGTTGGTCACACCATGTGCCGTATAGGATACAGTAACGAAGCAGTGTTCACATTTATATCGCAACCATTGCTCCATGTATCATAATAAAGGAGATTGAATCAATGCCGATTATATTTGAAGTAACCTAATATACCTGAAGTAGCCTAATACACATGGAGTGCCGTTTTTTGCCTTTATGTTTTCATCTTTGACCCCTAATCGTGATTTCTGATTAGTAAGCCTTAACAGCAAATTCAAGATGGTGGAGAATTTTAAAATCGAAATCGCAGTCGATTCAGCGGAATTTTGTCCATTTGTACAGTATATCTCGTAAGCAACAACACGGAGATGTCCATATGATTGTTATGCTTATTATGACAACTGTGGAGTCTACAGCCAGCCAATATTGAAGCTCTTCGTAAACAAAATCGGTGATTTTATCAGATACAATACCGAATCTATCCATCGTGGACGCCGCCATTTTGCTTTGAATGACGTCGCTAGATTTGTGCCGTATGACGAGGGAATGACGTCAAAACATGACGTCATGCACATTCAAACAATTAAGTTTAGTATGCGGTATAAATTAAATACATGATTAGTGCCGTCGAATATAAAATATATTCGGTTTCGCATCGACAACTTTATAGGGGCTCGCTAAAGCTCGCTCCAATAAAGCTGTCCAAGGCTCAACCGAATATATTTTATTTTCGACGGCACTAACCATGTATTTACTATATACATATATTCAATGACGTTTACAAATTATATTTGAATCAAATGATGATCAGGTATAAAACGTAGCCTTTAACGTAAATTAAAAACATTACTTTATGTGAAATTTGTCATATGACCTTTGACTCTAACAAACATATGTTTTGGGAATGCACGACCATACAACCATTTTGGTCTGAAATCAACCAACTCTTACAAACAAGCAGGCTGAAATATAAAATGAACTTAACATGTGACCATATGCATGTATCCTCTTGTAACTCGAAAGTCGCATGCAGACACAAGTCTATGCTTATTAGTTTCATAATACTTCTATTCATTATAAATGTAAAATTAATGCAATACAAACAACCATAATGGCAGCACTTTAACACGTACCTTAGACAAGCAATAATAATTGAGGAATCGTTTGCCACGATTAGAGATTAACTAGACATATTCCATTTAAAATATGATGAATTTATACAATAAAGGTATGATACGAATTATTTACATACTGAATTTGTTATTAATTCAGTCGAATTTCCCAAATCTAATAAATATTTGTTAAAAGTTCATTGTTATATGCAGGTGAATACTATAAGTGTACTTTATAGCTCGAAATCGATTAATCGTGGCACTACATGCATTTATAAAAACGAAATGCATCACTGTACTTCAATACATGATATGTCTGCATGTTTAATATTTGTACAATGTCATGTACATGTAACAAAGAGAAATAAAGAATTGAAACAAAAAAGAAGAAGCTTGACCAAGCACTTTAACCAAATAACATAACTAAGGAAACGAAGAGCACACTTATGTCACGGTTATGCGAAGGGTGTGTGTTTTAAAGCGGTATGTGATGCACGCCACCGGTTGATCATAGTGTGCATGCATTATCATGATGAGTATGACTCATTAAGGACATGAAAAGCATGATCAAACACGTTAACCAAGAAAATTAAGTAATTAAAAAAGTATGCCAATTGTATAATAGGGCCAGTTACTTGTTTTATAGTAGTAGGTGATGCATACCACTGAATGGTCATACAGTGGAATGACGTATAGTGGCTGTAGACCTATATTTAGGAGTATTGAAGATAACAGCATTACCAAAAAACTGTAACTTAGATGTGACGTCGACAGACGGACAGAACGGACGGACAGTGATATATCATAATATGTTTTATCAAAACAGCGTAATACTATAAACACACATGGTCAACACATGTGCAATAAAGACTACAATCTAGTAAGTCAACTATGTATAATAATACCAGTTACTATTATATGTTAGTTTGTTTCATAAATTCCCGGTCAACATAACGTACACAATGTTATGTTTGTATATCAAATAGAAATACGGGACCGGTAGGTGGCGTGCATCCCGGTAGAATATGTACACGTGATGATCACATGAACCTCATTCAGTTCCGGAGTGAGGATACTGAATTCCGGCAGCACGACTTCGTACGTGTCCGTGCTTGCGAACGGCACGTCGGTGAGATCGGAAAATCCCGACTGCGAGCCGACGAGCAGCGAGTACGTCGCTGGGATGTTGGAGTTCAGCGTAAACACGTCGTGCCAGTCGAGACGGACCCGATTGCCATGGACCACTGTCTTCATCGGGACACCTGCAAATGGAACGGGAGTACTATTATGTGCCCTGTAGCTGCACTTCTTGTGGTCGTGGTTGAATTAATGCGATAACGTTGCGAGCAGTCTGTAACTATTTAAAACGCCCGGTATGAGACCTTTGCAGAGTTATAGATTGACCACATATTAATGCTGTATTCCAGGAACACTGAACATGTTGAGACTGGGATTTATTATGTAAATAGTTTTGTATTGGCCTAATACTATGGAAGGGGATATCCGCCACTACATTGCATGCTGCTTCATGACAATTCCGTCGACCATTGTTACATGTCATCCTGCACTGTGGCAAGGACCGCCAATTTAAAACACAAATAAGGATTTAAGGATTATTTGTGTTTGAAATTGGCGGTCATTGGTAAAAAAAAAAAAAAAAATATTTATTTGGGGGGGGGGCCTTTGAGATCAGCGGGGATTGTTAAGTTTTGTAAAGAGACTAAGTATGTGACCTTGACCTTGGGATCAGCGGGGGTTGGACAGTCGTAGATTTGTCACAGCATGATAGTACAACCTTAGAGGAATGCACAAGTGAAATAATAACAATTTTCAATGAAGGAAATAGAAGTTATAACTTATTTCTCTGATGTTAACTTTTGTAAAGAGTATTTGACCTTGACATTGGGATCAGTGGGGGTTGGACGGTCATGGATTTGGCACAGCATGGTAGTAGAGCCTTACAGGAATGCATGTGTGAAATATTAAGCACTTTAGATGAAGGAAATAAATAGAATTATAACAATATTTCTCTGATGTTAAGTTTCGTAAAGAGACTAAGTATTTGACCTTGACATTGGTATCAGCGGGGGTTGGATGGTCGTGGATTTGGCACAGCATGGTAGTAGAGCCTTACAGGAATGAATGTGTGAAATATTAAGCATTTTAGATGAAGGAAATAGAAGTTATAACAATATTTCTCTGATGTTAAGTTTACGGACTAAGTATTTGACCTTGACCTTGGGAACTGCGTGGGTTTGACGGTCGTGGATTTGGCACAGCATGGTAGTAGAGCCTTACAGGAAAGCATGTGTGAAATATCAAGCATTTTAGATGAAGGAAATAGAAGTTATAACAATATTTCTCTGATGTTAAGTTTACGCGGACGGACGGACGGACGGACGGAGACGGACGGACGGACGGACGGACGGACGGGCGGGCGGGCGGACGGACGGACGGACGGACGGACGGACGGACGGACGGACGGACGGACGGACGGACCTGAATCCAGTATACCCCCCACAACTCGTTGCGGGGGGTATAAAAAATCTGAGACAGGCACGCCATCGCCAAAACGGGCAAGAAATGAGCTGACTTTGGAAGAGAAGCTGCAATTGATTAACGATTCAGAAACTTGCCCTAGTCCAACACAAAAGGACTTGTCCGATAAATATGGAATTGACCGTTCTTCTGTTTCAAACATTTTGAAGAAAAAGGGAATTTATAGGGAGTATTATGAGAAAAATTCCAAGATAATGCGATTCGTGTCTGGTTCTCAGTATGGCGAACTGAACGAGCTGTTGCACAGATGGTTTACTATGGAACGGTAAAAAAACATTCCGATTAGCGGCCCCATACTGCAGGAGAAGGCACTACATGATCAGGCTGAACTTTGACTGCACTGTTCTATTAGTCTAGCCGTGGGGGTGGGGGAGGGGGTGGTAATATGTACTTGTGTAGTACATGCACATACACCATACACATTCATATTTGTGTTTCCATATAGTACTATTTGCGTCCACTGCATGTAATTAAACGTAGATCACGTTTGCAGGTCAATTTGTTATTTCTTTACATTAAAACACGAAAACTGGTCAATCCGACACACTGGTTAATCCGACATATCGGCCTGGTCCCAGAGGATGTCGGTAACAGGACAGTCTCTTTTATACCAAGTTCATCGTTCGCAGTCAGAAACCAACATTATCGTGTTTTCCGTACAGTTGAAAACTGCTGTTACAGTAGCTTTTATTGTTGAAGTTTAACAAATTCGCAAACTTTAATTGATCCAACCATAATCCTCAACATGGTAATTATTCTTATTATGTTAAGCCAGTTACCGGATAATTGTGGTTCCCAGCCATATACTATAAGGCCAGTCGCAATGGTGTCGCTCTGGTAACCACCACCGTTGACAGCACGCACGTCTCCAGTTATCATAGAACCATCCACGATATTCAACTTCGAGACAAGGATCTGTGTGCGCATATCGGTGCTTGTCCAGTCGACCATCGTGTGGTTGTTCTTCAGCAGACGATATTCGTAGTGGTGTATACCAGACGGGTCTGAGAATCCCGCCCAGGCGAGATGTACGCACGTGCCATCGGACTGGATTGGCGTGATTGGCAGATCGTCAAGCAACGTCATTGTTGATAAACTGGAGACATCTGTTGGCACAAACTCCACACGAGCGTTTTCAGATTTCGGTTTCCGAGATGAAATGATAACAGGACGTGACGTCAATGTAGTCATCAGTTGGACGGCGTTAACACATGTTACGGTGACGGAGAGACGCTGGCCGTTGTGTACATCCGGAAGTGAAATAACGCAGGAAGTTATGTTTGAGATCGTCGTACGATTTTTAGCATCGGTGGTAGTCAGTCCAACTGGAATGCAAATGCGTCTTAACAGAAGAGGTGTACATACACATGACAACTTGAATGGCTAGTGTTTATCATCAGATAGAGATGGTAAATCTTAGTAAGTACATTTTAAAGATGTGTTTGACACCAATTAAACATAATTAATAGTATATGTGTATATTACTTCTGATCCAAATTGTTTCATTGGTCGCCTATTTGGTCCTTCTAAAATCATCAAAACTTCATGCGGAGTATTAGGAATGCAATACGATTACATAACAGTGACTAAATATGAGACAACTAGGTATTCACACGAGCATAATAATGAAGTATGTCCATAGATGTTAGAAAAATAGTCAACATGTCACATACCTGAAATATATAGTTCGAAAGTCCATAATGCATAATTAGGCAACGAATGCACCAACCGTGTACACCGTCGTCCAGTACTTTAATGTTGATTAACTTAACCTCAATGTGAATATGACACACTTTTTGGAGCGCTACATGCATTAATTTACACTATTACAACCTACTGACATCGATGAAAACGAGTGAAATTGGATGTATTGACTGATTAAATATTTTGTTGCGAGCTGCAAGGTGATAAATAAACAGACGGAATATACCTGTATATGACTACGAAAGAAAATTAAATCTCCAAATATAGGGCAATACACATAACACATATAAATAGTGCGATAACAGTAACTGCATAGTACATGTACAATGTACCTAAATTGCACCAACACCGTTTAATGCCACTTTCGGTATCTATAGCCTTCCATTCAGTGACAATCGATATATCTGACGTTACGGAGGACGGACTTGTATCCACGTGCGTCATTAGTTCTTCTATTTCCGGTGGTGTGTGATCCATTGTGATTAGCCCGCCATGGAATGTCGACCGGAGTCCCGCGTAGTTCTCAGCTATCACCGTGACGTAGACTGGACTACCGTGGGGCACATCGGTCGATATGACGCCATTGTTCCCCCCACGGACCGGGGACAAGGCTCGCACTTGGAACCCGCCCGGCGTTGTTCCAGCACCGACAAGTACCTATAGGAAAAACAATATTGAACGAGCTTAGCGTCACAGCAAGGGTTCAGGTCACATGGAGACGACACCATATTGTTGTATAGGTATCCTCGTGCATAGAAAGTCACATATATACAGAAGGGAATGCACCTGTGTAAGAGGACCAGTATACATATCGCACTAAAATGACAATAAAAATATGACGGTTAATGTCCTGATTATATGTTAAGACTTGCCACATCGAACCACTTGGCCCTAGATATGAATCCCCGTATGTTTTACCACTACGACGAATCCCATAATATGAGTCCATCGTCAAGGTACGCATATCCTCCCACTCACTTGCTATGAATGTGGAACACTAAGCACCGGGAAGAACGCACGTGTTCAATTTGATAACCGTCATATAGGCAAATAGTCATGCTCAGTGATCGAATCCCGATCATATTACTCGCCTTGCTATCTATAAAAGTCTCACCGTACGTTATTCACTGTGACTTTAGTATATATTTCCTGTATAGCGGACTTGAATACGGCTATCCCTGCTACAGGTGTGCAGGTTTTGTCTGCCTATTGGTAGTAATGGTGTCCCATTTATATTACATTTAATCCGGGACTAGGATAAGGAGTGCAATGTGAACATACATGTATGTTTATGTTCTTAGAACTTAGTATTTCTTACTATTCCCGCAGTGGCACAATATATTTACCTTGTATATGAAGCTTTCCTTATCTAACACCTGGATGTTTACAGCAACGCGAGAGTCGCTGATTTGCTGAACCTCAACTGCAGTTGACGAGTCAAAATACACAGCAGTGCATTCCTGGAGCACTGTTGCTACTGTAGCGTTCATGGAAGACAGTATGTCCAGTTTAATGTCTTGTCTCCCAGTCACTGGGGATAGCAAGTTGTATTCAAACACAATGGTACCGTCGTGGTTTACGGCAGTGGGCAACATCAGTGAGAATCTATTAAATTCAAACCGGACATGCACCTCTGGATCTATACTCTGTATCTTCCCGGATACCTTGTACAGGCGATTGTGTACGAAGGAATGGCTCATTATAACTGCATGGCTGTCATTGGTCGATTCCTGGTTTGTGTATTCGAGGATTGTGGCGAACTTGTGGCAAGTAAACCCGACGGGAGCGGTAACGTCAATCAGTACACCACGTGATAGTGACATATTACTCATGTGACCAGCAGCGTCGACTGCATATACCACTCCATGGTAGGTGCCACTATGTTCTAAATTTATATCGATGAATCTGATCGTATTCTGCAGACCGACATTTCGAAATGTATAATTGTAATGCCATTTATTTATATCACAGGCTTTCACAACGGCCGCATAGTACGATCGGATGCCGGAGTAGTGGTCAACGAAGCCGTGCCAGGAGAGACTGAGTGAGGTATTTGACGACTGTACCGCCACATTCCGGTGTCTGGCGGTGGTGAAGACAATCCCTGGTCGCGGATCATCAGTGTCCACCACAAAACCGTCAGAGCTGACAGACGTGTGGAGGCCGACTGTGTTGTACGCGGTGACCGTGAAGTAATAGCGGGTGCCGTGATACAGGGAGACGTTGGCGACCGTGTAGCTGGTCTGCAGTCCCACGTTCGTGAGGGGGTACACGTCATCAGCTGTGATATATAGGAACTATACAAAATGCAGTACAATATTATTTCATTATACACTACTGCCTGCGCCAATCTTGTTGATGCTTATAAATTTTCTTAATTTCAATATACTTGAATAGTATGATTGAATTCAAGCAGCTTAATTTGCTGTGCCTCATCTGCGCTACCGACCGGTCAGACTAAACCAATCAAATGCTTTGATCGCGAGCTGCCACAGCCAATATAATTATGTTCTGCAACGTTGACAATATTGGCAACACGTAGGCGGTTGTGTAATATGTTCAGCAATCTCAATGCATGGACAACGTTAAGGGAGCTGTGATAACCACCAGAGAAATACGAATTGCAATGTTTACCTTTTGTTTACCTTTTGTATTGCACACTTTCACTTAAATTCTTAGACGAGGCGTAAGCGAAGCACTACTTCACCAATACATATGTAAAGATGGGTACAGGGCATACCATTCGTACCTTACACAAAACTATGGCATTGTCCTTTCATAAGCCGACACCTCTACATACAGCGATGAAAAACGGATATCAATCGATTTTCGTTGTCTTTCTTTGCCATTTTGTGATTGTTCTTTCATTCTAATTCTAATAGCAATACTCATCTACAACTGGACACGTTTCGTAATCGAAAATGTAAAAGGGAAATGTGCAGATGATATGAATTTTACGCGTTTTCATTGTTATGCTTCTTTCAGAAAAGAAACCGTGTTAATAAGCTATTCATATTAAAGGTGCATGCCCACTCAGTAGGCACAACATGCTCTATAGGAATTCAATACGTGTATACTTGTGTCACTATTCCACCAGTTCTAAAAATTACGAGTGGCCGATATACAGACATAATCATTTACGTATTTTACTGGTAGTGACTCGCGATGGTACATGTATCATGTTATTTTTATATGCAAATGAGGCAAGATATGTTTTAATTATTTATACTAATTAAATGCGTCATCTGAAAAAATAATTTTTTTCGACAGATTACAAAGTATGATCATTGCACATCATAAAATAAATACAGATAATATTAAGTAGTAATTTCCTTTCACATTTTAAGGAAACACGGTTATCGCCCCTGATATCAATGTGGACATTTACTTACGATATAAATTGTATAATAATGTAAATCAATGCGTGGGGTAATGGTGAATTAATGTTTATTTTGCCAGAAAATGTATCAGATAATGTCTCTGATATAAAGAGCATGTTGTGCATACTGAGTGGGCATCTACCTGTAAATATAATCGAATGTAGGCAACAATGCGCGCGAAAGTTGATGCAAAATTGGGCTACTCGTTTGATTAACATGATGTTGCGCCTCGTTGAATCCATGTCACGTGTTTATCATGATGTATTGTGTTAGTTTGTTCTTTATATGGGTTAATGGGTTTTATTTCAGTATATTGTATTATATTATACTTACTGATAAACAACACTCTACTTACAATTGGCGGCTGTTCCCAGTGCGACGGTATAGTAGAGGATAGCGCTGTGAGACTCCTGGAAGACCCTCTCCCAGCAGCCGGTTATTGTGTCTACCCAGTCGATGTAATCGTAGTCCACGTGGCAGGAACTGTCGGAGTCCTTGACAAACCCATTCCGCCTGACGTATGGTGCTGTCTGATCGACGACTATAGTGTTGGAGTGGAATACGGCGTACTGGTCGGGTCCGTACCAAGCACGAACGTATACGATATACCGTGTGGTGTGTGTCAAACTTCTACCGAGTGGCAAACAGTGAATTGCGTTCGTTCTCAGACCTACATCTTTCCAGGGAATTTCCTGTTCGAGGTCAAACAGCTCGTACCCTATTGGCTGACCAACTATGCCCATGCTCCACTCGTATCGATGTACGTTCGTTTCAGTTATATTATTTACTTGCCAATGCCCTGTCAAACATGCGGATGATGCTGTTACAATATGATGCTCATTGACCAATCCAACATAGACATCGATACTTGGAAATCCTCGATTGGATACGCCAGATGCATTAAGCTCACTACAAGTCCCATTCACTCTGACGTCTACGCACGGCTTACCGACAACCGCACATGTACAGTCTTTGTTGCAATAATGAACATCGCATGAATGTTTCTGTATCTCGAAAATTCCTTCGTCGCGAGACGTAGTAGTTGCCAATGCTTCGACAGTCACCATTGCTGTCGAACTGTTCAGCCCAGCGTTATTTTCCGCCCATATAGAGACGATTACTTCATCATCTGGCGATATTGCCATTGTGAGGTTGAATATCCCCGTATTTACGTCAGTTGTATAATTAGCGAATACAGATAATGTTCCGTTTGACAATTCCTGGCCGCTGTATGTGCGGCCTATTGTGATGTAGTATCGATGGATTCCGGACTCCTCATCATGAAATCCGTACCAGGATAGGTCGACGGTAGATGCCGTGGTTCCTGAATCTCGCTTCCAGTTGTACCAAGTCATCGGCGGTTTCAGGCCACCGAGATGTGGTGGAGTTGCGTCAATCAGAAGATCGTCGCTGACATTCGTGGCACACAGTCCGGCGGCGTTACATGCAGTGACGGAAATGATATACGAATCGCCGCTATGAAGCCATTGCTTACTATCCAGATTGATGGTTAATTTGTTCTCAGCTCCTAATTCGATATGCTCGATAGGCGTGTGACCTTCATGGTGTGTCAGTAATGTTACAATGTGTCTCACAATAGGACTTTCGCTGTCGTCAAATTCCCACTGAATTCTGAGGATGGATTTCTCCCATTGTGCGGGAAATCCGCTAACAACGTTGAAGTCAGAGAGGAAGGTCGGCCGTCTAACAGAAATTGGTGGTGAGTTGTCTACCCTGAAGCTATCAGATGATTGTGTTACTCGGAGTCCCGCCTTGTTAGTCGCCATTACGCTGGCGTATATATCGGTGTTGGTAGGGAGATGAAGACCAGTCTTTATCGTGCTGGATGACAATAGACAATTAGACCATGGCTGGATATCGCAGGATAATGGAGATGTGCCTAGACAAATGTCAAAGTGATCCAATCCGGATTGGGGGTCTTCAAAGCCGACCCATTCCACGTGAGCCGAAGTACTGTAAAAACAACATACAAACTAAATAGCGTAGTGCTATTAAAAGTTTCACGCTAAGCCATGATGTCACCTCAGGGAGAATTATCGATATGAGCTATCTGAGCTTATTTACTAATCCTGTTTCAGTTTTAGCACGTATTGTATTGTGAATAATTTATTATTTGAAATAACATATTGTTTAAAGGATCACCTCAAAATGTACAATGTCATGTCATTGTTTACGTACACAGTGGTTAGTTTTGAATATTCCGCTGCTGCCGTTAAACATGTGTAGTTATATAAATGATATTGAGTATGTACGTTTCATGGCACTATTTTTTCGCGCTTCTGTCCTAACTTTCTGTGTGATTCGATGTGGTATACATTTACCTGTGCGGTACGTATTTCCAATGGTTAATGCCGGAAGCCACCCTCGCTTGTCCCGGTATTGGCGGAGAGTTATCTAGTACTAGGCCATCCGATGATCGAGTCGTACATAGTTCGGCCCAGTTGCATGCTTCTACAGTAATGAAATACCTCGATCCGGGAATGAATGTGGAATTCCATAAAATCTCTGTGTTAATAGATAGAGAGATATACTGAATAAACAGCATTCACCCAATTTTCTTCGATTGGCATCAATCGGCATATTATATTACCTGATTTGACTGTTTCCATAAGAAGTTTATAGTTATTCAATAACGTTGCTCTGTGTATTACGCTGCTACATGTTTCTACATGGTTTCCCTGCACAAGGAATAAACCATGAGTTGCATAATCAACTCAAAAGTAATTAGCTCATATTGTATATAAGTATGTAGTTACCAGTGGAGAGACCGACGTCCACACTTGAATGTATGTCGTTTGTAAAAGGCTTGGATCCCAGAGCTACTCTGTAGTACAATATCTCACTGTGTGGGTCGGAAAAGCCTCTCCAGCTTCCGCGTATGTGGCTCGTATCGGCTTGGTAATCTACATCCTTCTGTAAATATATAACGGATCTGGGATATGTAGTGTCATTGTTGTTGTGTAGTCATTAGTAATCGTATTGTTATGTATTGATACGTGCTAAGTTCCAACAATACGTCTGATACATGTATATGGTACACCTTTTACTTATTAACATTAGTATTAAATACACGTATGTGTGTATATAAGGAATGTACATAATGTGTAAATTAGTAACTATTAGTTTTCCAAATCTTAGATACTTTCTACTTACCCCTCCGTGCCGCCCATCTATGACATGCCCGCCGATTGGAGCTGATCTGTCCAGTACAAACGAAGTGGAAACGGTGGTGGAAGACAGGTCTACTCGGTTAGTTGCCTGCGTAATATAAAAGACAATGGGTTTCAGATATCCTCTGACAGAGATGAAACATACTTTGCCAGGAAAGGTATACATTGCAAGTGCGGTTTTGTTGCACCGTTTTATTTGTGCCAGGGACTGTGCTGTATTGTCACAGTCCAAGACACAAACGCGTCCTAACACTATCACCAGCATAAGCTAAGCTCAATGTGAAAATGACACAAAACAATTTTACATACGAAACATACAATAATACAAGGCGTAGCAGGGCGTTCCATGATGATCCCAGAATACGACTGCCAGAATAACGTACATGGCGAATAGTATTATTCCACATGTCAATCTGTGTCACGAACTGTACAATATCGTCATAGTTCATGGCACAAAGCATCCCCACATCAGTGAAATGAAACTAAATGTCAAACCGACAAAGGTCATCTAAACAATACGCATAATGTACAAAAATGTCGAAATAAAGGTTGAGCATAGTGACCGTAAAAGATTAGCAAAATAATAACATAAATGAAAGAATGTATATTCAGATATCTAACAGTTTCTACACCACATTGCATTTAGCAGATAGATTCCATTCACGCTAATCAACTACAGCAAAAACATATAATAAAAGAACAGAACAGAATATATGTTGGGCATTAAAAATGACTTACCACAACGTTGATGAAATATCGGTGCCCATCATGAAGCTGTGGAATATCTGTACGGAGTTCTACATGGTCAGTGGTGTAAACCGTAGCCGGCATGATGTCCATTATGTCCTCTTGAGATCCAATTCCGATTTGAAAATGTCTGATGCCACTCTCGGGGTCCTGGAAGCCTGCCAAGTAGAGACGCACCGTGTCCGAGCCGAAATAGTGCCCTGTACCGACGTCAGACTGGAGCCGTACGCTGCCTTGGGTTGGCGGTGTTGTATCCACCATTAGCTCTTGTGATGTCACACTGATATTATTCCCAGCGTAGTCAAATGCTTAAACATTATATGATAAGCAGTACATATATCGGGAAAACTGAAAGTATTAACTAAATATATAAATGTAATGCTAACAGTATTCACATACTAGCTATTCTTTATAATTGTTTGATGCTTTCCAAGGGCTGTTCATCCTTTTATGTATTTCAGTATGTATTCAACGTTAGACATGTTAGAAGAGATATATTTAGTAGAACCAATGATATAGTCAATGTGCGTATACAACATTCGTCTTCGGTATAGGCAATACAGATTATATGATAACATATCAAAATGGCGCCGTATTGGTTTGAAGGAAGATATTTAAACAACTGTACCATCATGCAGCAATGTTGTCACACATATGCGCAGACAATGTTCACATGCTTCTCATACTTACCTGTGACTGTGACGAAGACTGTTGTTCCGTCAGGGAAAGAAAAGTTGCGTAACAGCATTGTGGATGATGCCCCATCGAACGTCTTACTGGGTAGTAAGTCATCGCGACCGGGTGCCGACCCTGAGAATTATAAACACACACATTACTATCCTTTGTACTAGATATTATACTTACTATTTACGTATGGAATGTATAGTCTGCTCAACACGTGCTCATAAATAGTTACACGCATTGAGTCCAGAAATCTACTGTATAAACAACATACATATATGTAGTATCCCCAAATGAGAAGGAAGGGTGAGGTAAACACAGATGCAACAGTTCGAATTCATACAAAACTGGTATACGTTGAGCGCAATAACATACTATTTACCAGATGATGTCGTGTATTATCTGAATGGCCATCAAAATAGTATACATGTCATTGGATGCTTAACCATGGACCACTGCTTCCAACTCGTTCTACATTCTGTGTGTACTTACTTACTAAAAATATATAGAGGAAATTCCATCGTACATTTTGAATAGCGCGAAAGAATACAAGAGTGTGCGTCGACTTACACGTAACGAGTGAGCGTAGCGACATGTATGATCGAATATCCTATTTATTGCACTTCCACGGCGGATATATATGGACATTTAGTCTATTTTTTAGATTATAATCAATGAATTGTGATATGCGCATGGACAGTTATACAATGACGTGTTTTCACGCGTTTTGACGTTACGGTGTGTGACGTCAAATGTGATGTCCTGTACACTTTTTGAAATCCGAGTTACGCAGCTGTTTCTATTAGCCAGAGTTTATTTGAGTGCATGTTGGGAATGTGTTCAATCACATTAACATTCTAGATTAGTCGAGACCCTTTCCAAATTTTCAAATAACTTTATTTGACTAATAAATATCAAACATTTTGCATGGTAGCTCGTGGTTTCAAAGAATACAGGCGCGCAATTACGGGTGTTCTCCTCACGGTGTATTATTTGTAAGGAGTTGATTATGGGTTTTCTCTCACAGCGAAACCCGTGCAAATAATTTGCAAGAGTGTACTAATAAAATGTGATTCCGGCCACAATAAAAACTGGATTACTGCCTTCATGATTGAATATGTTATACAATTTGCGGATAATGTTAATCGTAGATGGAAGGACACACTAAATACAATATATAGCGAACCGACATTTTCTTGCCTTAGGATACAATCATGAATGCAGTAGTTCACGATAATCAAGTCATCTAATCAAGTAAACCGTTTCTTATGAAATGTCACAAATGATACATTTTAAAAACAAGGCAACTCAAGAGTACTAAATGGGCAATAGCTTTGCACATTAATGCCTGAGTCGGGTCGTAGTGAAGACTGCATCGGTATATAGAGGGTGCGTCTGTGTAAATGAGTTCATATGTCATTGGTTATTGACGTATTTATCCATATGTGGGTAACACAATGGTGGTTCACACCACAGGAATGAGTACTGTAATTCAACGCTATATCTATGTAAACAACTGGTTGAAAAATAAGAATAGTTGTCGTTCAAGTACAGACAGAAACAAATGTTTGTTTGAGAAGGTAAATCTCAACACCGCATCAGCATAATCTAGCTATGTATTTACTTATTTTCGCTTTGTACCATACTGATATTAAATTTATATTTGTAAAACAGGTTTCGTATAATGTCATAATGGAATAATACATACCAATATATACAGAGTATTGATGCAGCGCTGTTCCATATCCCAGAATCGTTGCATCTATGTTGTCACTGAAGCCACCCCAAGTTACTTCAATTGCCGCTTTATCGACAATGTATCGCCTGGTATTGGTCACTTCGACAAATCCACCAACTGGCGATATCGTGTCGATGACAAAACCATTACTGCATGACTTTATTTCGCCTTGGTATTCGGTGAATAGTTCTCGTTCTACATACGTCTCATTGGAGTATGCGCATATAAAATAGACATGATTATTGGGCGATTTATGGAACTTCACGAAGCCAGTAGAGCTGGTTGCTGTGATGACACAGTTCTCGTCAGTATTACATGACGCTGGAATGTACGCTGACTTCATTAGGTACCAGGTCACTTGTCTTTCATTAGCATAAGTGATGGCGCCAGCTATTGCTGTATCCTTGTTTCCAAAATCCAACTCTGATTGATGCAATAGAGACCATTTCTCACCAAGTAGAGCGCTGTGCAATATCTGCAATTGTATGAGACATGTTTAATTGTAGATTAAATTATATGCATGCAAATATTGCATATGCGTATCTTAATATAAATATTTCGTGATAATATCCATATATATAATCACGACTAGCAATAACGGTATCTATTAATGATGAGGTGTGTGTTGGTACATATAATAAGTCGGTGTATTAACTATCATAATACAGCAATGTAATACATATTCAAACTGAAAATACAACGTGCAGTCAGCGCAGGTTCAATGTATGAACATGAGGTTATGGCACTCTTACAATCATGATGATTTATTATTTTATTTAGTTTAACTCGTGTAATACATACAGTAGTTAATCATTACATAGAACGGATTATCCATGCATTTACTTGAAGATGTTGAATAAATTTATACTAATATATATACGTACATTTTCTGTTTCCTCACATCTAATGTGCACATTGAAACAAATCATTTAGCAATACTTTCATGGTACCAGATGCAAATACCCATACCTGTTGAATCACTTTCCAATTCTGAGAAGTTGTATCGAAGTCATAGACGGTGTGTCTGTCATATACGTTCACAACTGGGATGGTCAGACGTCTACACGCAGTGTGGTCATAACCGACCTCGCTATAAGCCCGCACACACGCGAACAGAGTACGATGTGGATGTACCGGCAACACTATGCACTCTGACACCTAAATATATCGAAACTGCAGTAAGATTAAGAACGAACATATCACAACTTGTAAACTAGGTACATGTTAAGCTTAACTTAACGATCCATATTGTTTAACTGTTATAACTGTGTTTAGGTAATTGATTGGTAGTAACTGCATTCAAAGATGCAAATAGTTAGTCCGTTAGAAAAAAATTAAAACATTAATTTTACATAATAATGTCTACAATAAATCAGTACAATGCCATAACAATAATAGAACATGATCTTAAATAACAATTGAACAACGGTAAGAAAATGAACTAACCGACACATGTCATGGTAGACGAACCTGAAATTCCATGTTTTCCTCTGTGGGTAGAATGTTCCACCAGTGTGTAAGCGTGATGATACCGCCTTTGTCCGCCGCTATGCTCCACTAGAACAAAGAAAGTGTCATTTGGTACCAACTTTATCAGACAATGCCAGGAAACGCTTAGAAGTTCCGAGGCTCGTAGAGGGATTGCTACCGTTTCTGAGTCGAGCCTGATAAACTTGGTATAAAAATATATATAAGCGTGGCATTTCACATATCAGGTAACATTTGATACGACGAAATAAATATAATGTGGTTATTCATTGAAAAACAACTGGCGTGCTTATCTTGCGTCATCACACTAGCGTTATTTGTACGTTATATGACGTGGTTTGACCGATGTAACCGTCAGCAAATGTAGTTTTCGAATATGGATTGACCGTTATAGTAGCGTTGTTATTTTAACCGTTAGGTTTTCTCGATCAGATCGATATAGGTACCTGATATAGGACGATGCCTGAGAGGCTGGCGAACGCAGGCCATGTAATCATGACAGTGTGACAGTTTGTATGTGTATCTCCCAGCTCCATTTCAGCCCATGCAATATCTCCGGACGGTGGCAGATTATCGATCATTACTGAATCAGATAGCACATAGTCTAGACATCTGGTACTAGTGCATGGTCTGATGGCAGTTTTGTACACAACTCCGGGCAGCAACGTAAGTCCAGTAATAGTTGTCGATGAGTCGGTGTCAGTCATCAGGAAAGGCGACATAAGCTCGGGACATGTCGAATTATCCTCTTCACAATGACTTATAACAGTAGTAGCTTCGAACTTTAACATCGACGTATCAATCGCGTTACAAGACCAGTGCGAACGTAAGTTGCTAGTGCTGGATTGGTAAGCAATAGCTTTGGGAGAGATACATAGTTCCGCTTGATATTCTATCGTACCGTTTACTGCATTGCTAGTGATGGAGAACTTTGGAATCCGCAGGAAAGGACGAATGTAAAACGTACGGCTCGTATTCGTATCATGACTGATATTGCTCACGATCACATCAATTGATTTTAGACGAATATCGTCAATAATGCCGGTTTCGGTTGTAATTGCTACGCGGTAACTGCGCCCCACTAACAAGTGGCCAGGAAATGTAAATGTGATTGACAAGTTGGTGTGATTTGTCATTGTGGTTACGGAGACGAATTGTCGCTTATATGTAGTGCCACTTTTTACAGCAAGAGATTTTCTTATGTTGTTCTCACTGTAAATCATAACGCCGTTAGAATGTGATAGCGTGTGTCCACCGGAACATGAAGCTCGAATATTAAAGAAGTAGTTTCCTCCTGACTTGATATTGGAGTTAATGACACAATGGCTATTTGTCGTGTTTATTTTACGAAAAGTAACAGTATTATCATCACCCATTGACGTTCCAATGCCGACTTCGATACTTATGTTTTCGTGGTGTTTGAAGCCAGTCCATGCTGCACACGTTGTGTGCGGCGTGAAGTGTACGTTCGTGTCACGTGAAGTGTCTGGGTCGGCTGGGTCGATGTCTAGAATGAGGGCGTGGCCTGGCGGGTAGCGAGACGGCACGCGGAATGTCGGGCCGGTCACTCGTGTGTAGTGCCCGGCGTTGTTGTAGACAGTCAATACAGCGTGGAACTCCAGACCGAGGTCCGTGTCATGTCGCTGTAGATGTCTGATGAGAAATGTAAGACAACCACCGGTAAAGCCGGGACATGCTGTGGACTGATCAAGACGCCATTCCAAAACCGGCGAGGCGTGTTCGGTTCCATGATCTGAAATAAATATAAATAATCTTTATTTCCTCTATCATGTCTATATACATGTACACGTTATAGAATTGCAGAACACAATGTACAAAGCCAAAACATACGCATGCAGATATGGGGAACGAGTGCAGTGATGACATATGGTGGTCCATATAATAATGAATACCTTATATACAATAACAACATGCGTGCAATCTGCGTGATGATTGAATTGTTGGAACTGATGAAAACTGCCTACACCTAATTCACCTATCAAATAACACATATGTGTTTAATTGTACATATACTGGAGAGTATTATATTTAATCTTTTGTTTTGCTTTAACTGAATGTATGCTATAATACATCAGCGTTAGGTTGGAGACTTACCAATTTGCATTTGAATATGGTTAATCTGCTCAGTCTGTTCTAGATCGTAAAATGTGTTATTTTCCCATCCTACGACAACATCTGTCTGTGTCAGCTTGACATTTGCCACATGTCTCGCTAACGGTGGCGTCTCGTCAATAAGAACTGGACCCACGATGACAACTTTTTCCAATCCAGCTTTGCTTACTGCCTTGATGAAGATGTAGAAGAGTCTGTGTGTTCCAATACCCTCGTGTTGTCTCCGAAAGAATATGTTCTTGCCAGTGGATACATAATCTACCAGACCTGGGGAGGTTGTCTCTGATGGGTCTGTACCAAATCCAACATACAAATCTTGAATCTGACTAAGTCCTTTCTCAATATCCCATTGTATATTGATATGGTCATTTGGAATATAAATATGTTTTTGATTGGTATACAGAGGCAAGATATTACACATGAAGTCTGATATGTACTGATCCTCATCTTGATGAGCAAGCGTAGATAAGAGTTCGGTTGTATTATCTACAACACCCTGGCAGATATTCTGGCAAGATGAAACGTTATCTAACACAACCTTCTGCAGTTTGGTAGTCAACAGCCATGCCTTATCATTAAGGCAGCCGATAGACTCGGACCATCGACCATGTTGTATAGTGACATTTCGTATCTCCGGCGCTGATATGTCCCGGGTAATACCATCTGAACAGACAGCAATTGATGGGTCCATTGCGTTATTTATGGCTATTACTGTCATGTATCTCTTTCCAGTGAAGTTTGCTGGTAACAGCAATGTTCTCTCGGTCGACACTACCTCGCGTGTTAGTATTGATCCATTATTCGTAGCATTGCCCTTGTTATACAGTTCATGCTGGGCAAGACACCTATCTGCGAGACCGACTCTGTACATCTTAATGCTGCTCTCGTGGTCGATAAATCCGTGCCAATTGACTATGAATGTCAGGGCGCTCGTATAGTCGATATCAGGACTGTCGACAGGACCTGCGAAATTGAAAACGTAATAGTATAGGAATAAGCGACATATTTGGAGAATTTATCGGGCTATGCACTTTTAAAACTCCAATAATACTCGCTGAATGCCAGAATGCCTTCAGCCAGTAGAGTTTGATTGTTTCAAATGTGTTATCGCCATTCCAGCCTAGTTCTATTTTAAAGGATTAAATTACGTTAAATCATATGTGTTTCATAGTTTTCGCAAATCAAATTCCAACTAGTGTGTACACCAATACTCACGTGCATTCATTTTATGGCGTTTAGCGTCTAAGTCAGTGACGTGATATCAAATAACAATATGCATTGTGGATAACATACCGTCACTGAGAGCAAACGAAACGTTAACGAATGTCAGTATTTCTAGTCATGTCTACGATTTTCGCATTTGAAGGCTCGAATTGATGCAAATTTCCGACGGTTTTGGAGTTTATTGCTATATGATCTATTGCCATATACCCTGGTGTGGCTGCTCTCGGCCAATGGAATTGCTCAGAATAGTGTACATGTAAATCATTTGGAGTTGGAATTATTATACAACATTGTAAGACAAAGTTACGAGATTAGTCGCCATAGACTAAATTGACTACGAGAACAACTGTATAAACGTTTAAGCGTTGCATAATGTAAATAAAAATACCACTTCTAAATGTGCAAACTCTCGGAATAACAATAGTGTTCAACGATCTTTGAGGATTTGGAAGCAAATAACATAACTGGATGACCGCACGAGGACATTTACCAGTTATGTTCAGTCTTGGCAGTAATCATGTAGCCATGGCATCACCAATTCCCTGATTACTGCATGTTCCATTTCCACATGATTCACGGATACATACCTTCCTTCACGACGCCAGGTTCAGGCGGGGAGTCATCAACCAGTATATCCACGTGTTCTGTGTTGGACAGCCGGGCGTGATTGGTCACTGTGATCCTGAAGTAGTAGTTCCTGTTATGGTCCCCGCGGTGCTTGTTGTCGGCCACGAGACTGTTGAGGCTTATGCTGTAGCTATACATCTCACACTGCCCCACGTCCGGACAGTAGCAACCGATAGTCGTATTGGCACATGCCTAACAATAGTTTAATTATTAATTTGGTGATGGTACTCGTTTAATGGAGTACAAATCATTGTATGACAAAGGTAGACATATGTGGGCAGTATATATATCAAACACATGTATATATTTAGTTTAATTTATTATTAAAGGTACATTCCCACCCACTAGGCACAAACTGTTCTTTATAGGAATTAAATACGTGTATAATTGTGTCACCAGTCCACCAGTTATAAACATTACGAGTGGCCGCTATACAGATATACTCATTTAGTAATGTGTATTTTACTGACAGTGATGCGCGGTGGTATCAGGCTATTTTCATATGTAAATGAGGCATGATATTTTTTATTTATTTATACTAATTAAATGCGTCACCTGAAAACATAATATTTTCGACAGATTATAAAGTGTGATCATTGCACATCAAAACATAGACACGGAAAATAAATAGTAATGTCCGTTAACATTTTAAGGAAGCACGTTTATCGCCCCTGTTGTCAGTGTGGAAATTTTCGTCCGGTACAAAATGTATAATATTGTCAAGCAATACGTGGGGTAATGGTGAATGAATGTTTATATTGCCAGAAAATGTCTCTGATGTCTCTGATATAGAGAACAGTTTGTGTCTACTGTGTGGGCCTGTACCTTTAATTGTGGCTAACGCCGAACTCGTGAATATGTATCAACAAAGACAATGTTGAAGCACGTGACGCATTCATTTAGTGAGAACACTTTCTTAGCGTATTTGGATGAAAATGTCGACTCGCAAGAGGATCAAAATCAACAAGAATGGAAATTTAGCAAAAATAAATCTTTGTATTCAATTATGTATTATATTTATCTTATATGTGGCATAAATGTATTAGAAATAGTCTGAATATGTAGGAATATAGTATACATAACCAAATTTACTGTTACAGTGCGCATATTTACTTTGTATATACAACATTGTATTTTATTGTACTTACCTGGCCAACTGTATTGACTGATAATGCGCCATTACCAAGTTCCCCAACACCATCACCGGCACCGAATGTCCAATGCACCTCTCTGATGCCACTATGTGGATCCAGTGCTTCGAATTCCAGTGTCATCTGTGCCAGATCCTTGCTGTCATGTACATACAGCCGTTTGTATCCATCCTTGGTCAGCCATACTCTGTTGATCTGTGGGACAGATCTGTCAATGTGAACAGTTCTGTTTTCGGAGTAGGTGTTGTTGACTATGTCAATAACAAGTATGTGGAATGTATACGTTTGTCCATCCTGTAGTGCGAATGATTTACATATCGATTGGTCTTGAAAGTGGGGAACAGGTACTGACTTGGACACCGTTCCCCAATTTAAAGACCAATATAGGTTATACTCAATTATTCCGTCCACATTTGGTGTTCCCGAAACTGGAAGTAAACCATTCGTCTGTTCGTATACCGAGTTTCGCTTAATCAAACCGTTTGGTTCGGCTGCTATAGGCGCTAGAACTGGGTTGTCGAAATATACTTTGTTGAAAAAATATCCTCTCCAGTTTAAACAAACGTCATTGTGGTGTGTTTGCCATGTGAAATTTGTCTCAACTGATGCCGATGTGACGTGGAATGTCTTCGCTGGTCGAGATGTAATATATGAGGTATTATCATACAACACGAATCGTCTTGCCGTTTGCACATTATCGGCGACGTCTTTAACGGATAGTGTAATACAGTACAGTATAGGCCGTTCTGACGTTAAATTCAGTGTCACGTACTCGACGGACGATGGAACGGTTGCATTGGTAATCATTTTCAATGATACTTTTAGTGGAGCATTCGATCCTTGCACACCCGGAACCTCATTCACGGATATATCATATAGGTCAATACCAGACGCCTGGGAGGCATATCCACCGCCAGGAAAAGGGTCAAACCAGCCATCAAAATTCATTGTCACAATCGGTGTGCGCACGACACGCTGATCGAGTTGTATTGGTTCGTTGGTGCAAGCTGCAGATTCTAAACAATGCTTCGGTGGCGAGTCATCGAACTTGTAACACAGTTCCTTGGATTGCACTGTTTCGCTGTATGAAACAGATGGTTGTAGCGTTCGTGGTGAAGTCGTTGTTGTGGCGATTAGGTAGCCTCCACCTTTAGCTTCATATGTGAGACACAACCTACAAATAATATATCGATCTTTATGAAGCAACATAACTGTGTTGGATGGGACAGACCTAACATAACATGTATGAATACATCATACTAGTGAAGCGTACCACATACATTAATTAATAGTTTCAAAATTTGAAGGACCAATAAAACTATTCTAAATTCAGTGTACCGGATTTACATAATGAAGATAATTACATGTATATATATATATATCTGAAATCGTGTAATATGAAATGTAGTGTTTCATTAATGTACATGTAGCAGAATTCTATATGTATATTGGAAAGGCGTTTGCCAGCATGGTTACCTACCTATCGCCATCTTTGAGCACTGACGAAACACTTATTTTATCACCCTTTGAAGCTTCAAGTTTGGCAGCTTGCCCAGCATCATAATGGCTGATCACCTCTCGAGGACTCACATTCAGCGTCGACCCTGGAATATTTTATCAATACAGATTCGGAATGCAAACGTAAAAACAATAAAGTCCGACATTATGTTGAGGCCTCTATTACAATTATTTTGTTGTTACAGATCAACATGGTGTCTGTTCATACCGCAAAGTAAATGCTTGCATTTTGATTGGTTGGGTTAAACAGACAGCACGACACGAAACTATGTTGTGTATGTGTCAGTCAACATGTCTCAAATCGAAATGGGGATCGATTTACAAAAATAATACATTTAAAAAACAATACGCCATTTCCCGTTGGACTCATCTCTATAACTCCTCTTCTTCTACTCTTCCTACTAGTATGTCCATACTGAATAATCCACGCTTTCAAAACAATCAGTAGTTGAAAAGTGACAATGAATGGGCCTGACGTCCCTGCAACAGGGAATGTTTTGTAAAACGTACGTTGGTGCGTATTTTCTGTGTTACCATGGTTTAGTTATATGCTATTGTTTTGCCGATTAACATGTATCATGGATGATTCAGAACAAGGTACACAACATACTAAACTGTATGTATGTATATGTCAAATGTACAGGGCATAACGTATGGACATTTAAAAATTACCATCCATGCCACGCTTTGATAAAACGATAGAAGCATCAGTGACTCCAAAGTTGTTTTCCACGATGAAGTCAGGTTGCGTCGGAAATGCTGAGGCATCGACAGCAAAGTGTGACAGGTAGTCGTACTCTACAATATTTGGTTGGAAATTGCCGAACACATCTCCCTTTGACTGACACGCAGATGAATTTCCCGTTTGTGACGCTCGCTTCTTCTCCCCGTTTGGTCCAGTCATGATAAAGTCACACGTTTCTATGATTGGTTTGTCTGCAAACAAATGCACTATGGATTCATCGAACAAAATGTTATTAAGGGCCGGCGGATTGGGTTTAAATACATTATTGTAATGCAGTACATATGTACACACATGTCTAATGAAAACGCAAATTGGAATGCTTTTGTTTTCCAATGTGAATATCAATGTGGTATATATTCAGCCTTTCATTACAACACCTTGGTTTAAGATTACGATCTTGCATGCGTGAGATTATCGTGCATTTCATCAATTCAACTTGGATTTATTTTACTTGCCGACTTACTCAGCAGTTGACACGTTGTTTCTCCAGCATCGGTAACGAGGTAAAATCCATCGGCACAATCGCAGTCATTCGTCAGTTTACTATTACCGCAGGTACCCGGCCAACAATAGTGGTTATTCCAAGCGCACAGTCCTGGCGTGGATGTCAAAACAGCATTTAATATAATGTCAAGTGTCAATGTAAGACTAGGAAGCGCATAGGCATTTCTACCATTTCGGAGCCGAAACTAATAGCATCGATCTCGACAGACCACCAAGCAAATCAAATTAGTTACTACATTATACTGTATACGGTAATAATTGTGTATTGACATTTACAGCATACTTGCGCTGTATTGATTTTGGCAGGTACGCACATGACTATAGATACCGGATCTACTGATATTTCACAGGAAGTTATTTATTTCATCGATGAAGACATGACTTTTAATTACATCGCATAGCTATGTATTTATGGGTAGGTATACAAGAAAATGTGTTTTTTGTTGAGCGGGTTCGTTTTTGTTGCGTCACCACACTCATAATTCATGTGTCGTATTGTACATGGATTCTCAGGAACTATTCCCATGAGCACTCGTGACGTCATACATTAGTGTTGACGTCATTTCATGTGAAGCTACATTTCATACGCTAGCGTCCAGAATTTTAGATTTATAGACGCTATAGCTCTTCTACTATAGTATGCAACAGTTTCGCTTAATACGCAAATCTTAGACAGACAGTCGGATAAACGGACGGACGAACATGCGGACAACGCAGACATGTGAACTTACTTTCGCAGTTCCGATCTCTATTCGTCTTTTTAAAGAACACGTTGTTGTCTTGACAATTAGTGCATATATTATCCCACGTAGAAGAGCACTTCACGGATATGCAGTTGGTGATATCGGGGCATCCTGTAATTAATACAAACAATGTGTGTATATGTTGTCAACAAGTAATTGGTATCCAATTGATTTCGTTAATTAACGTGTCACCTCCATGCCTGTCTTTAATAGATTAACTTTTATTTTTAAGAGTATTTAAGGCACACCGTGCCGTGGAACTCTTCTTGTAGCCGTGTGATATTTGTGAGAGCTTAAACAATTAGACAACAAACATTTTGATACATATCGGGGTGCCATGATACGTTAATGGAGAAATGTAATTTACGACAAGAATAACAACATGACACATGAAAATGGAAAGTGCTGAAATATGTTTTTATTAGCAATGCATGCATTATAGATTAGGACCCGTGGAACCCATGTCCAACTTCTTATTTAAACATAATTGCTTCCCAAATGTGATGGGATACACGACTATGTATATCATTACACACAGGGGGGCTTGAGCTAAAGATAACATCCCAGTGCACGTAGGGTGCCCGATAGGTGCACTGATCGTGCACTAATAGTTAACATCACCGTGCACTAACCTGAGCTAAAAAGTGCACGAACTTAAACCATACTAGAGGGAGAATGATACCTAGATTCACAGCCTAACCGCGGTACATTGACCGCATAACCTCGTTTTGCAGTTCCACGAACCGCAATTCAACCGCAAACGAACCGCTATAGTGTAACGCATCAGCGTCATTCTAACCGATTACCGGGGTTATGGAACCGATAAACGCGTTAACGGTTATAATACCGCTGGCTACGGTTACGGATAGGTAAAATACACGATAATCGGTGTACTACAGAAACAGGAGTTTTCAGATGAAATTATTTGTTTTATAAATATCGACTATTGTCCACCAATATTAGACAAACATAACAAGACACACATATTGTGTTTCGACACTCGGCATACGATTTAGTAGGCGGATAGTTTGATTTGAATGTTGAAGTGACGCTATGTACAATGTAAAACTTTATAAGTAGGCTACCAGGTATCTAGTCAATTTGCTCTCAAGTCAATTCGTTCTCATTGCGTTTCAAAGTGGTCAATTCGTTCTCATTTGTGCATACATAGTTTTATGTCATAGCTGAAATATTCAATCAAGTTAATAAAAACTGAAAATCTGTCGGCTATTGGGTGCAGGCGAAATTAGGTTACGTCTCGCCTCCATAGCTTGGCTAAGTTGTCTGCTTTCTGCAGTTTATCTGAAGCGAAGACACTTCTTGTAAACATAGAAAATATATTGTTTATGGTTACTGTACTATATGTATCTATGTTTGCAATGTAAAAGTCGTGTTTGAACCATATACACACATGCTCTTCGATGCGTTGCCATCAATCGGCTGCTACGTGAATTTGGAGAAATAAGATAAAATAGTTAATCAAGTTTAAAAATGGTAATGTCTTACCATAATTCTAGCGTACCAGCATACACAAACAATTATTAAATGTTAGGGACGCAAGATAATTGTATTTATGTCGAGTAAATAACGATAATATCAACTAGCCACAACTATAAAGAGGTAAATGGAACAGCCGTTACCTGACAATTGCCAGCTGATCAGGTTAATGACCGGAAAATGTTTGATTTTGGGAGTCAGAATTGACTGGTGATGTGTGTAGTGCTTTTCTTACTTGTGGCTGTGACTGGAGAAATAGGGCTTACAGGAATTGTGACCAGTATAGCTCTTGGTTGTATACATGTATAGCCAAACTAAACAGTGTGATTTTTACATAACACATAATGTTATTTTGTTTCGCTTTTCTGTGCCTTTTTAAAAACGATCGATCCCGTTGGGAACAAAAATATCACCGTGTCATCGTTGTGCGTGGATAGTGACTGATTTGTCGGCACATTCAGATGGCCATTGTCATAAATATTTGGGGAAACACTATCATAATTACCACTCGAATGAACTATCTCAGTGAGATAATTAGGATGAATGGTGACACCATGTGCATTTAAGGAAAAATGAAGAAAATATGCAAAAATGTCTTAATAATAGAATATGTGTACTACTTCATTGTATTCAAACAAGCGAGTTCATGTCGACACGCCGATAGCATACTATAACTCTCCGTATCATCAAACCGAAATTAGAGATCTGCAACACGGTTTCAATATGGCAATGAATTATCAACCGCCACCCCATTTTGGCAACCAGTATGGGATGCAATCCCCAACATATAATCCACAGTTTGTGCAGCAGGGTCAAAGTGCACCACCATGGGCCTCCGAAATTATCGAAGACATACAAAGTATAAAACAGTCAGTCTCCAAGATTGATAAAATTGAGCAAACGGTCAACCGAATTAGCAGCAAAGTAGACAACCTGGAAATAAAAGTGAAATCCATGGACAAACGTGTTATAGATGTTGAAATTGCTAGCCAATTTGCAAGCACCGAGTTTGAAACCACAAAAGAGAAACTAAAATCCACAGAAACGAACCTGAAAAAATGCATGAAAAATGTAAAGAATTTGAAAAGACAATTACAAACCTTGAAATGCAGAATCAGAAGATTGAAACCCAGACAAATGATTTATAATTCCGAGGACTACGAGAAAATTTATTAGTTCACGGAATAAAAGAAACGCCCAATGAAAATTGCGAGAACGTATTACAGCATTTACTGTCAGAAGCATTAAACATAACAGACAATATAACGTTAGATAATATTAGAAAACCAAAACCGCAAAGGGTCGTGGCCAAATTTCACTATTACAAGGAGAGAGAGCTGGTGCGAACCACATCATTTGAGAAATCAGACCAACTTCGCGCGCTAAACCAAGGAGTCGGGGTACAACAAACGAGAGCTGTTCTGCAAAAACGCGGGGAACTACAGCCCATCTTGGAACGTGAGAAAGCTGCAGGAAACACCGTGAAATGGGCAAGGGCGAAACTACTAGCCAAGTACAGTGACAGGAACTTGCGGGAAGTTAAACCATAGGATAATGACGAGAAGCTGCACATCATATCATGGAACATTAATGGTTTGGTCAAAAAGCTGTGTGATACAGACTTTCTACAAATTATACATTATTATGACATTGTGTTACTCTGCGAAACATGATTAAGTTCTAAGCAATTAATTTACCTTGAAATACAAGGATATAACAGTTTTCATGTTTTTGGTAATAAAAGTCATGGTATAACTAAAGGTCGACAAAGGTATTTCCGTATATTTTAGCAAGGAGTTAACTAATAAAATAACTATCGCAGAAAAAAATAATATTGGAATTATGTGGTTAAAAATGAATATGGAAATAATTCAATCCGATACGGACGCTTATTTATGCCATGCCTATATACCGCCACCAAGTTCAAAAGTATTGAGAGACAGAGATGTTGACTTTTTTTCGATGAAATCGAAAAAGGAATTGAAATATTCAGTAGATTTGGTAACACATATATAGCTGGAGACCTTAATTGTAGAACAGGTTTACTGTCCGACACACTAGATTATGACAGATATCTTGACACATACGATCAAGCAATCGTTATAGACCCGTCCAATAGCCCGCAACCGGCCTTACCTGTAAGACGGAACTTAGATCACGTGACCGATATAAGTGGGTGGAGATTGACTGCCATGTGTATAACCACAGACCATATCATTGCAAACGGTCGCCTATTGGGTGACATGGCAGGTAATTTCACGTTCAGCTCGACGAGAGGAATGAGAGTGACTGATTATTTATTTGTACACGTAAATGATTATAAATCTATCATAAATTTTAATGTATTAGACTTGAACGAATTTTCAGATCATGCTGCATTATATTTTTCGTTACAGCGTAAGCCTGTTATAAAAGGAAAAGACAATAATTTACCATTATATGAAGATAAAATTATATTCAATAGCGAAAAATCGGAAGAATATAAAACACTGTTACGCAATAACGTCACAAGTTTAAACAGTTTATATGATCAGAATATATCGACCGTGCCCAACACAAGTTGATACATTAACAAATTTTTTTACATGAAAATGCTAAACTTGTTTTTTTCTTAAAAAAAACGCGAATACAGCAAAATAATAATAATAATAATTTTAAACCTAAATGGTTTAATGATGAATGTTATAAAGCAAAATATTAATTCAGAAAAGCAAGAAATATATTCAATAAAAACAAATCAGCCGATAATAGGAATTGTTTTATAAGAACAAGAACCAAATATAATAATGTCAAAAAGAAGAACAGGCAACGATTTAAAATAAATGAAGGCCGTCGCTTAGAAAATATTGCTAAGGCACCGTCGCGGACATTCTGGAAAGCGTTAAAAAAAGTGCTATTCAAAGCCGGAAAATAAAAATAACAATATTACTGTCGAAACACTATTTGATAATTTTAATTCATTACTAGGGGAAAATAATGATATCAACGATAATGCAGAATTTGACAATATATATGACACTGAGCTCGATTCAGAAATAACTGAATTAGAATGTAAACAATGGGTTTTCAAACAAAATAGCTCGAAGGCAAACGGGCCAGATGACTTATCCGCACATATAATTAAAACACAGTACGATATTATCTCGCCATATCTGATAGCGTTATATAATAAAATGTTCAGTAACTCTGAATATCCGGAAAGCTGGGGAATAGGCTGTAGTATACCTATATTTAAAGGCGGCGACCAAATACAAGCTAAATTTATCGAGGAATAACTCTGAATAACATTTTAGCCAAAATGTATTCACAAATATTATTAAACCGCTTAACAAAATGGACAAAACAATATGAAAAAATAACAGATTTTCAATATGGGTATCAAGCTGGAGAATCTTCCACTGACTGTATTTTCATAAGGTATTAAATTCTGGTCAAAAACTGTATAGTATTTTTATTGACTATGACAAATGCTACGACAAGATAAATCGGTCATTTCTATGGCAAAATTACTAGCTGAGAAAGTTAGTACTAAAATGACTAAAGCAATAAAAGCTAGTACGTACTCCGTTGTTCGATCATCAATAAAACATAACCATAACACATCTGATTTCATCAATTCACAAATTGGGGTAAAACAGGCAGATCCGAGTTCATCTCTATTATTCATGACGTTTGTAAACGATATACTTGAACATATTAACACAAATATAGATGGAATTTTTGCGATAAATGAAATACAATTATTTCTGCTTCTTTATGCTGATGATCAAGTATTATCTGCAACCTCACCATTATCAGTGCAAGCTATGTTGACTGACATAGAAAATTACTGTAACACATGGGGACTAAAAATAAATTAAGCCAAAACGAAAGTAGTAATATTTGAAAAAGGACGTCATACCAAATACGACATTTATCTATATAATGAAAAACTAAAAATTGTTACTTCCTTAAAATATCTAGGTATATACTTTTTCAAAAATTGCAACTGGGCTAGAACACAAAAATGTATATCTGAACATGCCTCGAAAGCGATGTACATGCTTTTTTCTGTGTTCAATCAATATGAATTTGCAACACATGAAAAATGCAAATTATTTGATAAATTAGTGTCTAGCGTGTTAAATTACTCATCAGAAATTGGAAAAGATATTGAAAACATACATACTAAATTTCTACGAAAGCTATTATGTGTCAATAAATCGACCAATCTAATAGGACTATATGGAGAATTGGGCAGAGTTCCACTAAGTGTAATGCGTAAGGTTCACATAACCCGATATTGGATAAAACTATTAAAATTAAATGACGATAGTATAACCAAAATAATGTATAACATGCTAAAAAACGATGCAGAAAATAATATAACCTAGACTAACACAAACTGGGCTTATCAGATAAAAGCAATGATTAACGATATAGGGTTAACAGAGTTATGGGTGAATCAAGACACATTGATCAATAATAATATAAACTACATCGTGCAAATTAGACAAAGGGTTTTAGGCAATTACTATCAATCCTGGTATAACGATATAAATAGTTCTCAACGACTCTCATCGTATTCGAGGTATAAATCTACTCGACATACGCTGTTTTCAACATTCATTATCCACACAAGTAAAAGCTCCTTCATTTCCATTCTGAAAATCTGTATTTCATGTGCACTACACAATTTTGTTTTAATGGCTAGAAGCATTGTATTGCTTTAGGCTGAATACAATATGTTGTAGTTAAATATGTTGTTGTTGTTGTTGTAGTTGTTGTTGTTGTATTCCATCGGTAATGGGTTAATTTATCAACTTTACATGTACTATATGATTGAGTAGTTTTATTGAAAAATATAAAATGCCAAAAATAAAAACATATAGCCATCATCCGACCCAGCTTGATCTCCATTAAATTAAATTAAATATATACCACATTTGTTTTATGATGCGATATGCATCCAATGGAAACTAAAGTGATACTTAACTAACATAACATCTCCCACATTCCTAAAAATTACTTATTTTCGCCACAAAAATTAACTTGCGAAATCTATTATCGTAGCAACCGAGCAAAATTAAATTTGAATACAACTAAATTCATAGCATAATTAATTGAATTAACATGAATGTCAAGTTAGCATTCCTGAAAATTACTAATGCATGCTAACCGACAAAAGACAAAATAATTAACGTTAGCAGCTGAATAATTAATTGAATTAACTTGAATTTCAAGTTCACATTCCTAAAATATATTTATTTTTGCCTACCGCCAAATAATTAACTTGTGAAATCTCATATCATACCGACCAAGCATAATTAAATTCGAATAATGCGGAATTTATAGCATAATTAATAGAATTAACTTGAATTTCAAATTAGTATTCCTAAAAATTACTTAATTATTTTTGCTAACTGACAAAAATAATAACTTGGCAATGCGAAATCTCATATCATACCGACCGAGCATAATTGAATTTGAATACAGATGAATAATTAATTCCGTGAATTAACATGAATGTCCAGTTAGCATAATTCAATTTGCATGCAGCTGCATTTCAAGCAAATAATAAATTGAATTAACTACTAATTTCATGTTAGCATTCCTAAAATTTACTGGTTTTTGCCGACCGAGCATAAATAAATTTGAATACAGCTGAATAATTAATTAAAGTAACTCGAATTTCAAGTTAAATTGCCTATAATTTACTTTTTTTGAGGACCGCTAAAATCTCCCGTTATTCAAATACCACAATTTTCTTCATACTACATGTTGATGAAACATTTATATCTTCAAAACATTCAGGATCTGAAACAATACAACTCTTTTTATTCACATTATTTCAATATCATGTGAATCTAAAGTGTTGTTGGTGTTGTTATTTATGTGTCTGTTTTCATGTGTTAACGTACATGTAATTATGCCCCTTTAAATTCACTGACTATTATTTATAGCAATTATCATAAATAATTAGGGATCAAGGTGAATTAAAACATATATCCTTTGGTGATTTTATTACAGTTATTATTATGACGGCAAGTCAAAGTTGTGAGAAAATGTCAGAAAATGACGTCACCATGTTAGTAGTTCAGAAGTGTCTCGCTCGGGTGGATGGCCATGATGGTTAGTCTGGCTACCACGATTACTCGTATGGTTGAAAACAATATTCGGATTATTCGGACGTTACCAACACACACCGTAACACTATAATGACCAAAATGACGTTGAAGTCATGAACTAATTTTACTGACCTGGACCCGGTTGTACGAAGCACTAATGACTCCTTAACTTTTCATTAGCGACTCCTTAACTAATTTATCATTAAATTCAGTTGTACGAACACTAAGTCGTCATTAACTTATCATTAGGGCGCGTGCTCCTGTCATTAAGCCTTCGTGAATTATCCAAGATGGCGGCCATTGCTGTCGATTCGTTAAAAAACAACAGAAAAGACGGATGAAATGGTGAAGATGAAGTTTCAAATTACTCTAGATTTCCTTTATACAATGCTACTTACATATTTATTGCGTAAACAATCCAAAAATCCCTGTAATTTGTCTCATTCTGCAACTCTGAAGGGCATTCAGACTTTGAGAATTAAAATGCCGTGTAACACACGCAAACTGCTGTAAATGCTGTCACTGACAGTGTTGGCCTTCAAGTTTAAACAACACAGCTGCAGCGAACTTACACAGTGACGTCACTTCGTCAGCATCCCGATCTAATAATAGGCTAGTGACACCTTACACCGTGTTCGATCTAACAACAAGTGGGGTGATTGGTAATTTCGATGCGGACTGGATTAGAAAATACTGCCCGATTCGATTAATGCATGATGTCTTACAAATAAACACACATGATCTATATTACAGCAAAAACAATAAAATGTAATATGTTTTTCTATAAGAATAAACTTTGTTGTAATATCTACAACTAGTGATTACTTTACTAAATCAATGGTTTTTCTGTTTCATTTCCCATGCCCATGGTGATGTCATTGGAGTGTGTTTTCCCATACAGCGGCATGATGTGGTTATCTAATATCCAAACCCCCTGTTTTAGGTCTCTAATATCTGTCACCGTGATTTTTTACCTGTCTAATTTCTCTAATATACCCGCCTACCAACCACACCCTGGGCGGGGAAAACGTTTGATCTTTAACGTTAAGCCAAAAATAAAATTAGAATGCAGTGCATTATTGTATGTACGTGACCTAGCTTGTTGTATGGAAATAAAATTCAATTCAACATTTAAGTTTGATTTGTATGTGACTCGTCTGGTACCACTCATGTTTATGCCCCACTGCACCAATTTATTTTATATTCACTAGGGGACTTATGTTCACCTTGTTTGTAAAAGAAAGGGGGGACATCCGTGTTCTATGAACACATTTTCTACTTTATTTCTGACTACATGTGACTAATTCTTTAAACACGTCCAATACACGGCGCCTTATACTAATAGGCGGCGTTTATTTCACTTTTTTTTTAAACGATCGCATAAAAAACACAATGTGAATTTCTGCAGTTGACAATGACACGCACATGCGTTGTTTGTGGAAACTGATTCTTTTGGGAACGAGATCCTATCTTGTGGGAACGAGCTGCTATGTCGTGAGAACGAGATAGAAAAGAATGTAAACGTCCCTTTTATGCTGCCGTACAAATTACGGCCTATTTGATAATTGACATTTATGTCCAACAAGATGTTCACGGTATGTAATTGATCGTATTTCCTCTCCACCCTATGGAGGTTATAATGGAACCCGACTTTAGAAACAGAAATATTCGTGTTTCTAATCTATGTTTGCAACCGTGACGCTGATTTTTTTTAATCACATCAAATTCATCCCAGTACTAGCACACAAACGCGTTGCGTCGGGTCCTTGTATGTTCTCCCCACCCCACCCGCCATAAAAAACATGGAGCCGCAATTCGACAGGTTGGTGAGGCTGGATGTAAATCGGCGATTCCTGAATGTGTCAATTGTTTCCCCAGTGATTATGGTTTAGGCTCCGACATTTCATTCCATGTCGCATCGCTAGTTTTTGGTGATACTGCTGTCGAAAAAATGTAATGGTGTTGTCTTAGTCGACGATTCTCATGTGATGCCAAACATGTTTTATTAAGAAACCGAAACACATGTGAAAAAGAATCAATATATTGTGATAGTTCTTTACAAAACACATATTTTGACAAAATATGAGAATCGTCTTAGTGATTATCATGTGTTGCCAAATCTTGCTTTATTAAGAAATCAAACAAATTTTAAAAATAAAACGCTAATCAATGCATAATTAACAATTTATATCGGCAATGCGATGACGAGAGCGACTTGCGAGCGACTACATAGCGTGGTTATGGTAAGGTTGTTTCCGCCGAATTCTAAATGTCAGTCACACTTTGCACGTGAAACGGGATTATCGACTGATAATTGTAAACATCGGCAGGTGTATAGCAAGACACTAAATGATGTATGTTAAACGTGCTAATTGGTACAGGGGTCGTTCCTATGGTGGCTCGAATAGGGAAATGTTCGTCACTTATAAATGAATGAAAGAAATGCCCTAACGAGCGACCATACATACTTAGAATAACAGCTGATGTAACGGCGGTAAACTGAAATGGTGTACGTGACAATTGACATTTACGTTCCAACAATATTTTCACGGTGTGTAATCGATCGTATTTCCTCTCCACCCGACTCGAGAAACACAAATTAAATCGTTTATTTCTGAATGTTTCAAACGTTTGTGTCAAAAAGCATCAATGTGTGTTTTTTTTACAAACATTAGAATCATCTAGGAGACGATTCTCATGTGTTTCCAAACCTATTTTATTAAGAAATCAACAAATGTGAAAAGAAAACAAAACATGAATACATTGGTATTTCTTTACAAAACCATATTTTGACAAAATAGGAAAATCGTCTTTGGAGACGATTCTCATGTGCTGCCAAATCTTGCTTTATCAAGAGATCAAACACATAATTATGAAAATATACTATGACAAGCTAATGGTAAATGTGCGACGGCATATGTTTTATACGCTCGTTTAAAAACGGGAATATTATTTATGTATCCACGCTGTATGTGCGGCGGACGACTCTCGGGCACAGCTTGTTCTGACGATAGTGGGCCCACTGCATGTCTAGGGCAGCGACATTTTCTGGGGTTCAAGTTGGGAGGGGCGAACCGACAATCGATTTTAGATATAATTGTAAACTGTATCACATCGTAGGCATTGACACACCCAATGTTCTACCCTCCACTACGGTCACACGGTGGAACGAACAAATACGTTGATACCAATTCATTGATCCATAAAGGAGGTTTTGGCTTGGCGCGTCACATATTATGTTCACAGTTTTGATGAGTCACGGCGGTTATGACATGGTGTGTAATACAATTCCCTCTTTATTGATACATGCACGACTTTACCAAATACGAAATTGTATTCACTAAATGCAATCTGACACACATAAATGAAATTAAATCAGAAACAGATACGCGTATAAAGCAAGGGAGACGCTATGTCATGTACTGTAACGTTTACGACTACATGTACGTTTTTGAACTTTCACACTAGCGTTACATAACATTTTATCCATATACTAGCACATATCTACTGTACATACATGCATGTAATTGAATTGAATTGTGCTTAACGGCCCATGAACACATTTAGGGCCAAGCAATTTAGATGAAGAAGAATTTTCGTTTCTTCGCATACGCAGTGTAGAAACGAATTCCGTTTATTCTGGTCTACGGCTCCAGGGCGAAAAACACTTGAAGTCACTGTGTAAACAAATGTGTATAATACGGTATAATAATTCCACTACTCTTAAAATGGGATATAACCGGATTCAACTCGAGTACCAGAAGGCCAAAAACGTACCTGAGGGCCAAACCAGGTAGATCGGGATTCCGGAAAGGATGAATCCTACCGTTCATTTTACCATTCGCATGCTCCCAACCAACCACCCATTGGGACGATATGATACATATGGCGATCGTACATACATAACATGTGGCTGCGACTGGAGAAATGGGGTTTATGCGTTCTGCAACCAGTGTAGATCCAGATCAGCCTGTGCATCCGCAAGTCTGATCAGGATCTGCACTGTTCGCCATTTCACCAATGAAACCTTCTTTTTCATGCTTCTAACAAAGAATATAGATCGTTATCAGGCTATATTTGAATGTTGATCAGGAGCGGCACTGGTCATAAATCCCATAAGCCTCATTTCTCCAGTCACAGTCTCAAGAACGAACGCTACATCCCCAGTACATCTTGTTTGATCACGTGACTAATTTAACGGCGAGATTTTTTCCGTTGAGTAGGAACACTGAATCTGCTCTTACGTAAAAAAAAAAAATTGGTCAGTCGAATAAACAATGTGCTTAACAGCATAAACAAAAATAGTCAACGAAACTTACCATTCGAAAACGTCCATTTACGTTCCAACAAGATTTTCACGGTGTGTAATCGATCGTATTTCCTCTCCACCCGACTCGAGAAACACAAATTAAATCGTTTATTTCTGAATGTGTCAAACGTTTGTGTCAAAAAAGCATCAATATGTCTTGTTTACAAAACATTAGAATCATCTAAGGAGACGATTCGCATGTGTTTTCAAACCTATTTTATTAAGAAATCAACAAATGTGAAAAAGAAAACATAAATACATTGGTCTCATGTGCTGCCAAATCTTGCTTTAATATCAAGAGATCAAACACATAATTATGAAAATATCAATTTATTGGCGATGCGATGACGTGAGCGACTACATAGTGTGGTTTACATACGTTTGTCCCCCCCGCCGAATTCTACAGTCACACTTTGCACGTGAAACTGGATTACCGACAGATGATTTCGCAGTCTGGCGATTTGGTCTCCCGTTTTCGCCATCTTGTGTATAGGTCGACGATGCGATGCAGACTGCCAGTAACCATATATCATACAGGCACGCAGCTGCATTAAGGCACTGCAGAATTTTCGAGAAAATGGAAAAAATAATGTGCCAGAGTGCATCATTTACCTTCTAGTTTCGATTTATTTTTCGGTGGGGTGGGGGTGGGGGTGGGGGGCATCCCCCCAAACCCCCCCCCCCCCTACCAAAGGTGCTCGAAGTCGTCAACCGGGCCTGCAGATTAAAATTGGCTAACTAAGCCCCTGTCATATGGTATCATATATGGGTTTTTTTCAATAAACATGTATTGGCATGGCAGTACATGAGACGATTATCATATTTTGTCAAATTATGTTTTAGTTGTCAAGTCTCAAGAAATACTGAAGATTGTCCACATTTGCTCTATTTCTTAATAAAAACACGTTTTGGCAGCACACGATAAACGTCTCCTAAAACAACGGGTACGTGTCCTGTTCATGAAATGTGACAACCTCGCTTTTTCGCGATTTCTCGCATAGGTTGAGATCGCGAAAACGCGACATGCTTTCGACACATGTATGAGCAAAACAAACCCGAATTTTCTGTCTGTAACGCCGAGATAGTCGCCCTAAGTTACAGACAGAACAATAGGGCCTGGAGCCAAACTTATTTTCAAAAAGCGGAAGGCAAGATCGCGAAAACTCGAGACGATTCTCATGTTTTGTTGTTGAGAAAAATAAATATATATATAACACCACCCCCCCCCCCCCGCTACATACGGACCTGCCGTAACACATCGACTCTCATCTGATGAGCATTGAACATGTCGCTATTGTGTATTATTTTGAGTTGTCTGACGGACGAGTTGGTCGAAGTGAAACGGAGGTCGGTCATATAATCAACGAATACGGGACCGATACGATTTCTAATTAGTCTAATAATAATCGCACTTTCCATTTGCCAATATATTGGCAATATATTTAAAACAATTTCGGTAATAAATAATTATGGGGGTTGGGGGTCAAAGAAATAACTCAATTGTATGGGTGGTGGGGCGCAATACAATAATTAATACATATGGGTGGTGTGGCAAGGGAAAATGAATAATTATGGGGATTGGGGCAAACAAAAATAATTCAATTGTGTGGGCGTTGGGGTGAAGCAATAATGCAAAAGCATGGGTGGTGGGGTGAAGTATGAAAATTATTGGTTTTGCATGGGTGGTGGGTGGGTAAGCAAAAAAATGCCTTCCACCCCCCCCCCATGCGTACGCACCCCCCCCCCCCCCGCCCCCATAGCGTACGGGCCTGCGGTCGGTCATACGAAAATACCATAGATTCCTCAACGCAGTACATGTACGTTGCGCGTAGATTGTTAGATTGACACGGTGATTTTCTAATTTTATCCTACTTACATGACGTAGACATGACGTTGTTACAATATAGTTAAAGGCATCATGCCTGTGTGAGTTTCTGTTGAATCGTTCGGTTGCAACAGGAAAAGCGCGCCTGTCATATTGTCATATTACAGAAACCGGAACCAAAAAACTGGAATTTGACTGGTTTACTTGTCTGTTTACAGGTTAATGACAGCACGTCATTAGTTAATATGCCATTAAAACGTCATTAGTTAATGAGGACTTAATGACGTTTCGTACAACCAGTTTTTAATGACTCATTAACTAATGGAAAGTTAATGTGTCATTAGGCGTCTGTGACTACAATTCTAAACCTCAGACACGAAAGACATGTGGTATGCATATCTGAAAACTAACGTCGCCATTATACTTATTTTTAGATAGTAATAGAAACTCACAGACTATGCTGATTTTAATGATAACCCCTGTAATGTTTTGACGTGACACTCTGACATGCTAGACGTCGCGAGGTTTGATTTTCTTGATAAATTTTTTTAACAGTAATTGATGTTTGCATGCAAAAAGAAATCACGCACCTATCTCAAATACATTGTCCACAAGCAACACTAGAGTAAAGTGGACAAGACCTTTGTCCATGAGTATAATACAAATATACTTACAGCCACGAGGAATGACATTTGATATAGGTATTAATGGCTCAGCCAATCAGAATACAGCAAACATAATTAATACGCGTGGATTTTCCTCAAACTTTAATAAGTAATATATACTGCCGTGAAGAGTCTACAAATCACATGGTGAACATTAGTTCATAAATAGAGGCTCCGGTGAGAATTAAAAGCTCAGCGCCACACCCATTTTTTACTGCGGGGTCACCATTTGCATTTGAACACATCTGAAAGAGCAACAGTGGTTGATCATTTCTGATTTGTCAAGATCGGTTCATCGGAATGTGAGAAGAAACTATCAACACATGTTCATCAGTTTTGTAAGAATTTGAGTTATTTTTAATGGTGGCCATCTTGGATTACGCGTTGACTCCCATTTTATCAACTCTGAAATCGCTTCAACCAAGGACCATAACTATGACGTTTGGCCACCATCGGCCAAGCAGTTTGCGAGAAGAAGACGTTTGAAATATCTAATAAAACAATTACTTTTCGGCGGCCATCTTGTATGACGTAATTATCCGACTTCGACAACAAATGCATCAGATCGATCGTATCGTCGTCAAGTCGAATTTGATGTATGACATGACCATATCTGGTCAACAATTAAATGTAACCTCTATTTGACCACCGGGATCTGGTGTCACCATTTTAACAACTCTAAAAGAGCATTGTACATCAATGATTTTTACCAAGTTCATCAAAATCGGTTCTTCTGTTTGTGAGAAGAGGAAACTTTAGGTCTTACGGGACAGCGGGAAGCTAGCTTTAAAAAGGGGGTGGCCGATTTTCTATATACTTCACTATCGACCCTGCAAGTTACATCAGTGTGTCTAGAAAAATAGGTTTATGAATATTTCTTGAATTTGGGAGGCTTGACTAGATGTATTTTTTAGAGTATTTCATAATTCTACGAAACTGAATGTTAGCTCCGGTTGATTTTGACATCTTGCAAAATGGCGCATGCTATGCTGTCTCGCCGGTACGGTTTCGCGTCAGAATTTAAGGTACTTTTTCCGGCATTTGTAGCGAAAATTTGAGGTGTTTATTTATGACCCCGCTTTGGAATCATTTTCAGGAAATGGTGTGGTGTTACAAGTGATAGAACAACATTACGCAAACACGTCTTATTTGGAATTAATAAATCAGTGAACTACTTTCGGCAAGGGAGATAATCAATATCACGCGAACTGTTTTCATACGAGCCAATCGGATTGTTCTGTTTATTAGTATATATAGTTTTAATCTATCTCCTGTGATATATAATGATACATTACTTTGCTATGTTATGGGTAATAATACATGTTGTTTCAATAGCGTATCTCTGTAACGGTATCGTTGTATATGGAGTTGCAAATAATTTAATAATGATTACGTTCAAATGGTTGCGTAATACTGATAGCACTTCTGTATAAATGTAATCGTCGCAAATGGGGCAATAGTCGTGAGGTTAAGGTCGCCGACTTCTATGATTTAATTACCGATTCCTGAAAGGGTCGGGTGTTCAAACCTCGACATGGTATATATTTTTTTCTCCATACATATTATTTTTGTGATTTTAATATTTTCACAATTTTATGATTTTAATAAAAATAGCTATAAATTGATAGAAACATACCAACGCTGAAAGTGTCTGTCTTTACGTAATATATACACAGACAGTTTGTTACTGTTTTTTTAAGTTTGAGGTACTGTCTATACCATATTATGCTTTACTGTCCCAAAATCTATTTTTCGGACAGCCAACATTTTGTTATGAATTTGAAATAATTAATGCCCTCCATCTGATCACAACACTGTTCGAACTGCGCATGTGGCTACCACGACTAGACTTCACTGGCCGCAAACACAGTAGCCTTCGGCGTCTATTTATTAAATTATAAATTTTTGTTTTATTTGAATTCCGTGTGAACGCTGCATTTTGTGTCAAAATATTGGTGATTTTCTAAACGAATATCGGAGAAATGAAGCTATATATTTTGTGTCAATTTGCAAGACCATTTACGGAAAAGAATTACTGATTTTTTAAAACAATATCGGCACAACTAAATACGGTGATAGAATTTTTGTCAACTTTTCAACACCATTTACGGAAAATATTACTGATTTTCTAAAAACAATATTGGCGAAGGTGTACTGAACTACTCTTTTGTTTTAAATAACCAGCCGTCTAATAGATCTGTGTATAATCGAGAGTATGTCGTTAATTGTCATGTTGTCTCCGACAGTGAGGTGTTGCGGCACACATCAAAACGACACGTCAATTTCAAGACATTGCCTAATGGTCAACATTTACAGCTCTGACGTGTGTGGTGTCATCAGATAAACACCTCGTCACACACGACTGCGCATTATCGATTTTTTTCCCACACAAAGCGACGTGTATTTGCAACTAGATCTGTGTAATGTGTCGGGTGTAGCCAAAGACCATACATAAATTCGTAATTAGTCTTAAAATATAATCGATTTCCAAAAGTTACGTCCGCAAGTTGACAGATATTTCAGAGCAGACGTCATCGTAATTTGCCGTTATTTATTTCCAAAATTAGCCATATTTTCTGTAAATGGCGTTGAAAGTTGACAATATATTAAGACCAGATCAGTACGTTAAATCGCTATCGACGACAACTGACGATCCGATGAGAGAGTAATACCGTTTACGCGTATCCAATGTTAAATATACATCGTTATTTTGTATGACTCTCGTAGTTTTTACCGAGAAATTCAAACCGTTTCCAATTATTGGGGAACATGCTATCATGATTAGCAAACCGTTTCACTAAGCGGCGGCTACTCAGGGAATGGGATCACACGGTCTATTGTTTACACTGGATTAATGGCGGCCCCCATGAGGTCTCAGGTAAATCATATTTTTCAATAATACGACTGTGGTTTCTTCCTTTTAGTGATGATCATGTTCCAGCCGTTACAGCGGTAGCGAAACAGCGGTAGCATCTACTGTTTTAATAATATGCATACATATTGTAATTAATGTTTAATAGTGTGATATACTTATGAATAATATACGATACTATGATTTATACTCCAGCACTATGTTTTAAGGCTGTGTGATTTGCCTCAATATAAGCTGGATTAATTAATACTTATATTCATGCGCTTCTTGAGAACATCAATACATTTAAAATATACAAATATTACTTAAAGGGGTATCGATATGATACATTTTAATAATATAAATATTGAAAATACACATTACAATCGCTTACAACATAAGTTATTGATCGAAAATAGTCACTGCATCGTGATCTATTTGAACGCATTACCTATTGCGCGGGCACCTCATCATACCCCCTGTTTACATAGGTAACTGGGGGTATAGTGAGGTACGCTCGTTAATACAATGTTTGCACATAACAAAGTCTCTGTGTCTCATGTTTTCATGAAAAATATTCCGACAAATGCAGTCGTGTTGAACTTTCTTGCCAAAAATAGTTGGGTGGGGTAACTTTGTAAAAAATTAATTGAACACGGCTGATGCGGTTACTGAATTTTTATTGTCGCGTGCGATTTGTACTTCATTTGCGAGTATTTTTCAATATTTGTCGCAAGAGCCTCCTTAACTGATTGTGAGAGGCCGTGATTTTTATAACCCGCCGCCCTCAGAAAAGCAGTCAATTTTGGCTATTTTCAACCGTCCCGTGATGCCATAAGACTTTGTGCTATATTTAGACAGTGGCCATCTTGGATAAGCGATGACCTTCATTTGAACAAATCTGAAAAGTCTGAAAGTTCGTGAGAATAATTGTTTTTACAATTTGACCTACTTTTCTAAGGCGGAAATCTTGGATTAGTCACAACTTCCATTTTAACAAAATTAATATGTAAAGGCTTCATCTACGGACCATAACTGTGAAGTTTGGTCAGCATCGGCCAAGCGATTCGCGAGCAAAATTTTGTGTTATTTTTACATGGCCGAAATCTTGGATTAGCGACGACCTCCACTTTAACAATTCTGAAAAAGCTTCACTAATACATCATCCCTGTATAGTTTGACCAACATCGCCCAGCGTTTCGCGAGAAGAAGACGTTTGAAATCTGTAATAAAAGGATTGCCTTATGACATTTCGGAGGCCATCTTGGATGACGTAATCATTCGATGTTGGCAAGAAATGCACCACATCCATCGTCTCGTCAATGCCTTCGATTTGGAATATGACATGACCATATTCGGAAAAAAATTAAATTGATCCCTATATAACCTCACTAGCCACGCCCATTTGTGAAAGTTTGGTCATCATTTTACCAAGTTTGACGGAGCATTGTACATCGATCAAGGTTCGTCGAAACCCGTCTGGCGGTTCGTGAGAAGAATATTGTTTAAGGCTTTGTGTTATTTTCAGACGGCGGCCATCTTGGATTAGCTATGATCTCCATTTTAACAAATCTGACACGGCTTAACACAAGGAGCATACTTATGAAGTTTGGCTAGCATTGACCAACCGGTTCTTGTGAAGAAGGCGTTTTAAATATCATGACCTTTTGACCTTTCGGTGGCCATCTTGGATGACGATCGTCCGATTTCAAAGAAAACTGCACCAGAGCGATCGTCTCGTTGATATCTTGATTTGGTATATGATTTGCCCATATTCGGCAAAATATAAGATTTGGCCACGATTTGACCCCCGGGCCACGCCGAATTTTGATCCCGAGGTCACTGTTTTAAAAACTTTTAAATATCATTGTACATCGATCATTCCTGTCAAAGTTCGTCGGAATCCGTTTGGCGGTTCGTGAGAAGAATAATTGTTAAGAATGTGTGCTATTTTAGACAGTGGCCATCTTGGATTGACGACGACCTCCATTTTCACAAATGTTTAATCCCCCTACCTATGTACCATGTGTGTGAAGTTTGATCCACATCATTAGATGAAGGCAAACAGAAATTATAGGTGACTTGAGAAACTCTTACAAAAGCTTTCAAATACATAAACAGACAGATGGACAGACGTACAATCAATCAATAGAGATATAACATTACTAAGTAAGGCATTTGTGAAATATGAACATATTAGCTGAATGCAAACAGATATTATATGTGATTTGAGAAACTCTTAGAAAAACTTTCAAATAAATAAACAGATAGACGGACGGACCTACGATCAGTAGCGGGGGTAATTTTATTAATTCGGAAGGAGGATGTATCGATACTAAATAATGCATGTGTCCAATATGAAGATATTAGCTTAAAATAGCCTGATACCACCTGATACTATCAGTAAAATAATTATTACTAAATTATTATATCTGTATAGCAGGCATTCGTAATATTATACAATTATGTAATTCCTATAGATAACTGTTTGTGCCTACTGAGTGGGCATGTACCTTTAATTTATCCGTGTGTAAACCGATAGCCATAAAATCACTCACGCGGTCAAATACATTCCTTATTCAACATTTGCTACGCCTAGTAATCACAATAAACTACCATTGAAACGGTGCATATTGCTGAAAATGTAATCACAAGTGATCTCCATTCGAGATTATCCGCCATTTTTAAATTGATGCTGAGGATGGGGCACCTGCATCATGCAACGTGTACTGCGGCCCCGGAATATGAAAGTGTATTTGCCTTAAGCGAACTGGCCTGTGAGTATGTACACACATACATATACATGTACAATATAGTATGATTAATGGCAGAGTGAAATTATAATCTAAGGATTGCAAGGTACATGCAAACACATATATCTAGGTTTACAATTGGCATATCAAGTTATGATAAGTAAGAATGCATGCACAATACAACTGGTATGTAATATGCTACATTCACTTTAAGACAAATCAAAGCGTTAGGATAAGGACGTTTGAAAGCTTGGTACAATACATTATAACATATTAGACGTTATTGTTTTTTGTATGTTGTTTGGTATACGATTCCTAATGGCAAATGCCTTTTACATAAATATGGCAAGTTTTCTAATATAATAACCATGGCATTTTCGGAACTGATTTACGCATATCTGTATACAGTGTGCATTCCAAGACAAAGTGATACTCACCTTCTATGATTGAACAAGAAGAGCAATTGCGATTTCCTACTGGTGTCCTATTGGGTTTAGTCCATCTTCCAGATTCGATTTCTAGACGATGTGATGATGTTCGTAACTGTGCCATCTGGCCATAGTAATACGAAATGTAAATACATTAACATCATTTATAGGTAAGGTTTAAAAGAACATGTAGCGACATTATTGTAAAATAATGCTATACTACTATTATGAAGTATATCATTCCAGTTCTGTATGAATTGGTCGTTCAGCATTGTTTTACAAGTAATACGAATATATTGATTTATACCGCAACCATTGCTCCATGTAGCATAATACAGAGGTTGAATAAATGCTGTTTATATCTGAAGTAACCTAATATACCTGAAGTAGCCTAATATACATGAATTTACGTTTTTGCCTTTATTTGTTCACCTTTGATCCCTAATCGCGGCCTCTGATTGGTCAGTCTCAACAGCAAATTCAAGATGGCGGCGAATTTTAAAATCGAAATCACTGTCTGTTCTTTTGAATATTTTCCATTTTTACAGTATATGCGACATAACCAACGGCATTGATATGTCCATTATGATTGCAATACTTATTATGATAACTGTGTTGTCTAAAACCAGCCAATATTGAAGCTCATTGTAAATAAATCGGAGGTCTAATCGGATACAATACCGAATCTACCTAGCGTGGATTCCACCATTTTGCTTTGAATGACGTCGCTATATTTGTGACGTATGGCGAGGGAATGACGTCAAAACACGACGTCACGCACGTTCAAACGATTAAGTTTGGTATGCGGTATAATTTAAATATATGATTAGTGCCGTCGAATATACAAAAAAATCGGTTTCGCCCCGACAACTTTATAGGGGCTCGCTAAACCTCGACCCAATAAAGCTGTCTAAGGCTCAACCGAATATATTTTATATTCGAAGGCACTAACCATGTATTTACTATATCGCCAACACCTTGGTGTATCCAAGCATAACCACCAACTAACGCGACAATTAAATCAGGGAAACGTGATGCCCAGTTCGTGTTAGCTGGATACCTTTGTATGTCATTTACAAGTAGTTCGTATACAAGCTTGTTATACTTCACGTTACTGCTATAACACAATTTTAAACAGTATTTCATAATGTTTTAATGTCTACGTAGTATCAAATTTGTACGCCCAAGCTCTCCATATATGAAATCCTTATGTGTACACTGTTTAACACCCACAATTCGTTTGCAGAAGCTAAGTTGGATCCTTTTAATATGTTGTGTCTGTGTGAAACCCCATACTGAATTATGCTATAAATTCAGCTGTATTACAATATAATTATGCTTGATCGCTACGATAATAGATTTAGCAAGTTAATTGTTATGGTGGTCAGCAAAAATAAGTAAGTTTTAGGACTAATAACTTCAAGTTACTTAATTATTAATTTATTAATTGTTCAGCTGTATTCTAAATTAATTATACTTGGTCGGTATGATGAGATTTCCCGCAAGTTAAATTTGTTGGCGGTCATCAAAAATAAGTAATTATTAGGAATGCTAACTTAAAATTACCGGTAGTAGTTTATTCAATTAATTATTCAGCTTGAAATGCAACTATATTCAAAGAGGAAGGTGCGGTAAGGCCCTGAAATCGCATCCGATTTTGGCAAAATTTAATTGTTAAATACAACATTTCATCTCTTTAACAATATAATTTCGATCAGTTTACATCATGCGATGACGTCATGACACCGCGTGGCGTCGGGTGATGAAACCGGAAATTGGCATTTTCCTGACATTTGCTTCCCTACTTTCATGAATTAAATACCCAGACCACCCGTGTACCAAGTTAATATTTTCAATTTAAGTTACTTCTGCAGTCATAAACCTACTGTAGAAATTAAAACGTTGTACACGCGTGGGCTGGTAGCTATCTTTTGATTTTAATAAAAACAAGTGAGCCATAAATTCCCTGCCCCACCCACTTGCCAAGCACATCTGTCTGGTTATTTTGACACTCCACTGCATGGATAGCATGTTTATTCCGATGTAAGATATCTATATATATTTTTATACAACAACATACCTTGTGTATTGACTGACATTACTATCCAAACATAAGTAATACAAATTGAAACAATTCCGCCTTCAAAGTCGTTTATAAAGGGAAGTAACTGTCTTCAACTGAATGTGTGAAATGATATAAGTTCTCAAATCAAATTAATTCCATGCTAGGTTAACTTACACCAAAACATTTATTTGTTTTATATATTATGTAGGCTGACACATAAAATAACACTGGATAGTGTTATATAGTTATAAGTAATTGGATCTATGTTAAGTTATTGATGCATTTACAAGTGTATCAAATTGGTTTGTTATTGGAAAGGGATATACCATAATACGTACTAGCTATCGGGTATTTAAAAGGACTGCGTGTCATATGAAGTGTCAGGAACTTTATATAATTTTTTGGCTTTCCATAATGCAAACTTTCATTTATATTATCACAATACACACCATTGTATTTGATCGAAATTCGAGGACTTTGTATTTTATTTTACTAGATATGTATACTATAATATACTGTGATAAACAGGGGAGATAATTCGATAAATTAAATGAGCTAAACGCCAGTAATCACACGTTGTGCGTGTGTGGGTGTGTCAATCCATTCATCCGTCTGCGCATGTCCATGACCAACTGTACAGTTAATCCACCGATAATTTGACATTCCAAAGATTCATGTGGATGGGATATTAAAGTTCTACAAGTTTGTCCATATCCTAAGTAACTGACATGAAATGTTTCATGTTAAGATTGAGACTTCAATTATGCGGAAAATGGGGTCATTTTGTAAAAATTAAAAAATATCCTGAAATGTTGCTCGCCTTGAATGAGACGGCTCATTATGAGTCGGCTAGTCAGGATGGATACACTGTTTGCAGGGCCATAGCCAGAGGTAAAGAACCAGACGAGACGAACGGAGTCCCGATATGGGAGTCAGGGAGCATTCTGCCCGCCATCTCCCATGGGGATTTGTTTAAAACATAGCAACAACACAAATTAAGAGACGAGGCGACCTCCTCGCCTGCCTCATCCTGGTTACGGTACTGAGGGGTATCTAGTGTTGAAAGGGTCAAACGCAGATTTGAGTCGAGAACTTGACTCAAATTAGATTAAAAACAAAATCTGTCGAAGGTAGGAATTCGACAATCAAATAATTGTCATGTAATATTAGATTTCCATCTGCTGTACAGACAACCTCTACTTTCAGCATACCCGGGAATTAGACACGGATGTATTTCTTCTGAGAGACATGGATTAAATAGCTTTAATTTATCTAATTAGTAATTACCTAGTGGGAAGGACACATTGCTAGGTTCATACGTATGTAGGATGCGTGTGCGTCTCCTGTCATACACCATGTAATAAACATATACGTGTGTGGCAGTCTGGCGACACCTCAAGAACATTATAGATAATTTGTCTAATTATGTATAAATTGCTTTTTTACTGATAATTATATTGTAGTGTGAAAATATACGAAAATGTTTAGATACAGATGTTACGTCCTTGAATATAATAAGTAAGTAAGTAAGTAATTTGTTTATTATAATGACATGTGCTAAACGAAACAGGGAATATGTACGATATAATATTGACGAAACCGGCCCTATGGATCTATATGTCACTTTCGAATTTTAGGTAACACATGTATGTGTAAACATACAATATAAAATCAATAATTAGCACCTAGTTTGAGCAGTATAGATCATGTATATGAGTAAGTGTAGGTAAAGCTGAATTGACCTTAATTTCCCGACGCCACATCTGCTTAATACAGGCATCTTGACGTCCTGGAATTAGGGCTACTTCACGTTCAAAGTTGTCAAATGCATGATAACAGTTCAGACAATGATCCACATTCAAGTGTTGTATAACACAATGTGTATTAGGTTGTGTATGCGTTCACATGAGTCAAACCATTTCACCCTTCAGCACTAAGCCACAATATCAACAATGAGCTGAGGTGAGCTGATTCATGAGCTGTCTTGTGATTCATAACCTGTTCGAATGGTGGAATGGTTGTCATGGTCAACTCCATGTAAGTTATAAAGGGCGAAATGGTTAACTGACATGATGCACGAAAATGGATTATATTATCGTGAATGTGACCTGTGGGTAACGGATTGCACAGATACAGTTGCCTGAGGTAGGTTATTATCGATGTATTGTATTGACAATGACCGACTAATTACCAGATTTACTTAATATATGACTCACCAGATAAACGGGAATGTCTGCGCGTAAGACCAGTGAAGCTCCAGGTAGGTAAGTGCACCCGCGCAATCTGATCAGGAGTAACGCTGTGAACAGTGTAGGCCCAGATCAAACTGTACATATGTGCATTCTGATCAGGATCAACCCTGTTCACATCTTGGTCTTGTATCATTGGGCTAATAACCAACAAACCGACAAGAAGTGATTAAACGTGTGAACAGTGTAGCCCCAGATCAGAAAGCACACCACAGTCTGATTTCGGATCAGGATCAACACTGTTCACTACACCAGCGGGCTACGGTCATGATGCTGTAATGGCATTATTGAACGTGTCCACGTCGATCTGGAGCAGCAGTAATCAGCATCTCGGTTAGGCCCTGCTTGTGGTGGCGTGTCATAATACGCATCGACACATGCATGAATGGCAACGCGTATTTGCTATAGCGGGATATGGTGGTTCCAACACTGAGCACAATGTGAGCTCCGCGGGGCGCCCGCTGTGTTCGTTTTCGATCAATGAGATTGCGATTCCATACATTGCGGATTATGTCCTATAAATAACATTGCTTCGTCTCATGAAGGCTATAACAATATATTTAGCCGCTTTTCTCGGTAGAGAGCGCATTATGTGTTGAAAATGTTCTTCATCGTTCATGTCTATCATGTATGTGTTCATGCGGAATAATTCATTTATAATGTCATTATATAGAGGGCATTTTATCACCATCCATATATTCATTATGTGCCCCACTCATGAGGCCCCTGTGCCCAATGTCAAGTGCAAAGGAGGGCATAGAAGTTTGCATTAAACTTTTTGTCAAAATGTGCATTAAATGTTTTCAGGTACCTCCATTCTCTGTAACCGTAAGTCGGATTGGTTTGAAACTTTATATTCTTATTAGTCATCATCCATATATTCATTCTCTGTCCCGTGCATGCAACCACTGTGCCCAATGTCAATGCCAACTGACTTGATTGTAAGAAAAACATGTTTTTTTCTTCAATATTCACTTCACCGATTTTGATAATATTTGGCCACAATGTGTGTCTAGGGATGGTGCTTTGCTTTGCATACGACCCACGTCCGACCTCCCAATGTCAATATCACTGAGGACTTGCATTTTATTTTTATCTTCAAGGCTGACAGCGAGGGTATTAGCTTCGTTTAACAATGCCAGTTCTTTATTTTCAATGTATCTGTTGCTACAGTATATATATTTTACCTTGAGATCACCAGATGCATCGGCGGGCTCTACATGCAGGCCGCGGCCATCTGGTTTTGGTATTGTTGTCTCCCTTGTGGCTGTATTACCTTATATTTATTCCAATATATACATAGTTACCTCCGCTGATAACTAAATGTACCATTTGCATTCCTCAGTCACTTCATAGCCGACGAACTTCAAACAACAATTACTAAGGATACACGGCGATTTGATCAAGAACAGACGTCGTCGTATCGCTATCGAACACAGTGTAATATCAGCTGCACGCCCAAATTCAAATCTCCCCCATTCTCCTTGCAATATCGGTGTACTGCAACTAAAAGCTAGAATCGTGAGAGCAGATTTGCTCAGCAGCTTAGCATTCGCAGACAACTACCGATCGGTTTTACGCCTTTATGACGCGATGCTTCCTACCGGAGAACAGCAGTATGAGTTGACTCGCTGGTAAACTTTGTCTTTTACAACGGATATATTGATATCCGCACATTTACCGGACATGGAACATGGCATGTGCTAGATGGCATTGCAGTTGTCACTCCAGCTTGACAGATTGAGGAAGAACGGCTTCCTCTTTCAACACAAGTTCGATCAGCTGATATCGCTGGTCGATTCCTCTCGGAAAATTTAGAAAACCACATGTTCCTGATCTCAAAAATGTATTCATTGGACCACCTGAACACGTCAAAGACAATAGCCCATCACTGCAGCTGGCTGAGTCTTTGGACTATATACGTCTATGGACTTCACTGTATCTGAACCGAACGTTGTCCGATGTGGAGTTGATTCAACCAGACTGTTACGAGCCAGGGGCACTTTGATGTGAGCAGAATTGACATTCTGCCGCTCATCAACCAAACCACCCGGACATGCTATATTATGTCCTTTTGTATGCACAGGATTCGTGTGTAAAGTATAAGTTTGATATCGCTTCTTTTACATTCGACCAACCACTGTAAAAAAAGCAATTATATTATCATCCCCAGAACTTATCAGGCTGGTGTGCAGTGAGATTAGGTGGATTCAAAAGGAATGACCAAGTGGTTTCAATTGCTAAGGGTGTGACAGTCCGTAATCGTGAAGTTGAGATATATGGGGAAGAACAATAAAAGGGTTCTGGCGAATCAGCTGAAAGCCCCAGTTACCCCAACAATAAGTGATGAACTCGAGAACCCATATTACATTGTTGATGGCGGCCTATTATTGCAGAATGTTTCATGACCAAAATATCTGGATACTTGTATATATGGTAATATCCAATGTGCTAAATAATTATGACAAGTGTACAATTTGTGTTGATGGCTATGCTACCATGTCAACTAAAGTTGCAGAACAGAATAGGCGCAGTCTCCGCCAAACCTTATCTGCAGACATAATTGTTGATCTTCACCGACCATGGGATAAGTATATATGCTGAAGCACTTACTCTCCATAGTAATGTTTACTTACTAATATAAATGAGGTACATGCACTGTTCTGGAAAACAATTACAGAAATATAATACAATTGCGCGGATTTCTCATGATCTTTTGGAATTATTTGTCGATGAACTTGAAATGTTCATATGACCTTGACATTTAACCAATGATATGATATCAGATTTAGAATGCTTACACCCTCAAACATGAAACTGAGTTATTTCATATTAGTTTACGATCAAACCATTAAAGATATACGACTATTCATAGTACTGACGGCCATCTCGGACGCCATCTTGGATTACACATCGAGCTCACATTTTCAAGATGATAACATTTGTCTATGAGTATGGCTCCAGGTATCTTTGCTGAAAAATTCAGCACTGTGCATTTATTTTAAAGTTATAGCTAATGCTCCTGTACTATTATTTATTTAAATGTTTTTTGTAAGAGTTCCTCAAATCACCTATAATTTCTGTTTGCCTTCAGCTAATATCTTCATATTGCACACATGCATTACTTAGTAACTATACATCCTTCCAAATTACGGACCCGTTCTATACATCATCGCTCAAGCTAACTATTGCTACGCTTTTTATTCGTAGTCGACCGTCGTCTGTCCACAATTTCAAACGTCGTCTTTTCCGGAACCGTTGGGCAAACGTCACACATATGATACATAGGTAGGGGGATTACAAATTTGTTAAAATGGAGGTCGTCGCCAATCTATGATGGTCGCCGTTTAAAAATAGCACAAATTATTAAAGAATCTGCTTCTCACGAACCGCCAGACGGATTCCGACGAACCTTGGCAGGAATGATAAAAGCATAATGATCTTTCATAGTTGTTAAAATCCTGATCCCGAGATCAAAATCTGCGTGACCCGGGGGTCAAATAGTGGCGAAATTTCATATTTGACCGAATATGGTCAAATCATATATCAATTCGAAGATATCCACTAGACGATCGCTCTGGTGCAGTTTTCATCAGAATCGGATGATTACGTCACCCAGTATGGCCGCCTAAAGGTCAAAAGGTCATCCTTTTATTTGAGATTCCAAACGTCTTCTTCAACCGGTTGGCCCATTCTAGCCAAACTTCACAATTATGGTCCATAAGTGAAGCCTTTTCACATTTGTGAAAATAGAGGTCATCGCTAATCCAAGATAAAATAGCACAACTTCTTCAACAAATTCTTCTCACGAACCGCCAGACGGATTTCGACCAAACTTGGCAGCAATGACCGATGTACAATGCTCTTTCGAAGTAAAAAATGGGCGTGGCCCGGGCGTCAAATTTGACTTTTGACGGAATATGGTCGCATCATATATCAAATCAAAGATATCGACGAGACGATCGCTCCGGTACAATTTTCTGCGAAATCGGATGCCAGATGGCCGCCGAAATTTCAAAATGTCATCCTTTTATTTGAGATTTCAAACGTGTTGCAAGAACCGGTTGGCCAATGGTAGCCAAACTTCACAAGTATGGTCCTAGTGTTAAGTCGTGTCAGATGTGCTAAAATGGAGCTAATCCAAGACGGCCGCCGTCTAAAAATAGCACAAAGTTTTAAAAAATCTTCTTCTCGCGAACCGCCAGACGGATTTCGACGATACTTGGCAGAAATGATCGATGTAAAAAGGTGTTAAAATGGTGACCCAGGGTCACAAATGGGTGTCACTAGTGGGGTCAAATAGGGATCAAATTTAATTTCAAACTCTATCGGGATGATTTATTGGTGAAGCCTTTTCAGAATTGCTAAAATGGAGGTCGTTGCTAATCCAAGATGGCGGACATGAAATGATATTGAAATAATGTGGATACAACTGTTTTACGATATGTATTTGTTCAGGTTCTTAATGTTTTGAAGATCTAAATATTCCATTAACATGCAGTACGTGCAAGAAGGAAATTGTGGTATATGAATGATTTGATTGATTTGTAAATGAATAACTGCATGTGCCAGCGGACGCAGGAAGAATTGGCAGACGTCGATGCGTTTGCGTTCTGGCTGTAAGTCGCCCTGCGTTACAGAGATTTGGGTTAGAGAAGTCAATGATCTGACTGAGAGAGAGAGAATGGGTCATCTCCCCTCTAAGGAGACGGTTATTCTTCCTTCCAAAAACGACTCTGTGCAAAATAAACCCTTTAGAGAAACCTAGTATTTTAATCGCATCTGTGGATACAAATGCTTTAAAACTCCAAGTTTAAAAGTTACAGCAGCAAAGTGTTTGGTTTCTATTTATTTTGAACGAGACCCGAAGCGGTGAATAAAACAATGCCACGGTGGACTTGGTTGAGCCCATAAAACATTCAGTCTAGACCCCCACAAAATGGCGTTTCCTGCATTCTAGAACTAACATAGTGCCAAGGCACAGCGTGACTGCCGTCATGGTGTCTAGGGCCGTGTTTTCGGATAGGCAGTGCTGCCTAGGTAAACGAACTGGAACATTCCGTGGCTAAGAGGAGCAACCAGTCTTGGTTTCACTACACGTAATGGAGGGCCAATATTGTTGTGAGTGAGAATGGTTAAGATTTCCGCCAAAAAGATGTTTAATCTTCCTACCAAAGAGATATACATGTACAGCCAAAATGATTTAAAAAATGTACTCTCAGAGATGCCTCTTGCAGATACTCATATTTCTGTTGAAATGCACTCTCAAATAATTTATCAAGTTGCTATTCAAAGAGATACTCCATTGAATCAACAAGATAGTCAGATAATTGGTAGCAGTCACGGTAATCATCCCGACTGATGACAGAAAGAAAGATTATTGAAAATACAAATAAAATATTCCACCCCCATACATATAGAACTTCCACACTGAAAACACAGAAGACAAATGTCAAGTGATGTCCATCATGAGTCTAATGAACAGCTTCATATAAACCCTGTTGTCACTTCAGATAATCTGTGTTTGTTTACAGGATCAATTATATTTAATACACAAATATTCAAAGCATTTCTGTAGGGAAAACCCGTGTTTATTGATGATACCTGTTTGTTATTGATCGTCAGTGTCATGTCAACAAATATGTAACCTTTTAAGTATCATCACATATTTTAGTATATGTCCAGCAGTTCAGTCTGTTATGTTTGAACATTAATTTCTTCCTTGCAAGCGTGGTTGTTTTAATAATTATAACTATGACTTTCTGCTGTGACAGTGTGTTGTGTTTATGGGTTAATAGACATAATAAAAGTAATCCAAATTACATGCTGACCTACAGCTATAACTGAAACGAAACAGAACATGGGCTACTAGGTACTGCGTGTTTTAATGTGCCTGGAACTGGAGTGGTCAATTTATTTTATGCATTGTAGTATATTCTAACCAGACTTGGATATCTCAGATGATCATAGCAGCCAGTACATAATAATAAAGCAGACATTGTTGTCTGCTACCAACCTAGACATAGTTCAGCTTGCACATATGTGAAGACTGATTACATGTATGTTGGTTACCATATCAGGTAGCTCATACAGCCTCATTTGCAATGCTTTTCAGTGAGGTTTTCTGGCCTGCCCAATACATACTTTCTATTGTGTGTTGGAACAACAAACTTACACACTGTCCCGTGATTTGTGTTCATTTCGTCATAGGACATCTCACATGGAGGTATCTGCAAATCCATACGGACGCAGACCATTAGTATTTTTACAATCTGAAAAGCTAGAGAAACTACTAGTGTAATTCAAAACTTAAAGGTATACACTTTCGATTGATAGCCAAATATATTAAAATAATAGTATTTACAGTAAAGTGTGCTATTGACTCACTATTGACATTCACTGCACACAACCCCCTGATTCACCATTAGAAAATAGGTAAAAAGGAAGAAAAACAAGAAGATGTGTTCACCGAACACGGATGCCCCACATATCTGTGATACTAAATGAGGCAAAATTCCAAGTCCAAAGGGGAGATAATCCATGACCCAGGTGTCGACGGACGGACGGATGGACTGACGGACGGATGAGGTGCAAATCAGGGACTTGATTAGATACGTGCTTATATCATCCCAAAAGAGGTAATAGAATTCTACATTTATTCCATCAGACCCTGTTCTTTTGTTATTTTTCATTGCATTTGGGCATTATATTGATAGTCTTCAGATACTAATCATTCACAATTAAATTGCTCTTCATTATTCTGTTTATTAGTATAATCTTATGTAAATAAAGTAATATATGAATCGAAGCTATCGTCTTTTTCTTATAAAGCTTTTCATAATTTTTCATTTTTTTTATCTGTTATAGTTTTCCCATTTACATTGAACTGTGAGACTATTTTCCTTTTAAATTATGTATGTCATGCTCCCCCTTTCATCCAGTGCATTTTTTTTTAATTTATGCTTTCTGCTCTTCTTTTCTAAGTTTCTTCTAAACTAGTTTTATTATTATTTATCTCATTAATCACTTCTGATGTGTGTACATTTAGCTTCATTAATTTATTCCCGCAGTTGCATCTTATATGTCATATTTTTTGTTACGTTTAGCAGTATATGTTAGCGTTTCATTTCTGATGGTGCCTTTTTGTAATCATTTTCAAAGAGTACAGAGTTATTTAACTTAACATGTCCTGGTCTCTCGTCTGGTCGTTGATGTTTATATGTAATTGAACCAATGAATGGTCTGTTTTTATGCTGCTTTTTATCTAATATTTTGATATATTATTTGCTATTTTATCCGATACCAAAACATAGTCCAGTCTTGGCGATTTGAATTAGAATGTCATGTTAATCTTTGCTGTGTTCCGTGTTTGATTCACCATATATCAGCTACTTGATAGTTACCATGATACTAATAATCTGATCTCTGATATTCTTATTTGTTCCTTGCTACCCACGCATTTTATCTAGTCCAACGTTTAATACCGTATTGAAGCCACCGCCGACTATAATTCGCGAATTTTCGTTGTTAGAGGAAAAATCATAAATGTTTTTAAAATACATGCTGGCTTCTACATTTGGCCCATACGCTTTAACGCAAAGTTTAGTCATTTGACCTTGATATTGGGCATGAGGGCCACATGAGTGGGATATAGAATGAAAATATGGATGATAATAAAGAATCATTTGAAGTTTGAAGTAAATCGGAGTAAGTGTTGTGGAGATATAAGGTATGTAAAAACTTTAACACAAATTTCAAAGTAATTTGCTCTTGACCTCGGGCATGTGGACCACATGGGCAGGCTATGGAATGAAAATATGGATACTGAATAAGAAGTATTGGATGTTGGAAGCAAATCGGAATAATCGACATTAAAAATATACTCCAAACCTGTGAACATCGACAAATCCAAAACAATCCGACAAATGAGCAAAGAAAAACATTACGGACGATCTCAAATGAGTTTCGATTTGATACGAGAGTTCGAAAACGAGTCAGGTACCATGTATGCACCAATCATCTGGTGAGGTCCATACAATTGGTGACCAGTTTCATAAATCTCACATAAAACGGAAACGAGTATGAGCACATAACTTCACATTCCGACGAGGAGAGAGCATGGATATACTAAAACCGTTTCCGTAATCAAAAGCCACATCCACACTGAACATGTAATGCACACAATACAAGTGATATAACATACCATAGTATATGTACCTGATCGTTGTAAACCCTATATATTACCAGCATTATAACAATTGCATTAATTTTACCGAGTCACCGATCTTTCTAATGACGTTCATAACATGATTCCGTCAATGTTAGCTTCATTTAGGCTATGGGCTACCAGGACCCCCCGTGCACCCCCCCCCCACAACATTTGTACGCCATGTTTTTTTTGTTCCTTGGGGTATACTAAATACTTTAAAAAATGTTAACATCAAAAATCTTGGGTCCCACATCTATTTTTAGCCAAATATGCAAATTAGGTGCCGCCATTTTTTGGAAAATTAATTTTGCACATATCTTTCTTATTAAAAGTGCTAGAAGAACACTTAAGGTGTCTACATATATGTTTTAATGGTCAAGGAGTTCATTAAACACAATACCGATTTGATTGGATAATTTCCTAAGTCATGAATATGCAAATTAGGCGTAAAAAGATAAAAAAAAAATACATTTTCATTTATAAACTTCGTACTAAATATTTCTAAAAGCTTATATTAATCATTTTTTTAGAACTGAAGCAGTCTAAGTTATTACACTACATGTCTGCTTTATAATATAAACATTATATCATGTATTGTGACCTCATATTGCTATGCAAATGAGATTACGGCCATTGCATAAATTTATCATTTCCTGCCATTTTTGAAAAACAATTATGTTTCCACATATCTTTCTTATTAATCAAGCTAGTAGAACATTTAAGGTGCCTATATATATGTTTTCATGGTCAAGGAGTTCATTAAACATAATACCAATTTGATTGGATACCTTTCAAAGTCCTGAATATGCAAATTAGGCATACAATTTACATTGTATCTTAAAAAATAAAACATTTCTGTATCATGTTTATTTACAAACAAATCATTGTTTACTCTATATATTTGGTTCTATTGCCATGAGTTTTTGTTCATTAAGTCACACTGCCTAATCACTGTCGTCTGCATCCTCGTCAGAATATACAGGCCCCATCTCACCAGATTCTTCTTCATCTGATGTGTCACAATCCTGTATATTCTCGATGATGTCTATGAGTCGTTGGGGTAGAATTGGATCGTTCGTCCACAATGGCTCGATATGTCCATCAGTTTGTATCCAGCCATGGCCATTAGTAGGGTTTGGAATCTCAGGAGTTGCAATGTGTGCCCTCTTCCATATTGCAACTTGATAATTGACCCTCCGTACATGTTGTACCAAGCTGCCTTTACATGCGGTTAGTGACGCAATATCTACATTGTTTGATATGGTTAGCTTTTCAGATGAACCACATTTTGCTTTCAACATGAACACTCTGAGTTCATCAACCTTTGTACATCTGGAATTGCCATACACGGCACAGGTGAAAGCTTCTAATTCATCAATAGTCTATTCAGCCATCTCCCAAACATCTCCGACATGAGACAGAACTGGGACGTACTTTGGCATTTTCTGCATTGTTTTTATGGCCTTAACCTTCCCCAGCCCCTTGAATGCACTAGTACTGTCACATCATGTATACGCATGCAGTGTCAACAACGCGGTGCAGTATTCCTGTGTGTACCCACGAGCTATTTCGCTCATGTTGATTAATCTTTTTTTGTTTCCAGTTCCTGTGTCGAACAGAAGAGTGACATTCTCTAGATGCAGAGCATAATGCAATAGTATGAAAAAAAATATCACTATCTGGACCTTTTACCTACCCTTATGTAGTCTATACCATGTTCATTGCCATACATCGCATACAGTATTATCCTCGTCTCTCTCTTCCTGTGTAGATTTCAGACTTTCTATCTCTGTTGAGTTAACATGTCCAGCTTCACACTTCAGTTGATATGATGTTCCATCGCATATTAATGTGACATTGCGTTGTTAATTTTGGAAGCAAATACATCTGTGTTCCAAACCTTTAACATGACCTGAACTAACTGCTGTTTGTTTTCATCATTTGCAAGAAATCACAAGAAGAAGGCATTCAGATCGATCTAAAACAACTAATGACATACCAGTTAACTCCTGTTCCGTATGCTATTGGGACAGCAGATGGATTCCTCGCTAAGACAGATAAGTCTAAAGGTTTACACTACCTGACAAAAGAAGTTGACGATATGCCAGTTCCATCTAGCCAAACAACACTGGATATTGAAGATGGTAATGCGTGCTTCCATTATTTAAAGACTGTTCCAGGAAATTTCAAACAAATCAGTGAAAAGGTGTTTGATATGATGTCGAGAAAATCTGATGTAATATTCAGTACTGACATGTATAAAGCAGACTCTGTTAAATCAATGGAAAGAGCAAGAAGGGGGGGGGGGGGGAGAAAAGCTCATAACTAAAGGTGAAAGCACGAAGAAAAGAAACCAGGAAAACTGGAAAATATTTCTTGCAAATGATGAAAACAAACAGCGGGTTAGTTCAGGTCATGTTAAAGGTTTGGAAACACAGATGTATTTGCTTCCAAAATTAACAACCGCAATGTCACATTAATATGCGATGGAAACAGCATATCAACAGAAGTGTGAAGCTGGACATGTTAACTCAACAGAGATAGAAAGTCTGAAATCTACACAGGAAGAGACAGATACGAAGATAATACTGTATGCGATGTACGGCAATGAACATGGATATGACTACATAAGGGTAAAGAGTCCAGATAGTGATATTTGTTTTCATACTATTGCATTATGCTCTGCATCTAGAGAATGTCACTCTTCTGTTCGACACAGGAACTGGAAACAAAAAAAGATTAATCAACATGAGCGAAATAGCTTGTGGGTACACACAGGAATACTGCACCACGTTATTGACACTGCAAGCGTATACATGATGTGACAGTACTAGTGCATTCAAGGGGCTGGGGAAGGTTAAGGCCATAAAAACAATGCAGAAAATGCCAAAGTACGTCCCAGTTCTGTCTCATGTCGGAGATGATTGGGAGATGGCTGAAGAGACTATTGATGAATTAGAAGCTTTCACCTGTGCCGTGTATGGCAATTCCAGATGTACAAAGGTTGATGAACTCAGAGTGTTCATGTTGAAAGCAAAATGTGGTTCATCTGAAAAGCTAACCATATCAAACAATGTAGATATTGCGTCACTACCCCCATGTAAAGGCAGCTTGGTACAGCATGTACGGAGGGTCAATTATCAAGTTGCAATATGGAAGAGGGCACACATTGCAACTCCTGAGATTCCAAACCCTACTAATGGCCATGGCTGGATACAAACTGATGGACATATCGAGCCATTGTGGACGAACGATCTAATTCTACCCGTACGACTCATAGACATCATCGAGAATATACAGGATTGTGACACATCAGATGAAGAAGAATCTGGTGAGATGGGGCCTGTATATTCTGACGAGGATGCAGACGACAGTGATTAGGCAGTGTGACTTAATGAACAAAAACTCATGGCAATAGAGCCAACTATATAGAGTAAACAAAGATTTGTTTGTAAATAAACATGATACAGAAATATGTTTTATTTTTTAAGATACAATGTAAATTGTAGGCCTAATTTGCATATTCAGGACTTTGGAAGGTATCCAATCAAATTTGTATTATGTTTAATGAACTCCTTGACCATGAAAACATATATCTAGGCACCTTAAATGTTCTTCTAGCTTGATTAATAAAAAAGATATGTGGAAACATATTTTTTTTTCAAAAATGGCGGGAAATGAGAAATTTATGCAATGGCCGTAATCTCATTTGCATAGCAATATGAGGTCACAATACATGATATAATGTTTCTATTATAAAGCAGACATGTATTTTAATAACTTAGACTGCTTCAGTTCTAAAAAAAATGATTAATATAAGCTTTTAGAAATATTTAGTACGAAGTTTATAAATGAAAATGTATTTTTTTTTATCTTTTTACGCCTAATTTGCATATTCATGACTTAGGAAATTATGCAATCAAATCGGTATTGTGTTTAATGAACTCCTTGACCATTAAAACATATATGTAGACACCTTAAGTGTTCTTCTAGCACTTTTAATAAGAAAGATATGTGCAAAATTAATTTTCCAAAAAATGGCGGCACCTAATTTGCATATTTGGCTAAAAATAGATGTGGGACCCAAGATTTTTGATGATAACATTTTTTAAGGTATTTAGTATACGCCAAGGAACAAAAAAAAATGGCGTACAAATGTTGTGGTAGGGGGGGGGGGGGTGCACGGGGTGTCCTGGTAGCCCATAGCCTAATTGCTTTGTCACGCCATTTTGGAAACGTTCAGTAATTGTAGAACTTCTTCATTTTGTTAATTTGGCATAACCTTTGAGAATAATCATGATAATACAACTATGTACTTATGGCGATTTACGAGGGTAAGCCAATAAGTACGAGTAGTACCATATTCATGATATTTGTATTTTATAATTTGGCGATATAATGTAAATGACATTCAACTTAGACATATCTATCTATCCATCGTAATTGCTCCTGTGACAGATGACCTACATGTATGTCCAATGATTTCGTAAGCTGGCAACCAACCCAAATTGAAAGCAAGTGTGGCGCACTAACCCTGGTTCAACGTGGTGTTATGGTTATACGTACGTGAATTACAACACCTGTCATATAAGCTGTCGGGGCATGTACAGCCGTATTCGTCGTAAATGCCACCATTGTTACAGTGTGTGTTGCATGGTTTCGTCTGATAATCCTCTGACGGATGCTTTCCACATATTCTGAGACACTCGTCATATCCAATTGGTTTACCATCACAACAGATAGCACTCCGACTTCTGTAAGTCCTTCCACCGCCGCATGTCCGACTGCATGAACTCCATGATTCCCATGGATACCATGCACAGTAGTTATATCCTCCTGTGCATCTGCTGGACACACACACGATGGCAGCTAAAATATAGATAAATACATAGAGGATCTTACAGGAAAGATAAATTAATATCAAATATGGTATATATTAAACGAGTTTACCGGTTTTACTCATGGGAAACGCAGCAAAGAACCTCATTTCTTATGAAGTCGGTCACCGAGCTTAATAAGTATCATAATAAATAATCACAAATGTGATAATAGGTTTGCTACATAAGCACGTTACCATTCATTGAAGCTATATTGCTCACCTAACATGTTTTCCGTTGCACATTTATTACAACAGTGCATTATGGTTTAATAGTCCGTGTTATTACATTGTGAAAGGCCATTTTATAAAATGAAACACTAATAAACACCGTGTATTATAGCTGTCCTGTTACATGTTCCGATGCTAGGTGATCAGTTGAGTTGCAATATATGATTATATATTCATACAATGGGTGGAATCAGGAATTATTATTCATGTTTGTTTTGGTACATTATGTTTATATCCCAATAGAACATTATATTAGTTGGGGAATTGTGGAGAACTCTCGGAATTGTGATGCAGTAATCCGAAAGATTCGAGATTTAAAATGGTGTTGAAGCCTGACAGAGTTGAAAGTGTAGTCTATTGCGACTTCTATTTGCGAAAATATGTTTACTTCTATAAATGCATAGTATTTATGAATTTTATTATAAATTAGTCAATTAACAGTAAAATGTGAAAATTGTGATTAAAGTGACTAAACCGTAACATTTTGAGAATAATCATTCAGTATTGGATATTTATTGAATGTGTGACATTAGCTTTATTGTAAGACATTCATAGGGTATTATTCGATTTCATCAAGGACATGGCCAGCTAAATTGTATTCTATTCTTTGCGACTACACTGTGCGCAGATATTACTGTCAGGAACTATACTGGTCACAGTGACATTAGGAAGTAACAATCCTCAATCAGGACTATTGTCGTATAACTGAAATATGTACAAAACATAGTTTAGAAATTGGTTCTATGAAATGTGTTCAATTATTCTGCTGCAACGCATGTGACGTGAGATTGCCGTTCTCAACATTCTGAGACACATCTTATCCAAGTTTGCACCGTAATTATGGACTTGTCATGCCAGATGATTATTTTCATTTCAGAAAAATAGAGAAAACAAACAGAAGTCATATCTGTAAGCTTATATATAATGCTACTAGTCTTGAAACATGAATTATATATATATAACGGGCGAGTTTGAGCCCATTAAAAATCTGAAATCTGAGGGACGATTCTAAGGAACATTTAACTGTCATGTGCCTCGATAAAACAATGTGTTCACATATGTGGCTTTGAGAAATGGGCGTTATGGGTTATGGGACCAGTTTAGCTCTGCATCACCTTATGCATCCGCAACGTCTGGTCAGGGCATGTACTATTCGTCACCGGGCCATGACACATTCATAATGCTTCAAACTTAAAGGTGTTTATCCGTATCAAGCTTCAGCAGTGTGATAGAAGATCAGAAGTTTGAATATCGACAGCCACAGAGGTATGTGTAAAAGTAACGCCCGTGCTGTTGGAATAAACATTACATCATGTACATGTATCTATAAAGCTAGTCGTATCTGAACGCTTATTATCCAGTCTAAAATAATAAAACGAATTAAATGAAAATTGGACAGTTGATATGGAAGGCGAAATCGCAGATTCGCAGAAGAAAATAACATTTACGAACTTGGTAGTGTGCATTTAATATAGCAAATCAACTGTGAGTTTCCCCTTTCATATTTATCTGGACTATATTCCATTATCGTACCGATTAAGTAGTTGTATAGTGTTTTAAGCGACACGGCTATTGCCATTATGCATCTTTCAATCATAATTGCAATATGTGCTCTTATCTGGAGTTGTACGTCAACTATATTTACCTACATTCAGCATACAGTAATAATAACTGCTGACGGCTTTGAACATAAAACATGACAGTTACACACAGCTAGTTCGCAACGTATCCTAATTTATTAATTTTAAATTAGTTTTCATATTTGCTGTGGGTGATATTCTAACGAGAACAAACTGACACAATTACGAACCACTGCAGTGTATTTTGATTAATGTAATTCCCTGTTCCAGTATAAGTGCACTCGAGCAAAAAACATTATTTGACGATAATTGAAACAAGCATAGTGTGCTAAACTGTTAAGGCTATGTACCCTTTTTTTGGCCCCATGTAATGTCTATGGAAATCTAATAAAAACCTACACATCACACGATAGTTACATACACAAATAAGCCATATAGTCTTGCCGACAATTTGCCATTCTGTGCCAAACCCGCACTTGGCGTATATACAATGGGTTTTTGGTGATTCTCATATATTTACATGATTATCATATATTATTGGAATCTGACGGATGACACTTGAGCATTTTCTGAAATCCAACATGGCGTCCAAGATGGCTGCCTAAAACAAAGCATGGTGTTTGCCTTCTTAATTGTGTAAATATACCATTTTCGTTGTATTATATTATGTAAAACGTCATAATGTTCGTTTTCTGTCCATATTGGCATTCAGGATGGCTACCAGTATTGTACAGACTAAATACATTTCTCATTATGTCTTGAAAATGATCAAATATGCGCTGAAAAGTCAGTGTATGTATTGAAATCACCTTTTAGCCTCATTTAGCAATTTTGATAATGTTTTATTACTAATCAAACAACTTCCTCATTTAATTTTCACCAAGATGGGCGCGAAAACAATGTGTATATTAGTATGATTAATTTGACACCACTAGTTGACACCACTCTGCCATACTCAGTTTTAATGAACTAACTCATGCACTCGTGCCTGTATTCTCTCTACCACGTTTTGCATAGTCAACATTTCTTTCAATATGACCGCCATGACATTAAAATATATGGTGGTGCACGTCTGCTCACAGGTGATGGTTTATAGTACTTACAAATGAGTCAGAATATGTAGTAATCACCGTTGAATGGTTTAAATGTAGTTATGAGTGTGATACATAATTACTCTTATAAATTGTTTTTGAACAAATGGAATGTGTGTCCAACGACCCTGGATACTACTATGTAATAGTAGTATACTTGTATAAAAGCATACTGATAAACAAGCATTCCCACTCCCGTCATGCATTGAAATAATTACTGAGGACACTAGTAGGAATTATCAGTACATGTATATATATGTATCCAATGTATTTACATGTGGGATAAGCGTTGAATGCATGCGTATAAGCATACGTCAGAGATTGGTTCAACCATAAGTGCGATACATGTATGTGAACATTTGCTTCAAAGTTCAAAGTGACGATGAAAAACAGCTGATCATACCATTTGAAATGTGCGTAACATGGAAGCAGATATAAGACATAATAATCAGCTGTAATATGAGTGGTCCTCAAATGCATTACTGGAGATCATTTAAACGTACTAACTCTAGGACACATGAGCGGAGAACTTCTGGTAAAGGATAGAGCAAAGTAGTGGACTTGAAACATATTTTATTGAGTGCTAATTAGAGTGGGTAAGCCAGACCCATGCAAACAGGGTTGTCATTACCACTTGGGGGCGGGGGCAAATTTGCACTATATTTTATTGAAAGGTATGTATCTGTAGATACTATTTCTGCATGATGGCAATATGTAAGTATTCGTTTAAAGATTGTATGCCCCTATAATTGGACCCCCCCCCCTAACAGCAATATGTTCTACTAAACATGTGCAGGTTTGAGACCATTCAAGTAACAACAATGCAAACTCGCATTCACACATCGAGAAAGCGCTGAAACCCTGACAGACGATGTAATTATTATTTACATGAAATCGTAATTGTACATTTTCATTCAAAATGGCCGCCATAATCCAAGATGGCAGCTAAAACCCACGTACATTCACACAGCACACTAAATATGTACGAACTACATCAATTATTGACAAAACAGAAGTCGGTTTATGGTTGAACTATGTTATAAGAGTAACATATAATATGTTAACATCTTTATAAATACGTAGCAATTGGTAATGTATGCAAACAAATTCAAAATGACCGCCAAATATCATAGTTGCCCATCCAAATTTGGAATTTTAAAAATCCTGTAGCATCAACGCAAATTTGCATTTACAAATTGTAAAACGATATGAAAACATGACAATCAATGGTTGTAATTTATAGAACTTCGGAACTTGCACCTTGGTCAAAAACTGCTACCAAAATCTAAGATGACCGCCAAATTTATAATTAGTTCGCCCAAAAAGCCAACCAACCGCTATCACAATCAAACTATAGCTAAGTTGCCATATAGTGTAGTGTATATATAGTTCATAACCTTGTTCCATTATCTGGGCGGGCAGTTATACATATTATGATAGCCTACATTCCATATATAAATCCAAGATGGCTGCCAAATGTCAATACTTCTACACTTTAATCCTTGCTCGTCCTAAGACATTATATTTCAAGTAATTAACGACAATCACAAATTGATGAATAAGGCAAAATAAATTGGTTTGATAGCGTTATCAAAACCAGCGTTCAATTGAGTATTTAATGATGAAGCTTATATACAAATCAATATGGCTGCCGAAATTAGTATTCCACCATGTATCGGTGTTTTGTCTACCATTTTGAGTTTGTGTTATTGTATGGAAGAAAAATATATCTGAAGGTTGGTGTGTCAAAGCCGAACAGGTGACTGTGTGTATTTGACGCGCGACGCGTTGGTCAATTACTCACTGACAATTATGCTTCAATTTTGAATAAAGCCATGCATTTCCAAAATCATATATATGTACATGCTTACTGTTTACTATATTCTTAGTGAAGTTGTTATGCATGTGTGTTTGATTAATCTGCAATGCTAATAATATCAGTATGATTTATCATATGTTTGCATCCAAATGTATCATTTATTATTGTAATTTCAAGGACAGGGTGTACACGCCATATTGCTGTGCTAGAAGTTTAATGAAACTAGGCCCTGTTACTACTAGTTTCAGAACGACAGTTGCTACGTTTAATGATCAACATACTCCTCGCTGCAATGTCAATATTTGTTCCTGTGGATTATATAACATATAAATAGTATACGGCCAGCATGAAGCTGTAAGCACAGAGTTTTCAACGGGCATCAATATACACTCTAAGACCTAGCAATGTACGACTCACAACGAAATAAGCATATACTATTTATTCACTTAGATATTACGTTAACACTATAGTTAATGTTTGTTTATTATAGTGTCAACCGTTTTGAACGTGTCAGCCAGTTGTGACTTATGCGAAACTCTTTGAATATCATAATTTCACAAATTCCTATATGTTTATAGATACCAGTAATATTTGAGCCAGGGCATAACGTTAATATGGCATAAACATGACATTTTCGTTTTTAATTATTCCATACACAACATGATATTATGATTACAATGATATATTACTTTCAAGTATATGTGTATGCCATTGATAAACACTTTATACTATTTATAGAAAACTGTAGCTGCATGACAAATACGTCAATAAAACCTTCTCAATATTGACGAATTGTGTTACAAGCCCAATGAAAGCGGACGTCGTGTAAGTTTGCATGCCCTGCATTTTCTTATCTGGTACATTTATTATTCCAAATCGAACAAATCTCGCGATTCTGAACACGTCAAAAACCGCAGTGTTTGTACGTGGCTGCCATAAGCATATGTGTGTGTGTCGGCAGCGTTGGCTCCATGCCATATAACTTTATCGCGCGTTTACTCCATGCCATAGCATTTATCACGCCAATGTTGGAAATGTCATGAACAGGTCCATTTATTCAGATCATTTCGTATTATATTATATCAGACAATAGTTTACACGTGCTCACCGAGCATACATACTTATGCAAATCCAAAACATCCTGAAATCCTTGAGACTAGTATTTAACACATAAAGGGTACATACATTTCAAATAGAACCGTATCTGTTTCATAACATACGACAATATGTTATGCGACAGTGTCTCTGTCTATTGGTTACGCGTTGCAATACTTGTCTAGTGTCATAAACACATAGTTAATCAGATTAGCATTACAACATGTACTTTCCAATGTAGCGTGGAAAATAATATTTGCCATTTTACACCACCAACTACACAATATTGTTTTCAATCATATTTCCTTCATACTAAATTCAACTGATATTGAAACTAAAATATTTAATATCCAATTCTCTACAACACGTCCTGGAAGTATTTCAACAGACCACTCCATTTTAAAGGATAATGCATTGTACTAACTTAAAGTGTATTCTATAAACCGAGCGTGGATGTTTACCTGATGTTCGAATTGGCTATCATTTACTTACTATCACGACATTTACTTCTGTTGGCGCCAACTAGTGCTGAGGGCGGATGCTGTCAAATGCAGTTATGAATAGTATGTTACTATATATGTCGCGTTTTAAGCGCTACTGATATTATTAAAATGTTGCTATGACGGGCATGTGTAAAATATTTTGACCAGCATAGGTCGCGACAGCTTCCACAATGCTACTCAATTTGGTCATATTGTCCCTTCTTTTGTAACATTTACTTTGTTTAATTGTACTTATGGGTGACCTGTTACATGATTACACATTACACTACAGTGCTGCGGTTTGTCACTGTCGGTGTTGCCTTATTGGCCGTTATATTTCGTCGCTGTATATTTCCTCTATGTTACAGCCTCTGTGCACCATAATAATAAGCTAAGGAGACCGTGCGGTCGTTGTAACTCCATGCTAATCAGGTTTAACTGTTACTTCAAAATATATTGATCACTGACGATTAGGCAGGGCATAGTTGTGTGCCTCATTGGACTGTACGTGAGTGGCTTTTTGTATTTTTTTTGACACTGCTATTTTCACATTTATTTAATGAATGAGTGATTTAAACCTATTGTTATATGAAATATGTAGCAGTGGTGCCTGTCAATGACGGACCCACATATGAAGGAACAAAACGTATTAGACGGCCCGCCAGGGCATTAAAAAAACGTACCCATGCTAGTTTATATCTATGATTGGTAAGCTATCGAATAGGGGTGGGTACCCCCTCAAATGTGACCTTTGAAGGTCATTTCGAGGTCATTTAGAGGTCAAGTCAAAAATAATGTCTTAATGATTGCCATATATAGGTAATCATCACTCATAAAATCAATGTTGAAGATGGCAACAAGTTAAATGCTGGTAGTACTATTATTGTTAGTAGTAAAAAATGAAAAATAAAGAATGAAAGATCAAAATTGCCTCCAAAATAGTGACACTACATGGAAAACCCGACATTTTCGTGCATAATTAAGCAAACATACACTAGCTCTTTGTATGTGTTTGTTACTGAATGTCTTCACAAAATAAATTTGTATCATAGTGTAACATTTCATAAAATAGCATATTAGGCATCACGGAACCGTTGAAAATAGCCGAAATTGACTACTTTTCTGAGGGCGGTGGGTGACTTATAAAAATCACCGCCTCTCACAATAAGTTAAGGAGGCTCTCGCGACAAATATTGAAAAATACTCGCAAATGAAGTACAAATCGCGCGCCACAATAAAAATGCAGTAAAAAGTTACAAAGTTACCCCACCCACCTGTTTTTGGCCAGAAATTTCAACACGACAGAATTTGTTTGAATTGTTTTCATGAAAACATTTACTTACTATCACGACATTTACTTGCATTCATTTCATGCGTTATATATCTCTTGAGTGACCATTATATTTGCGGGGTCGCGGCTCAGTGGTAACATACAGGACTTCAATGCTGAAGGTTGTAAGTTCAAAACCTACCATGCAAAATACTTTCCACTGGTCTGTCGAATGAGACTTTAAACTGTGTTCCCGTCCCGATATTACCCTAGCTGTTGCTGGGACGTTAAACCCCATTCATTATATTTTTGAGGGGCTGTACTACGTTAGTCATAGAGTACATCTCGCTGACTATGTTGAAGACTCTGTATTTACCACATTACGCTTGCCTGTCTTACATGGTATTAAATGATTACATAACTCGATTTACTTGGGCTCTCCTGTCTTCTTCATGGTATGGTATTACCATTCCACTGCATGTTGATCCAACTCTTCAAATTTAAATTGAAATGTCCCTATGATATAATCAAACTGTACCACCATTACCCATCGTCGTGTCTGACTCGGCACGTGCAATTTTACACAGTGTAAAGTGATACCCAGAGCGATGACCTTCAAGGAAATGTGTTTTTTTTACATCTGCAATTTGGTATGACAGCATGCACTGCCAGATGTTAGTCATATCATATATGTTTCAATTGTAAGGACTGTGTATTTTTATTATCATGTACGGACAGTTTTAATTACCAAAATGGCCATAATTGCAACGAGCGATAAATGTCATGTATTGAACTCATATCAGTAGTGTTCATAACCGATATTAATATCTTGTGTACTATGTGTTTGCTCAGTTTAGGTAACAAACATGAATTATTCAGATCGAGTTAATACTGTATAAACATCGTCACGCATAAGTGAACCCACGGCGCGTGAAATTATCGCTTGAGTGACTCGCGGTGTGAGCGTTTTAACAGAAGGCGGCATAATGGCTAACGTCGTATATACCAATATTAGCAGCATGGGTGAGGTGGAAGATTATGTAGAATCGGTAATGCCATCACGAGTGACGAGTGTGAACAACGCTAGCGTGAACGGCATTTTTCATGGTCGGGTATCAACGAGCCACAGAGCGCACATGTAAATACAATGTAGAAACAACATAACTATTTACCGAATGCAGCTGATCGCGTATCGACGGCATTATGAAATGGGTCTACAATTGTGCCGTCGGCATCAGTAGCGTCTGGATCGACATCGGTGACGTCTGGATCGACGGCAGTGACGGGTGAGACAGTTCACCGTGATGTAGACATGGACGCAAACTGGATTTTAACTAGATCCCGTCAGATATGTTATTATTGTGGGAATCGCTAACGAAAAGGATGGATTCTCTGGAAACCAATTTATAGCGCGCACTGTCGCAGAACATATCTACGTGGTGGATAAGCGTGCGAATGCAGAAATTAAATGGATCAGAACAGATGTTGACGACGGACGTTTCAAACGTTTAATCATAAAATTATTAACGAGTTGTTTCAGGTCCCTATTTCACAAATGTGTATGATAAATATCAAAGGTGTCACCAATAGAAACTGAGATTGGAAAGTGCACATTCTCATTTGATTGTTATGCGTCAAAACCATAGACTATTGCGTGTGGATAGCACTGAGTTTTTACTTTGGGCACTGGCAGCCAACGTCCTGGCTTATATTCGCATTCCCAGATAACGACTAATGTATAATTAGCATTACGTACTTTTTCATGTTTAAGTGTTTCATTGTACACAGCATGATGAGTAAGCTCGTCTTCTTTATTTTTAATAACTTTTGTACGAACCATATACTGTCTGTCTTTAGGATAACATTGTAGGCAACCATGATATTGGTAAACTGTTTTTGTAATTGGTTCAACGAATTCTAGCGCATCCGAAATCTGTCGTGCTCCGCAGTGTCCACAATAGGCCCGATGAATGTGTTTATCAATTTCCTTTTCGTTTTGCTCAATCTATTCGATATAACTTTTAGTAGCAAATAAGTTGGGGTAAAACGCCATAGCTATATTGTGCTGGTTGCCTTGTGAAATGCCATTCAAAAACATTACTAGGCTCGTATACAGGAATACCTATTCAAACACAAGCTTTATTATTCGCCCATAAAAAGTTAAAGCAAGGTCTCTAGTGGCTTTTGTGCTCCAGCGTGGTGTTGCCCCTTTATGAACAGCTATACATCAATGGCTGACGGTCTAATATTACATTTACTTCAGTAAAAATAAATCAAACGAAAGCCCATTTTGTGATTGAGCGTTCTATTTTATTAATTTATAATCGTGTTCTCTTTTGTTTTTGTCCTTTTGTTCAGTCCATAGCAGTGTCTTATGTATTTAACAAGGGACTTCCCTTTCTTTCTTTATACCAGGACCCGGTTGTACGAACGTTCCATTAGTTAATGTATCATTAGCCTAATGACACATTAGTTAATGAGTCGCTAATGAAAAGTTAATGAGTCATTAGTGCTTCGTACAACCGTGTCCAGAACATTATCTTGCCATTTTCTCGGTTTTCAGGCGATAGCAATATGATTAATGTAACTAAAATGAGGTTTGAATTTCATTTTGAAATGTTTTCATAATTCAGTGAGATCACTTCCACACCTTTAAACAATCTGAGTTATTTAAAGGTGTGGATAGTGATCTCACTGATAGATTTATATTTCTTCTTCATTTTTGTTTTTTGAAACACTTCTTTTTGTTCATCAAATTCGTTTAAAATTCGGGGACCTTCCTTTATGATAGTGCTGAATAAAGACGTGTTATGTTTGTGCTTGTCCTCTGTTTCTACCGGTTTTATGGTTCTATGTTTTGGTATAGGTTTTATGGTTCTATATTCTGGTATAGGTCCCTTACGATTATTCAGTGCTTTATTCAAAGCCCATCAATAACACCTTTCTCATAAATATTTAGTAGTTTTATTGTTTCGCTCGTTTTTTTCTTTGTATTTATATAACACTTTTTATTTAAAATAAACTATAAGTATATAAGCATGTGTCAGTATCTCAATATTCATACGGATGAGCCCTGTATAATGAAGACAGTAAAACACTCAATCTATTGGGCAATACATACATTTAGGGTAAACAACAGCCATATGAAACCATGCTTATTACGTGAAAGGTGGACCTGTGCTATATATCAAGTGTGTGCTAAATGTGGTGGTAATATAATTTGGGCATTAATTAGATATTATAAAATCGAACGAGATTATAAAATAGAATCATCACGGTTAAGAAAGATAACGTATATATCTATAGGGCCGAAAGTGTATTTTCCCTTTAATAGCCATGATGACCACACTCTCTGGTCAAAATGTCAGCACAAATGGCACTAATTGCCCACGTTTTCCGAATTTAAAAATGTCTACAGTTTTTGACGCCAGTATACTACTACATGTACTAGTACTGACCACAGTGCATGGGAAGTATGCGTGTTAAACATATAAGACAAGTGGAAAGGTACAACTAGGCGGAAAGGAACAACTTAACTTTTCTATTTAGCACATACTATCTCTTAATTCACACCCTAAATGCATACATATGATACAAAAGACAACTACATTTTCTTCCAACAGTAGTAATTGATAAATAGAGTAAAACATCCTTTGTTGGGTATGAAATGTATTTCACTTGACAGCCAGGTCCCGTATTTATTCGGCTGACTAACTGGTGAAGTGTTAACTCGTTAATCAACCGAAGTACGCATCCTGTCTGTCTCTTAAAATATATTCCGTATCACACAGAAGCTAGTGGCTATTCGTGGACATTGCATGATAGCGTTAACTTTGGTTTCCCTGACAACAAAACACAATGAAATTGGCGTCTGGTGTCACTTACCACAAAACACAACGAAACTGACGCTCACTGAAGCGCAATTCTTCATTGCTGACGTCTACAACATAACACGCATTTGGTCTCAGATATACAAACAGTGATGTCAAATATATGTACATGTATACATATTGTACTGAATCAATTTAGCAATACAGATTTGATGCAAAAACAATCACACTACTGAAAATAGCTAGCATTGCGAACACTAACTTTGTGCAAGACATAGGTAAATGCATTTATATTAATTAAACTAGTGTCGAACGAATTAATTATATAATGTATGGAAACGTCCTGGTCCCAGCAGTTGAACTATTTTAAGCCACAATTAGGATATACAAACTTCTCATTAGGATACACTAACTCCTACTTAAGAGATACTAAGTTCAAATTATGAGACACTAACTCCTATTTAGGAGATAGTAACTACCGATGAGGAGATCCGAAGTCCTAATTATGAGCTAATACGTCCTAATTAGGAGATAGTAACTCATAATTAGGAGACAATAATTAAGAGATCTTAACTCCTAATGAGGCGATACTACATTGTGTGTCCTAATTTTGAGATATATCAGTCCAAATTAGGAAATACTAGCAACTCCTAAATAGGAAACACTAAGTACTAGGTATTAGCACATAGTATCTCTTAATTAGGACTTGCTTATATCCTAATTAGGAGCTAGTATATCCTAAGTATGACTTACTATCTCCTAATTGAGTTAACAATATTTTATTTTATTTCATCATGTAGATGAACATGCATACAGTTTTACACGATAGTTGGATACATAAACAAGATTAGAAAACAAGCTTTCTAAAAGCTTATATGAATTATTCTACAGGGGCTGGGTGACAGCAATGATATGGAGTAAATGGCAAGGGATTCCATAATCAGAGTTCGATACTTACAAAAGAGGCTCTGAAATCGGACTCTATCTGGGCTCGTACTAGGTACAGTTGTCTTTGGTGTGTAATAGAGGTGTTTCATGGGCACATGTAGGTTGTTCAAACACATGAACACATCGATTAGGGCAGTAACTGACTTACACATCTACTTAATGTCTACCGTTGGCTAGTATTCAGTGGAAATTTTGAATTTGACATTAAAGAAACTGTCTCTACAGTTATGACAGCAGATCAATAACATCCATGTACGCATGCTGCCAGTGGGATTATACATGTCCCATTGACACATTTCTCATTGTTATTTGTGTTTGATGTCTAACGTATACGTAAACGAAGCAATCACTCAAAATGCTGTATAATATGCATTGGAACATATTGCATAAATCATACTAATTCATAGAGAATATCAGGCTAGTACAGTTTGAAATACCAGTTTATCAGGCAAGACTAGGCCGTTTCCGAGCCGAGCCTCATTCTCTTGATATCGAAATACACTAGACTATTTTATGTTTATCAGGTAACGTTTTAAGCTAGCCAATGATCAAATTTAAAACAGTTTTCTTTGAAACTCACAAGTCCTCCGTGACCTTAACATTGGGCGGTCGTACTGGCCGCCTTGAAAATGAAATAAGGACTTTAACAGTATTGCCTTACAAATTTGTCTTATTACAAACAAGGTGAACATAAGTCCTCAGTGACCTTGACCTTGGGCGGTCGGATGTTGGTAGCATGCATAACAAAGCACGATCCCATTGTGGTCAAATATTATCAAAATTCGGTGAAGCGGTTCATGAGTTTTTGAAAAATGAAAGGTGTTACTAACGTACGTATGCATGTACGTACGTACGCAGTACATGGAATAACGCTATATCCCCTCTTGTCTATCGACAAGGGGATAATTAAACAGTACATGCAGATTTGTTCTCATTTTAAACCATGAACAAACTACAATCAGTGCCATATAAATGAAACGCGATTGGGTCCCCAGGGTGTCCGGTTTAGACGTGTATACATAGCCCATCACGTTTACGTTCAGCAGTTCTCTGTCAAAACATCGATGAAGTGATAAGCACCCGGCCATATAGAATATATTTGTAATTAAAGGGCCTCTCATCGCCTGGTGCAGTGCGTACAGCTGTACATACACGTGCAGCATATGAATGCATATATCTATTATTGGATGGTCAGTTATACAAGTCAGTTACGGGGGTGTTCAATAATTAATTTCCCAACACATACATGATCTCAATAAAATGAAATGACATTAAGTTAATGAGTGAAAACTATTAGCATGATTAAAACAACAATCAAAGTTAAAGACACGTGGTATTAGGTATGTGCATAAGGTAATGAAGCATGTTTAATTTAGGTAAACACTAATTCAATGGTAGATTTACATGGACTGTTTTAACCAAATCGTGCTTATAAGTCGTCTCGAAAAGAATCAGTATTTGGTAAAGCTAGTTTTGTTGACTGTCGATGGTAATATTTTTATTTAGTTGAATTAATTACACATGTGTCTATAAATAGCAACATATTATATGTGTGGAACAGTATTTTGATTTCAAAGTAAAAACAATGTTATGTTTCACAAAGTGTGCTTCCTGGTACTGAAATAGCGAACGGATAGGCGCTAACAACTTATCTCCCCTCTTCATCAGAGTAAATTGTAGTACATTGTATATAAGAAAACACACAGTCCTTGTATATGGGATTTGGAGTCAATACAACGACAATTAAAGGAACATTAAATATCTTCGACATCATCTGAAACATCATGTGAGACACTGTTTCTTTAAAATACGTTAGGACATCTAATCATCATTTAGGTCTCTTTGAAGTGCACATCATTAACAATTTAATCCTTCATATGTATACCCACTGTATTTTCACATGCAGTTTCAGTAATAAACCAACTTAAGTGATTAAACTTACATGTAAGTGATTGATACAGTTGTCATTCAACAATGAAATATGCCATTTCGGTCGATAAAAAACTATTCTCAGCCAAATGCAGAATATATCATAGTTGTATGCCAGTCCACGTGTACATGCTTTTTATTATTATAATGCATAAATTTGACTTCCGTAGGTAGCGTAAAACATATTATGTCCTATTTTTATATAACTAGGATCAAGTGAACACTGTTCTCGAGCCACAAAAAGCGTTACAGCTATTGTATTGTATCTTAAATATGCACTGCTCACAAGTTATCAATAAGCATAGCTTATGTTTGACTCGTATGTTCTAAAAGGCCGGCATTAGTTTATATGCAATATAATTATACATTAGTGTAATAAATGTGCAATACAGACGGGTCCAATAAAACACATTAGGTAACCATTGTATGCTTAGTATGATGATGTGCTCCTGAAATAAAGCAAATCTAACATTTGTGTTGATGTAATATTATATTTATTAAAGCTCCTTGACTGGTTTATAAAGAAACTCAGCATAGCCTTTTATGGCATCAGTAAACTCGTTATTAAATAGCATAGTAAATCATCAAGCAAGTAAGATCCTCTATATATATAAATCACTGGTTTTGAGACCGGATGAAATATGCCACTTCACGAGTGGGTGTAGGTTTACAACACTTTTCTGTTATTTACTGAACGCCCCTCAATTATATCCCTATTTGTGTTGTTGACAATTGACTTTTCACGTGCTAAACTATATGTAAACAGAAATATACTGTAGACTACGTGTGGGAGATTCACCAGGTAAGCTTTTATTTAAAGTATTTCAACAATGTTTTTACATTTTAATGTAGATATTTCTGCCGCCCGTCTGTATATATATAATGATAAACTTTATGTCAACTTTACAAGTTTGTTTTACTTTTAGAATTACTGACATTTCTTTCAATTGACAAATACAGAAAATATGTCACAATTAACAGCTAAAGTGCGAACCATACTGGTTCGCTACTCTGTATGGGGAAACCTATGGAGGGCACCGTCGTACCTCTGGGTACGGACGATACGGGAGTATTCTCTTGAGTTACTTCCTGAAACTAACGTTTACAAATTTATGTCATAATTCTACAAATAGCGAGGGTACTTTTATGTTGCTTGGCGACCTATATAGTAGATGTTGATCTTTGCTTGATTGTGTACCTATGGGCCAGGCCGAACACGTAGATACATTGCCGGACTATTAAACGTGCGACAATAAACTGCCGAGAGTTTATGACAGGATAGCGGCGTAAACTCGAATGGACGATTATTGATCGAACAGTGCAGAGATTCCGATTTGCGTATAGTAAACGGAAGGGTATGTTCAGAGACAGGCATGTGTTCATATGTGGGCGTCCGGGGCAGTAGTATGGCTAACATTGCGCTTGTAAATTCACATGTATTACGCATGTTTTATTCATTTAATGTAGATGGCCCAAACATTTCATCAGACCACTGTATTGTACATTTTTCCATGAAATGTAATGTTTTTGCACACGAAAATGACATGGACAGACACGTAGGTAATGACGATTCACAAAATATAACATATATTTGTATGGGAAAATGATAAAATACAGACATATGTTACATCACCACCCATATTTTCATTCCACACCCGCACATTCTCCTCTGTACAGACGGTCAATGTCAAATGTTTTAAAATGTCCAGTTCAGTCGATTCAAACACCACTTTGATGGGATACATGCCGTTGGCAACATGCTCATGTTCTGATCATAACCACATGTTGAATTTTCAGCTACAGCAGATTGTGGCTAATGAAGTAGTATAAAGGGAGTCAATATGATACCACTTACCGTGGTATCATTTCCACCCCTTTATACTACCCCCACCACCCCCGAAAAACCCAAAAATTGGTTAACGATGAAATTGTCTCCCTACAGCAAAATTATGAATTTTTGGAGAAAATAATTTTGCAAAGAGGGAGTCAAAATGATACCACCTCCAACCAAACCAATTATATTGGTAATTGTCTTTTGAAAAAAGTCGAAATCATTAATGCAATTTCAATGAGTACGCGCGTGATAGTTTATATTCCAACACCCCATTTTCCTCCTCCAATATAGCTAATTTATTTCGTAGATCAGCAACTAATTCTACCAGCTCTAGTCTACCACGTTCACCTTTAGCCACCTGACAGCGTAGTTGCTTATGTCTACAAAGAGTTTGGGCACTAACGAATTTACAAGGGCATCTGGAGCATTGAAATTGTGGGGGGACACAAGGAAACTTTCTACGTCTCGCTAGATGCCTTCGTAGATAGTCTTTACACGTAAACGTCTTACAACAAGTCACACACTCCATTATATATGTATATAACCTATGAAATTTATCTGTTCAATTGGACGTGAAAAAAAACATGATGTAAATTGTTCAGGTCCAATTGAACAGATAAATTGCATAGGTTATATACAGAAAATATGATAACGTCAGAAATCGAAAGTTTGAGAAGAGAAGCCGAATCTCTAGGGATTACTTATAGTAAACGATTGAGAGTTATGGGGTTGACAAAGCTGATAAACGCCACAAAGAATGAGGCGTTTATGAAGCGGTTTACCCGCGCCCACAAACGAGGAGCCTTTAAAGACCTCTCACTAGCAGAGGAAGTTGGTAACAGAATTCAAAAAGAAAGTATTGCGGGGTTAAGGGCTAGTGTAATAAAACCTTCAAGCACCAATAATTTGTCTCAAATTAGACGCACAGGTGACCACCAAATACCAAAATAATAAGAAAAAATCTATAGTTCGCGCGATAGTGGAAAAAGGTGAAGAAATATTGGGGGCTCACGATGAAACATTGGAAAAGGTAGAAAATGGAAGACGGGTAGTTACATTATCCTTTCGTAAAAACATTGACATTAACGGGTCTGAACGCATGTCCGATAAACTCGCTCCTTATATACCAACCAATTTTTATTTGAGATATTCATATTCTTACAAGCTAGAACATATGGAGGAAACTAATTCCAATAAAATTGTGGGAAAACCTATAACTATAATATTTCACAAAAATCTCGGTAGCGAACCACTATCATCAATGAAAACCGTTAAAAATGGCTGTCAGATAAGGAGCAAACACGAATAATGTCCGATAAAATAGACAGACCAAATACAAAGTGGAAGTTTGTAAGATGGGTAGAGGTTTTTGTAAAGCTAATACAGGGCAGTAGGGGAATAGATTTGGGACTACAATCCAAAGAAGCAGCAGGAGAAGAACTTCCAGAATGGCTGAAGAATAAAAAAGGTATGTATTCTTTAGATAAGTATAATGACGACCTTTGTCTGTTCAGGTGTCTAGCTATGCATATGACAGATAAAATACCTGACAGATGTACAGAAAAGGCGAAAGAACTTAGTAAGCAATATTTCGGTAGTAATGTGGTTTCACCAATTCCTTTTTCAGATCTGAAAAAGGTTGAAGAGTTTTTTTAAAATCGGTATAGAAGTATATCAACCCACCGAATGTAATGTATGATGGTTGAAAAAGGTACCAGCACACTATAAGGCAATAGGTAATAAACCAATGACAATAGGACTGTTTAATAATCACGCATTTCTGATAAAAAAAAACTTAAAAACCTATCTAAAATTTACGCCTGCGATAATTGCAAGCAGATATTCACGAAAGCGAGTAATATGAAGAGACGCGGACCAACATGTATGAAAGGTGAGACAAAAGTAATATGTGATGGTAATTATTTAGAGCGCCCGCGTTCGTCGTTCGAGAAAGCATTCTACCCAAAAAGTTCTAACAGTTATGGGGCGATCGATTGGATGTACTCTGTGGAAAAGCAGGAGGGAATTCACATTCATCACGAACAGTGTGGACACGGGGGTGAAAGATGGATTTTAGGAGCTCCAGTAGATGGATACTGTACAGAAACCAATACCGTATATCAATATCACGGCTGTTACTGGCACGGGTGTGAGATTCATGCAAAGCATAGAAAAGAAGAACGCGCATCCACTATGAGAAGAGATACATTTATTAGAAGAAGCAAAGAATTCAACCTAGTAGTTATGTGGGAATGCGAATTTCAAAGAACGGGTAAAGACATAAAGATCGGTTGCGACACTACTCTTTATCCATATCAGATAGTATACGATTTTGAGGCATATCTCAACCCAGAATTTGAAACTCTCGGTAATAATCTAGAGTACGAAGCCGAGCACGTTCCGGTAAGCGTTAGCATAGGAGATAATTTATCAGGAACAGTAACTCATATTTGTGATAAAGATCCCGCAAAACTTATAGAAAAATTCGTAGAAGATTTGAAAGTCAGGGGAAAAGCTATAAGAGAAGAAGTGTGGTCAAGAATTGGGTTTAATACAGAACATTTACGCAAAAACCAAATCGTCAAGATCGAACAGTGGATAGAGCAAGTACCGGTTATAGGTTATAACAGCAGTAAGTACGATATAAACTTAATAAAGAAATACCTAGTAGGCGAACTGGCGAACTGGCATCAACAACAAAGAAAGTAATGGTTGGAAAACGTGCAAACGCAACACTATTTCTAGATTTTAGATTTCTTGATGTAATACTTTATCTAGGACATGGTGTAAGTTACGATAGTTGGATAAAAGCCTACGAATGCAAAGGACAGAAATCTTTCTTTAATTACGAGTGGTTCGATTCTCCAGACAAACTGGATTACCCAGGACTACCGGATATAGAGAATTGGTATTCCAAACTATCTGGGAAAATGTTACTAGACGAAATAGAATTAAGTAAATGTCGTAGAATTTTCGAAGAAGAGAATATGGAAACCTTCAGAGATTGGTTGAAATATTATAACGATTTAGATGTAGCACCCTTCCTAGAAGCGGTGGGAAAAAAGTGTGTGAAATTTTATAAACACAGAGTGTGGATATTTTCAAAGATGCGGTAACACTACCTGGAGTAGCTATACAATATTTATTGAGAGGAACCCATTTAAAGAACAAAAATCTACAAGACGATTATACCGGAGGATGCTCTATATGCACCAAAAGAAGAAACATACGATATGATGAAAAACGCTCTAGTTGGTGGTCCATCAATAGTATTTACACGATATGCAGAAGCTGGTGTTTCAAATATTAGAGTGGGTTCCAAACCTTGCAAGGCTGTTTTGGGGTACAATGCAAACGCGTTATATTTATCTACGTTAAATAAAGAGATGCCGTGTGGGAGAGAAACTATACACCATATAGATACCCCACATAACCCTAAATTTATTAAAAAGTTTTGTAAAAGAGTTTTATCTGGAGAGTGGAAAACCATTCGAATGGTTCGCAAAAGAAGTTACAGCCGCAAGACGAACGGGCGATGTAGAACCAAATAAGAAAACAGTAGCCGACATAATGAAATTATTAGGAAACTCGTGTTGTGGAAAAATGATAGAGGCAACGGAGAGACATTTAAATACGACATATACACAAAACGAAACCTGTGTTGACAAAGCATTAAGATCTGCATTCTTTGACGATTTGGAAGAGATAGGAGATGCGTACGAAATATCTTCAAGAAAACCCAGGTGTGTGGTAAAGAGACCATTCCATTGCGGAATAGCGGTTTATCAACTAGCTAAATTGAGAATGTTGGAATTTTACTACGAATTTCTAGACAAATACGTAAAAAGAGAAGACTTTGAATTAATACAGATGGATACGGATAGCATGTATATAGGAGTTAGTGGAAAAACGATAGAGGAATTGATTATACCCAACTTACTAGACGAGTTTGAAAAAGAAAAAAAGAAATGGTTGGCTTGGAATAAATGGAGCGAAAAAGAGCCCGGACTTTTCAAAATGGAATTTAGCGGAGATAGGGCGATAGCGTTATCTAATAAGTGTTATTTCGTAGAAAAATTTAATTATATTAATAAAATCTCTGCGAAAGGAATGTCCAAGAGAACTATCAATTTAAATTGGGATAGATATAAACGAGTACTAAGTGAAACTACAGAAGATGGAAAACACATTATAGATGTAGCACAAAATAGAGGATTAAAAATGAAAGACGGCGTTATGAAAACGTACTGTCAACAAAAAATTAGGACTCTCGGCATACTACGATAAAAGACGCGTGTTACCAGATGGAATACATACAGAACCTCTCTAATGATTCATTTAATTTTAAGAAAATTAGCAATCTAAAGACTCTGACGATCCGGGGGTAGCTGGGTGTCAGAAGGCACCATAAGAAGTTCTTCGCGAACAAACCCTCGAGATGGCCCATCATCCAAATAGTAGAGCACGGGCTCATCGGGTTTTGTAACAGATCAATCTAGATGATATACATTGAGAGACCACACGGGGTCAGTCGCGCGGCGGCTGCCACCTTCGAGCTCTCCCGGTTGATAGAGGTACCGGACGTCAATATCTGATGGAAGCCGTTGCTCCTCTAAACCAACGGGTCGCCCGCGCGAGACGGCAAAGGGCTTGCTCGTCACCCTTTTAAACTTGATAGCATCTACAGGCTTCTTGCCTATCAATCTGGTCGCCTCTCCGTTCAGTGCGGAGACCACGGCGGGCAGTCTGGCCACCCACTCGGTCGATCGCGAATGAGGGTCTACAAGTTCTTTGGCGTATTGGTGTCCGAACAGTCTCTCAGCCAGGGTTCGATTGAAGCGCTCCACGATCCCCTGGTCCCGGTGGATGTTGACGCGGCCGCGTCTGACAGAAACGTCGTGCTTAGACAATAGATGAGAGACCGCGCCCATGAACTCGCGGCCGGAATCGACCTGGAGAAGATTCGGCCATTTGAGAGGACTCCTCTTATATATTCGGGAAAGAACCTCGGCCACCTCCTTAGACTCTTTAGTGGCCAACGGCTCAGCCCCCTTATAACGACTCGCTACGTCAACGATTGTCAGTGCTTACTTGTACGTCTTGCGACCGACGTGATCTTGAGGGAGAAACAGGAGATCCGCTTGGTGAACTTGGTTCGGCACTGGCACGTCGAATTTCGGGCGCGGAATATTGTGAGGCGCGGGTAAATAGATCTGCCAGATGGCCTGCTTCTTGAGCCATTCCTTGACAGCGTTTTCTGAAACCGCGATGTTCTTGATGGCTGCGAGTCCCTTCCAGTACCCGCGGAGGCTATATTATGTGTTCGCTAGTTTGGTATTAAGTTTGCGCGTGTTCATCGTATGCGATGTATTCTAATATATCGGACAATCTCCAACATGCCCTCGCCAGATCGTCCGGTAACTGCGTCGTTAATAATAAACCTTTGTTGGAAGTATAATTACGATTGGGGGTTGTAAAATTGGGAAAATGTACCTCGGAGGAATCTAATTCGGAGGAATCTAACATCCGCTTTGCGAAAAGGGTAGCGCTTTTTCATCCTCCCGCCACGTCTCGAGAGAATCTCGGGCCAGACGAATCATACCCTTTGCACCAGCTATACGGTGTTTAAGGGCAGTGTAGCCTACATCAATCATAGCAAAATAAAGTTCGTCAACTGACATCGTTCTATATATATATATATATTTATAAAAAAGAATTTAAAATAATTAATTAAATCTCGATTGAATATAGTAGCCGACGAGACCCACCACACCCATTCCCAAGACGATGAACGCGATCTCGCGGGTTTTTTGGGGCTCTGACGGTACATAGAAATCTGAAAGTTGGGGCTCGCGATCCAGCGGCGCGAGACTTTTCTGCGGACATGCCAGCGCGTACTCGCGGTTGGCTTCTTCAACGTTCTGAAAAGTTTGCGCGGCGTGATTCTCGCGGCGAAGCTCTTCGTTGACCCAGTCCAGATGGGTGGTTCGTTTTCTCGACCATGCTTCCTTTGCGCTATTGAGTTGCTCTACAGCTTAATCGTGACGCTTGCGCTCTTCATCCACGTTCGAGCTTCTCATTTTCGAGAATATAAAGTTGCTACCGCTGAACGCCAATGCGTTTACAAGCGCACCACCTATCATTATTCCGATCGAAGCCATTATCTCACTATATTAGCAGGTAGAATTCCAGCTTTAACTAGATAATCTCGAGTTGCAACTGCGGCCATTATATCTAAGGCCACGAGCCAGGCGTCTTTCATAGTAAATTCTAATTTGGGAATGGACCTTCCTAAGACCGCCTTAGATAGTTGAGCATACCCGATACTGAAACCCGATATCACCACACCGTTATAAAGTGCGTTCATTATCATTTTACCATCTTGTCCTGCCATTGTTGATAATTATAATTATTGCATATAAAAGGGATCGCGATCAATGTTTAAATGGGGCGCATCCAATTGCGATTGGTGTTTCGTAACTGTTTTTGGATGAATTGATGGGGGTTGTTTTTTCGATAAGGATTGGTGTAATAGGTGGTATATCCACACACACAGGGCACCAACAACTGCCAGACCACCACCAACAACCCAACTCCAATTTGTGAATTGGGGGTGTTGTGGTTCAATCGGATTCAACTCCAATTTCGATTGGGTTGAGTGTGCTTCCAATTCGTGAATTGGGGGTGTTGTTGCACTCAACACTGTTGAACCTGATTGCTCTGTCTTCAGATGTTTTGCTGTGTCCGTCCCCGATTGCAACGACTGTTTGGCCTCTCGAAGCTCGGCGAGTATTTTATCTTGTTTAACTTTTCGGGTGGCAGCCGCCGCTCGCCCAGCTGCCTGTCTTTTTGGGTTTTTATGTCGTGCAACCGGATTCGTCAAATCTCGAATGTGATGAGGGCTCCTGTGGAGCTGCAGCAATCTCCGATTGAACCACAATCCCCCGATTGCTGTGGTTCCGTCACTCTCGCAGGTGTGTCTTGTGTCATCATTTATAATATTAATATTAGGGCTTATAGTTCGTGGGCATATATGTCCAAATTGACAGTGTTTACCCGTGGTCAACGCGGTTGTCAGCGGAGCTAAGTACATTCCAAACTTGTGATAAATTGAGCAGCAGGCTGTTCTAAGAGTGTGTCCTATAAAAGGGTCAGTTTCTAGATCGCGAATCAACCCCGCGGTGTTTGGTATAGGGAGAAGTATACTAACGGCGGTAGCGTACAAATGAATAGCCGCCGATCCAAGAGTTTTTGTCATCTCCGCACCTAACCTAGATTCGTATCGCGCGTACATTTTATCGATCTCCGCATCTGACATCTTATCCACCTGACAAACTGAGAGACGCCTACCGAGATAATGCTCCGATTGTCCCCCAGTAACCAGCGCAGCTAGCCGCTCTCGTCGCGCAGCATTTTCATTCGTATCGGCCCCAATCACGATTGGAGTTGCACTCAACCCAATCGAAATTGGAGTTGAACCCGATTGCTTTGTCGGAGTTGATGTTTCATTATCTTTCAGGAAAGATACCGTGTCGGCAGTCGGAGTTGAGGTTTATATTAGCTGATCGAGAAGTTTGTCGCAATTCATTATTGATAATTTTCTTAAAATTAATTTAACTATTCTAACAAGTCTCATAACTTTAACATATTGCCAAGCGCACCACCAGATACTTATGATCACCGTTATACTCGCAACAAAGCTCGCAGCGGAGCACCAAATTGTTAACATTGTTAACCATTGTTCAGCATTTGTTCAACATTTGTTAAGGATTTGTTTAGCATTGTTCAGCAATTGCTAAGCATTTACTCAGCAGTTACTAACGAGCGTTAAGTAAAATTAATTAATTGATAACTTTATAAGCAGTTGGTTGATCAGTCTTTAGCAGAAGCTTGGTGTGCTTAGTTTCCGAAATCATCTGTCGAACCTCCAGGCGCTCCTCGCGCGTTGGGATAACGTCATTCTCTCGAAGACAGTCATCGAATGAGTCTCGGTCCTTGCAGTGAAAGAGGGCGACCCATTTCGTTTGCTCACGCAGATCCTTGAGGACGGCGTTGTACTTTTGAGTGGAGATCCATACGCTTTGTCTAGCATGGCGACCAGAAAATGCAAGCTCGGAGAGCATGTCCTTCTTTTTGTTCATCGCCGCCTTGGCCGAGCAATCGTCAATCACGTATAGGGTGGGCTCACCCTGAAATCATTGGTATAAACCACGCAACCAATCGTGAAGCCTATCACCGGGGTCAATAACGCATACCTCAGGGTCGGTCCATATCCACGGGAGCCGCTGATAAGTATCGTTGTGCCGCACAGTGGGACACAGGATCACAATGTGACGGAAGGCATCGCGGTAGGAGCCCTCGAGCAAGTCTAGGATGAAAAACGTTTTTCCACATCCTGTCTGCCCACATATTATGGCAGAGTGGGCATCTCCAATCGTGAATTGGTATTGATTGCTAATTTTCTTAATTTTTTCAAAATCATTAATTAATAAATCGTTAGATGATTTTTTTATTAAATCAGTAGAGTGCTGAGACGTATCGACCATCTTCGATGTTGAGTTGTGCGTCTGAATTAATATATAAGTACACGTTCAATGCACCATTTCCATCCGCCTCTTTGGTTATCTGGATCGTCACACCCTCACTAGCGTTCTCAACTTGGCGTCCGCTGCCGTGTATTTGGTCGTCGTCGCTGGCTCGCATGTCTAGCCATAACGCGTATTTGGTATTCAGGAAGTCCGCGAGGGAGACGGCCGAGAGCTGCAGGTCTTTGGCAACCGCGGCAACCTCCGGAGAGCGCTTAGAGCCGGCAGCAAACTGCTTTCTTACTTCCTCCCACTGCTGGTGCGCGCGAAGACCCGCGCTGTAGAGTTGATTGGGGACTCCCTCGATCGTCACCTCGACCTTCGTTAATTTGGGGTTATAGAATTTGTCGGTTTTTCTAACACCGAACGCGAACCGAGCATCCTCGAACAGCATCAGTATACCTTTCATCGAGCGGGCGGGTACGTTGACGTTAATATTCGACAATGTATCGCTTTTGTCTTTCGTCATCTTGCGATGGCGAAGAACTCGGTCGTAAAGTATGGCAACGCGCCCGGCGTACTGGGTTCTGATCAATCGCGCGAGTTCGGGCATCGTGACCATGTCGTACTCCAGCGAAACATTATCGATCGTATACGTCGATAACACGTCGGTGGCTATGAGAACTCGGCCATAGTCGTTGAACGTTAGTTCGTATTCGAGGCGGTCAGCCAAAGCACTCTGATAGTAGGGCATGTGACTCTCCAGCAACTCAAAGTCGAGCGGGATGTAGAAGCGGTTGCCGTAAGCACCTGCGACCGCGTTGTCACTCGCGTTGTTATCTGCCTTGTTCCCAGCCCCGATTCTAAGTTTGGTTACGTTCTTATTTTTGCTGGTGTCAATACCATGATAGACAGCGTTTTCGCGCTCTTGCGCCGTCTTCCACATGTCCTGATAACAATGGTAGACATCGCTGTCGTCGATCGACATCACCTCATTACCAGAAATCTTTATCATGGTCTTCTTGACGATGGCGCGACCCAGGTTCTGAACGACGGTTCGGTCCGCGTCCGTCGACGTCAGCGAAATAGTAAAAGCGATGCGAACAGTCCCCGGCACAATGACGTCGTTAGCTCCGAGGTTGGGGAAGCGGACTAAGAGCTGCTGGTTCTGGTCGATCGTCGATGGGTTGTTCGTAATAACGACACTCTGTCTCACGCCTTTCGCCCCGAGGGGCTCACGCAGTCTGCGGTATGGATTGAGTTTGCGACCGTATTGACTCGAAGACATAATTTAGTGAATCTATATTAAACCCGTATGGTTTTGTCTTTAATACATAATTAATTTTAAGAAAATTTTAAATATGGCTGATTACGACTTTGACATGGATGAAATCGGCAGAGACGATTTCCGCGATGATGATGACATCGATGATGACATCGATAACTATGACGAAACGACCTTCATAGAGACGCCAGGTCCCCGAAATACACCTTTGTTTAATCCAGGCGCACCACGAAATAAGCCTTTGGTTGATCCAGGCGCATCTTTGTTTGGTCCAGACGCACCCAAAAATACGCCCTTCCCACCTTTCCATATGTGGGAGGCCCCACCCGAAACTCCGGCATGGGCGAGTGGTGCCGAGATTCCTGCGGGGATCTCCAAGGATGAGCTGGCGCCTCTCTCGGGTGAAACGGTGGGAGAGTGAGGTGTCTAAACACGGCATCAATGCCACGTTGGAGTTCCGCAGCACTAAAAGAGGAGACTTGTGGGTTAAATGGGGCAAGAGCTGGAAGTTGCTGACGTACAAGAACGACCCGACCCGGTTCCTCAGCCCCTCTTCCTTGAACCGATATGGAGTACTCTTCGCTCGAGCTCTCCGAGTGATCGATGATCGGTCGCAGCTGGTTGAACAAATGTTAAAAACCCTACAGTCTACCAACGAAACGCTGGTGAAGACGGCCGCCGCTATAGAAACGAGCGATATCAGCGAGGTCCCTCGTATAGCCACCGACGCTATTAACACAGTGGAAACCACGGTCAACGAAATATACGGCACTAAGTATGACCCACCATTACCTCTTCGCGAACTCATGGGACTCGATAAGGTTCTACAAACGGTCCGGGGCGAACTGGTCAATAACCTCTCCAAACTCACGGTGCTGGACGAACATAAATCGCGCTAGAAGAAAGAAAAACGTGGGGAAGTCCGCGACGATAGAGAATCTACCGAGCGGATCAACAAACTCCTGCGGTCGTTGCGGGATGAAAGAGAAGCTCGCTTGGAGGTTGTCTCGACTAACCGTGAGCCACTTTCCGGCCAATTAAGTCGGAGCCACGAAACAATCTCGAGGGTCCTGCACGAGGACACGACACTCGGTGAGCGTCTTCGCACTCTGTTCAGAGAGAAGGGCGTCACGATAGTAACCATCATCGCAGCTTTCAGCATGATTATATCGACCCTAATTCTATATATATCGTCTCTATTTGTAGCTGTCAATGCTGGTGGCGCACCAGCACCCGCACCAGCACCCGCGCCATCCGGCGGAGCCAAGGAGTGGGTAAAAAAACAACTAAAAGCCCTCGCAAGTCTCCAGGCTAAATTAGCAGGAAAGTTGGCTGCCGCGCTGCCTGGTTTGATAGGAGGTCTCCTCTCCTTCTTGTTATCTATATTATCAAAAACGGTCGGATGGCTCGCCGAGAATGCTTGGGCTTTAATCGTGGCGATCGCCGGTCTCCTGCTATTCTCCGCCAGAGAGTTCCTAAAACCAAAGCGCAAATAGTCCGATCGCCACGAGGGCAACGACGAGCGCTAATTTCTCCTCCTCGTGTGTTATGCTTCCAATCTCGATTGGTGTTTCCACTCCTGTTCCAATTACGATTGGATTAGGGGGACTCGATGGTGCATCCAATTTACGAATTGGGGTGGGTGTATCCAATCCAGCCACGATTGGATGAATTGGGGGTTTTATGAAATGGTTTCCACTTACAACTCCGCGCCCGGGCATCTTGGGTGGGAGCTTGATGATACCCGGGTTCATGTTCCCGTTGCGGCCGATTTTTTGATTGGTGGTTGCGACTACGATCTGATTATTGTAACCGTCAACCGGGTCATCTCGTAGTATCATATTGCTCGGCGCCATATAAAGACCTATTCCAAATGCGTAGTCTACCGGGGTGCGGGCAGTCTGCAAAACGTCTTGATAATTCTGGATCGCCTTCTGGAGGTCCACCTTAGCTGAGATGGCGTCCTCGACAAGTGTCAAGAACTGTTTTTGTGCGTCAAATGCCGTTCCCGTACCCAGTATAGCGCTGCGCTTTTGCTTCTGTAAGGCGAGGATTGCCCATACGTATATGCGAATGGATTCGTTGAGACGAATAACCCCACCCTGCGTAAATCCAGTGCTTTCATCTAACATAAATGTGGTCCACGCATTTCGCATCTGTGGAGTATCACCCAGGTCTAGGTATTCCACGTGGGCTACTTTAGTAGGTAGCCAATGACAATAACAGTCTTTACACGCAAGCCCGCCAAGCACTTCATCACCGAACGTCATCTTATTCAATTTATAATTATATTTAGTCCATGTTGCCATTTTTCTAACTGGTGGTTGGGTAGCTCCGCGAGCACTTCACAACCCTGATAAATATGCGGGAACTTTATCAGGATGCCCACCACTAACTAAGCCATTAAGGTGAACTAACCCTAAATTGTTGGTTGGGGTGTATACTTTATGTCTCCAGTCCGCGTCTTTTGGTACACCCCAAATTCGTTACACAATCTTTCGAACGCCTTACGGTCGTATGCGCTTGAAATGGGATCCCAGCCGTCGTCTTGAGGTAGTGGAATACCTAGTTCTTTGATAATCCTCATAAGGTGTAATACACTGAAAGTTGTAGACACTTCGGAGCATGACATTCTTGGATGTCAGATGGTCTTGATGCGAAACTCCACATCCGGCCGTTGCGCACCATACGGCGAAATTTAGCTGGTTCTGCCAGAAGTTCATATGGGAAAAATCCCATCTTAGTATTACATCTTGACTAGTAGTCTTTGGAACTACATATTTCTCAAACGTGTTAGGGAAATTGGTGGTAAAGCCACTTTCCGGTCTAACTGTTACGGTTGGGTGTACAAGGTGGTTAACAAAGTCTTTTTGCGTGTATTTACCTCCGACCGCGTACTTTGCATTAGAATTAAAGCTAAATGCTTTGGTATCCATTGAAAGATATTATTATGTTTGCTACTATCACTAATGTTCAAAAAGAGAGTTGTGAACTTCAAAAAGCAATCGACAACTGCTGCGGAAAACGCAGGGTATGCCTCAGATCGATCACGTCCACGGTCGGGTGGAAAAACGTTGAAACGTTCGAGGCTATCTATTCCGGAGATGTTGGAGATTTTTTAGATATTATCAATAGCCCCGATCGTACAAATGTAGCGAGACGCCTTGGGGAAACAAGTGCCGTATTACATCCTGGCCTTTGGGGTGGAGGAGATGTCCGATCTTTGTTCGCGGCGAAGCTTCCTAATATAGCCCCCCCTCTCGCAATCTCAAAAGCCACGGGGTATGCGACATTGTCCGTTGAAAAATAATTAAAGATGTCCCCGGGGTTGGCCTCAATGTTAGGATTTAAATTTGCACCCCCTTACAACGAGGATGAAGGGTTTCGTACCCCGTTGAACTTTGTCTTCCCCGTGGGAGAGCACCGCGGCGATACCCCAGTAAACTTCGCCGTCACGAAAACTCTCGAGGTGCACTTGGATCGGGTGAACACATCGTACAACACGGTAGACGGCACTCCCAGCACATTACTGAAAACCGTGCCCGCCAGCGACTGTTTCTTTGGGGAGACCCTGACCTTAGACTTCCCACACCCCGAGATGAAAGTTTTGGAATCTGGACACATCCACGAATTTACGGTCTCTATTCTTGATGATAAAGGGCGAGAGTTGAAGAACGATTACCCGATTTCGGTCGTCCTAGAAATTTCAAATTAATTAATTTTAAGAAAATTAGAATTAAACGCATGTTCGTAATTTATATATATATATATATATATTATCAACATTATTGAAAATAAGTATATACGGACCAGGTAGTTCTTCCAATTCCAATCGGGATTGGGTGACAAATTCAAAGAATAGGGCGACATAGGGCGACTTTTTAACTACCCAAAAAACAAAGGCCTTGATCAAAAGAACTATATCGGTGGCCACGGACGAGATTCACAAGAGTCTACTATCACAACTTAGAGAATATGTCCTGGCTGTGAATACACAAAGTCGTGAAGAAACGCAAACGGAACCAAACGAACTTCGGAAAGAGGCCCGGTTGGGGATTGAGGGAGTCCGAACGGGTGTGGATAAAGTCCGAGAAGACCACCAGGCGGACCTTACGGAGGCTTATGATGCGTTGCGCTTAAAGGACTCTCTCATCAGAGAAGCGGCACTTACCGAACTAGGAAAACACATAACCAAATTTCGAAAAGAGGCCAGGTCGGGTATTGATAAAGTCCGAGAAGACCACCGGCGGACCTTACGGTAGGAAGGTATGATGCGTTGCGCTTAAAGGACTCTCTCATCAGAGAAGCGGCACTTACTGAACTAGACGGGAAATAACCAAATTTCGAAAAGAGACCCGGTTGGGTATTGATAAAGTCCGAGAAGACCACCAGGTGGACCTTACGGAGGCTTATGATGCGTTGCGCTTAGAGGACTACTCTCAGCAGAGAACGACACTTACTGAACTAGACGAAAAATAGCCGAATTTCTGAAAGAGACCCGGTTGGGGGTTGAGGGGGTCCGAGAAGATCACAAAGCGGCCCTTGCGGAGGCTTATGGGGCGTTGCGCTCAGAGGACTCTCTCAGTAGAGAAGCGGCACTTACTGAACTAGACGGGAAAATAACCGAATTTCGAAAGGAGGCCCGGTTGGGGGTTGAGGGGGTCCGGACGGGTATTGATAAAGTTCCGAGAAGACCACAAGGCGGCCCTTGCGGAGGCTTATGGGGTGTTGCGCTTAGACGACTCTCTCATCAGAAAAGCGGCGGTTGCTGAACTAGACGAAAAAATAACTTAATTTCAAAAAGAGGCCCGGTCGGGTGTTGAAAAAGCCCTAGAAGGCCACCAGGCGACCATTACGGAGGCCTATGATGCGTTGCGCTTAGAGGACTCTCTCAGCAGAGAAGCGGCACTTACCGAACTAGACGGTAAAATAACCGAAGTTTCCGACAAACTGAAACATGTTCGTAGAGCCGCGACCAAAGCACTTGAGGAGGCCTCTGAAAATATTCGTGCTGAGGCCCATACCTCTATCGGGGGGCTTGCCGGATTGTTGAAAACAATGAAAACGCAAAAACGTGTCATAACAGTTTGGGCTGAGAAGCGGGGCCTATTGGTTGAGGGGCTCTCTGAATATTCGTTCGGTGCCAAAGCGAGTAATAAATGTGGGGGATACGCTATGACAGCTCCAGGTACACTTCTCCGAATGGCGGTCTGCTCGGTTAATGCTAATGGTAAACCTGTGGACGCGGTCACGATAAATCTTGTAGTAGATGGGGAAGAACGGGGGGTTGGAGTCAATAAACTCGCTGGAGATATTTCATAGGTGGTTTCGTTCTCCGGTGATGATCTAATTATACTTTCCGAAGGTAGTGTTATTAACTTTGTTACGAAAATCGCTGACCCAGCGAGTTCTTCCACTATTGTCTCACTGTTAATTGAACTTAATTTGTAAATACTAATACATTGAAAATCATGAACGAATCACCGCTTCCAATTGTCAATACCACTCCATCAACACTGTATCCAATTAACGAAAGAAGTTCAGATTTTAGGTTGAATAATATCGTCGCTATGCAGGATATTTTAGTTAGAGAATACAGAAATAGAAAAAGAAACGCTAAAAAATATAAGTGCACGGCGAATATAGCTGAAGCATCTAGTACGGTTCTGGCAAGTTTATCTGTAATGAGTGGTGCGGGGACTGCTGCAACACTATCTACAATTGTAACGGTTCCACTTGCAGGGGTTTTGAGTGGAATTACCGTTTTATCTGGAATACTTTGTATGGTAATTAGGGCGTCGTGTGGAAAACTCGAGAAAAAATGTAGAAAACATGATAGAATATCCGTCGCCAGGTCTAAGAAAAATAGCATCGACGTTATAGTGTCCAAAGCGTTGACCGATAAGAAAATATCAAATTTAGAGTTTGAATCCGTGGTGGAAGAAATGGGGAGATATGAAAAATTAAAAAATGATATTAGAATCAAAGCACGCGCCACCATGCCCAAGCTTGAGTGTACTGATTGGGATAAATTTAGGGTAAAACTTGGAGATAAAGTCGGAGGAAATTAATATTTTTATTAAATAATTAATTTTATAATTTTCTTTCAATTAATTAATAAAATTAATTATATTGGTGCAGTAAACAATTTATTAATTAATTTTAGGAAAATTATTAACAATTTAAAAAAAAAAAAAAGAAAAAAAGTTTTAGGTCCCACCGAGGCTCGAACCCGCGCCAGCAAAACCCTTCTGGGTCCACCCCGCTAAGCCTTCACTTAAATCTATTCTCTTTTCTTCTCTGTTTGGCTTAGCGAGGTGTGTTACACTCACATCTCCTCCAACCCATCATTGGACCGATACCGCGGACCCCTCCTCTTCGTTACCTCCTCCGCTATAATGTGTAGAGCAGCCAGAGTGAAGTACATGTGGCGAAACCTGTCTCACTGTTGAGATTACTGCTAGCGTCCCAGCAATGTATATATGTGTTTATTTCTCATATATAAACCTAACTTTGCTGGTGGAAATAAAAAAAAAAAATTGTTATTTATTATTAATTAATAAATTATTATTTTAATTAATTAATATGTTTTCTATATAATAGGGGGTGTTCAGCTTTCAATTATAAATATTTTTTACAAAATTAAATAACGAACCATCCCGGAAATTCGTGAACTATATAACCCTCACTAAGTGTTTATAAACTGTGTAAATCGATAGCCCGTTTACATACCATCGATAAGGAGAAATACACTCGGCTATAAATAACCGTGTGTGTAGTATATATTACAGTGTGTTTATTTTCCATCCCGGAAGATGTAAACTTGTAAATCTCTCTATAAATGGACACTTAATATACGTGTAAGGTGGGACACCTAATGTACATGTTCATAACGAGTGTAATTGGAACATTGTCGTCTGGTTGGTGTTGTGATTACAACATAAATTAATTAGTTCTGTTCAATAATAATTTTTTCAATTTCTTTATAAGCGATATCGTAGAAACGTATATTCGTAAACAAATCGTTGGGTTTTAACAATTTTATATAATACACCCTAGTTTCATATCCGATACGCATTATCCGTCTTAATGTTTGTATTTGCCTCTTGTATGGTTCGCATAATTGTCGGTATAATATTGTAAATGCAACGTTTTTATCGGAGCGTAATAAATTACGCTGATATTTCATGTATTCGATATCGCCTAGTGTTTTCATTTTATAGAATTTATATATAGGACTATAACCCCCGTATTCTTCGTAAACTTATTCAACACAGGCATTTAAAGCTTTCAATTCCCATTGTATTGTATTATCCATTTTCTCTAATAATATTTTATTATAACCTATGAAAATTATCTGTTCAATTGGATGTGAAAAAAAACATGATGTATTTATGACACCAATATATTTTTTCAAAAGTCAATTACCAATATAATTGGGACTACAATACCACCACCAACTTTTGGTTGGAGGTGGTATCATTTTGACTCCCTCTTTTCAAAATTATTTTCAACCAAACATTCGTAAATTTGCTGTGTAGGGAGACAATTTCATCGTTAACAATTTTTGGGTTTTTCGGGGGTGGTGGGGGTAGTATAAAGGGGTGGAAATGATACCACGGTAAGTGGTATCATTTTGACTCCCTTTATACTACTAATGATATTTCGGCAGACTCGTTGGGCCGGAAATTTCGTGGTTGGAAAGACATATTATTACATATACAGCGCTATGGACACACTCCAAGGCACATCAATAGAACTATAGTTCCACATTCGCCACCTGAAACTGCTGATACTGTTGCTTCAATGAAGCTTAGGTGACAGAAGTTAAGCGGGTTACAGTCGGATTAGTAGCTCCACTACAATTCCTTGTTCAGCTCAAGTTCCTGATAAGGCGGGTATTTACAGCTGGATATTCATTGATTTTCAAAAGTGGGAGCGCGGGGGCATGTGGGAGGATGTGCCATCGCATGCTCCCACCCAGAAGTATATATCAGTATATAACCACAGTTCTTGATTACCACTTGTACCAAGTGTATCCATGGCTTGATAGGAGCTTTCATATCATCACTATAATTGAATATTACTGGTGTACCGTACTGTTGGCATATCAACGTATCATGTATTTATTGTATTGTAAATAATAATTGACATGTATATGACCTTGCGTTCCGAGCCCATCCCTTTATACCCCATCCACGTTACCACTTATCATCTTAAGAGTCTTAGTAAATGCCGCTTCACCTGGCTATTGGATTGACCCGATACTTCAGGAAATAGGCGAGACAATTTGTCTCGATCATCCAATGACCTTGACATTTATTTTGATCTATATTTTATTTCCATAGCCGACCCATGTGAGCCACATGTCCAATGTCAATTTACTTAGAAGTTTGCGGTAAATTTTGGGCAAACTTCGCAAAAATAACTTAGCCTAAAACTTTAACGCAATTTTCTATCTGATATATCTCTGCAACCCGAAGTCGGATTGACTTTTGAATCTGTATTTACTTATTTGTCATCATCCATATTATTTCGTTCTATAGCACACCCATGCGGCCCCTGTTTATACGGTCAAGGTGAAATCAGTTTGTGTTTATTTATTTTTATTAAATTTACCTTAAAATAAAAAAAAATACGTTTTAGTTTTTATTAGCCATTTTAAAAACCGGGATGTATTATGTATTCACCTTGTCCACGCAATATCTACAGTTCTATTTGACGGATCGTAACCACATTAGGTATACATGTTAGCACGGCAAGACCAAGAACCCTGTTGATTTTCAAAAGTTTCCGATGACTTATCTCCCCGTGGTGACCATTTTATGCCCCACCACGATAATGGATACTGTATTAGACGGGCCTCTGTACGACGCTTATTTAAGGAGTTACCCCTACCCAGAGTAGAACTTTATGTAACATACATATTCTTATAGGAAATTCATCGTAGAAATCGAATCTGTATGTTAAAATTGCGAAAACCGCGGCCGAATATTGTTTTTTTGCTGATTTCCATGGCAACTGCGTTTTTCATCCGAAAATAACTTTCTTATTTAGCCTACGATTTTCAGCCTTTATACTTGCTTAAATATGATTTAGTCAATATATTTTACAAACATGGTGTAAATGTTCATATTTACCTAAATATTCTATCATTCAAACGTATATTTCTGTTACCATGGTAACTAAGTCAGTCTCGCCGTATTTGAAAGTAGTATTTTCAACATTTTATTTTCGTGCAGACAAATCTCCATCATACAAGTTGGTGTAATGAAGCTACTAGTATGTAAAAATCATCATAGAATACGAACCCATGTGTTGAATTTCAGTAAACCTTGGCGAAATACTATTTTTGGATGTTGCCAAGGTAACCACATTTTATTGAAAAATTCAATACATGCATGCACGTATTTGTTTGTATTATGACACTGGTATTATTAGGTTAATATCGATGAAATACTACGTACACATAAGAATATAATTTAATAATTATACTTAAGTATATAAATGTTGTCCGTAAAACGATCATGTAACCATAGCAACCACTCACATGGACCAATCCCCGTCGTGTCTCGTGTGTGGGTGGGTGGGGTCCAAACTATGTCGAATAGTACATTGATACATTGTTTATAGTTTTTGCCTCTTATTTCCGAGCAGTCTTTCACCCGTCCGTTCGTTTGTCCATCTACAAACTCTTAACATTTTGGATTTGAGATGTTCCGAACACAAATAGCACATAATCTGCGTACAAGTGATTGTTCCACCTCCCTTCGGGCTCTTTAAATGTCACTATATTCAGCACCGCCGTGATTTTTTTTTTTTGCTCTTTGTATGTAACTTTAAGTAACACCGCTGTGATTTTCTACTCTTTAATTTAAATGAAACTTTAATTAACACGGCCGTGAATGCATGATTCGTATTTGCACTTTCATATATAAATCACGGCGGTGTTAATATATGTGGTAACGGATGCTGATCGTCCACTGCTCAGTCTGCAAAGACAGAGTAATATCGCCCCAATTATTACGACAAATTACGGGTATATCAAACCGACGTGTTGTTGTACATAAGCATCGAACAAGAACCGAATTAAGTTTCGTGTGTACGCATCTTCCAAATCAATTATGGATTTAGGTGAACCAGAGGCAAAACGCTTGAAACTGGATAGAAGCATATGCATAATATGTCTAAAGTCTATTCCAGAGGCGTCACACAAGGATATCGTGCAAAATCCAACAGTAACAGGTCTAGAGACATTGTTAGACATAGCAGAGGCTAAACATGATCGAGTAAATGACTTATTAAGGCCGCATCGCCAGGATATACTTTCACATCAGGTAAACGTACGGTATCATAGGGTGTGTCGGGCTACATACACAAACAAATTTTACAGCAGTGACACAGCGCCTAAAAGTGATGATGTCTCGTCAAGCAGAAGCGAATCGCCGATGTCACCAGAGCTTCGAAGCCCGACCAGAGACAGCCAATCGGGTTTTAATTTGTTTCATTTGTGGCAGTGCCAAGAAAATTGGTAACAGAAAAGAGCCATTATCTGGTGTAAGCACTGGGACAGGCGAATCAACAAGGCAGAAAACAGTGAATGCCGCCACGTTGAGAAAATGATCAAGTTGTCATTTCCCGCATGCAGGCATATGGTGACCTATTTGCATATGATGCGAAATATCACCGTTCATGTTATGGACATTACATCAGCAAACGCAATGTAAGTTTTATGGTACCTCATGAAGACAAGGTCGACGAGCCAGTTCTTTACGAAGAAGCATTTCAGATGCTTTTAAACGAAACCAAACAAACAATCTTCTCCGAGACAAAGTCAGTAGTCACATTATCTGATCTAAATATTAAATACATACAATTTCTGGGTAGAGCTGGAGTTCCAGATGAACTCGCCAATGTATATAAATCATGGAAACTTAAACAACGGCTGGAGAAACAATTTGGTGAAGATATATCGTTCTTCCAGAGAAAGGGACAATCGGATCTTGTATGTTCCAGTGCAGTATCAGTTGGTGCTGTACTTCACAAAGCTTCTAAATTGAAATCTGAACTTGACGAATCCAACGAATACAAGGAGTCGAAGTTAGACATACAAGGGGCGTATCTCACAGACAGGCAGATATTATATGGGGCCGCAGGTATCCTTCGGCGAGCTATTAAAGACATTCAGTCCACTACACAAGCGTACCGATTGCAGGATTTAAGCATTGACGCTTGCAGCCAACTCGTGCCAGGACCACTGTACGATTTTATCATCTGGCTAGTAAATGCGAAAGCATTCGATACAGCCACTGGCACGGGTGATGAAGTTCACAGACGTGACAATATACAGGTGTTAGCAACATGCCACAACGTAATTTCACAAAGCAAGCGCATACTAACACCAATTAACCTGGGGTTAGCTTTAACGGCATACCATGACTTTGGCAGTTCCAAGTTGGTGAGAACGCTGTATACATTGGGATACAGTGTTTCTTATGAAGAAGTTTTGCGATTCATAACATCCGCAGCAAAACAACAGCTATCACAAGAAGGTGTACCTTTCGTCCCATTCGGTATACACACTACCAACACTGACGACAACATGGGAACAGTTCATGCAGCAATTGATAACTTTGACACAAATGAACACACCTTAGACGGCAAAGAAACAACCCATTCCATGGCCATGGTTGTATATCAGAGGTGTGACCAAGACAGACAGATATCGGATGTTGAGATACCCCGGCTCTCGGAGAGAAGTATCGGCGCAGGTGATTATGGCACCGACATGTCAAGCGTAACATATTTTCAAAAGCCACCAACACGTCCAGCTCCAGACACAGTTGCCAATGCTGCCAACTTTTACATTGATGGGGACAACGACCATATCCGTAAAGCTGTGGTTTCCGACCTGTCTTGGGCTCTTTGTAGATCATATATGGCTGGTCTTCATATATCCCTGCATGGTCAGGATATAATTCAGTGACTACAAAGGCCTCTGTACCTATAACGACCGTCAGGTACTTACCTTTCATAGACGCACCGCCGTCAGACAACTCCACAATTTTCACAGCACTCAATCAGCTTGTCCGACTGGCAGCGGAACTTGGACAAAACCACATCATAGTGACAGCTGATCTAGCCATCTATTCCAAAGCTAGAGAAATATTGTGGACAAAGCCAGCGTGTTTGGAAGGTAAGGTAACACTCAGACTAGGGGGTATGCATCATACAATGGCATTTCTCGCTTCCATTGGAAAGCTGTTTGAGATGGAGGCCTTCTCAGCTTACTGACAGAGTCGGATGTTTATTCTGACGTTACCGCCAGACAGATGCTAACAGGAGCACAACTGACAAGAGGAGTAAGGGGCATGAAGGTCATCCTAGACGCAATGTGCCAATGCTTCTTTGATGCCTTTATCGATTGGGTGACAACAGAGAAAGACAAAGAACCACAGCCCCAGATAGGACATCACATGGAGAAACTCCGTGATGCAATCAAGGAGAAGGATGGAGACCGCAAAGGAGATTCGAGAAACCCTAGAGGCCGAATTTCAAGATACACTTGACCTCATAAGCGAGTTCCGAACACATGGAGAAGCGCAAAGTTCAACATTCAGGTACTGGATGAACTTCCTTGATGCTGCATTTCTGTTACTACGGCTTTTGAGAGCAGAAAGAGACGGCGATTTTGATCTCCACATGTTATCAGTAACGGAGAGTGTTCACTGGTTTTGGGCGGCAGGACGAACAAACTACGCACGGTTCACGCCCGTGTATATCGCCGATATGCTCGCTCTAAAGACCACCAACCCACAAGCATATGAACATCTGAGAACGGTGGCTTTGTTGTCAGACGGCGATCCGGGCACGCCTTCAATGCAGTTCCAACTGATCAGGCACTTGAACAAACAATAAATAAATAAAGAAGCAAAAGGATCAGCGGGGGAATCATTGGATTTACTCGTAGAAAGGGAGCATTGACTCGGTGGCTGGTAACTCGTCACATTCTAGGTGAATTTTGTGGACAGTTCAGAGAGACTGTATCCAAGAACCAAGGTGCTAGTCAACACGAGGAATTGGGCAAAAGCCGAAAGGAAAGGGATGAAGCAGATGTTGATAAGGTAGTTGATCTAGTCACTACACAGTACCAAAATCCGTTCGACTTAAACACGGTATCAGAACGTCTGGTAAACATTGCCATAGGGCAAGTTGCGTCTGCGGACATAGAAAACTCGATGAATGAATTCCGAGTTGCTAGTCAAGAGGCAGTTGATAAATTCGTATCGGAAAGAATCTCGAAGGAACGTACTGTGAAATTCTGGGAACCAATCCCTCGCAGTAAGGTTAAGACCTTCTCGAATATGCGAAAACCATTTGCTACAAGCAAAAACATCGAAACTGATGCTAGACTCGGAAGTTCTGTTCAGACGACTGCTGGCAGTAGCGAATCATAGAGACATTGAAATGAATGATGTCTTGAAACATGAATTGGCTTCGGTTCCACCTGCCCTATTTCACGACGACGGCACCATGCGCAAAACAAACAAGGCAGAGTTGACGAAGAAACTTGAATCTTTCGTTGAGGAGATCAACGAGTTTCCAGTTCAGCAAGCTGATACTGACAGCAACACGGCATATATCATCGATGCGATGGCACTGCTGCAGTCGCTGAACGAAGGACACTTCAAAACATTTGACCAACTAGGCGCAGTCGTTTTGAAACATATCATGTCACATTTTACCCGGGACAAGTCGATTACATCGGTCACTGTCGTCTTTGACCGGTATGATAAAGCCAGTTCTCTCAAAGAAGCTGAACGTCAGCGTCGCACGGCCAACAGCGATGTACCTGCCTATATGGTGAGTGGCGGTCGCACAGTTCCAAATTACCGCCGTTTTCTGAGTAACTCTGAAAACAAAGCATCGTTGGCAGCCTTTGTGTGTGAGTACGTAGCTGTGAATGCACCAGGCCATCTGAAACAGCAGCTATCCATTGTACTTGCCGGTGGTTTTCGGAACGGACGAGAAGTACAGTCTGTGACGAAGGAAGGTACGGAATGCTTATCAAACTTGTTTTCGAGTCAGGAAGAGGCAGATACCCGAATGGTGCTGCATGACACACATTTGGCTCAAACGCATGGCCGTATTCTGATCCGTACTGACGATACAGATTGTGCTCGTCATCCTTCTGTATTACTACTATACACGTTTCGCGGACACAGAAATATATAGCATACAGGGCATAGAACGAGGCATGCTTTCAGAAACAGGTTTGTTCCAATCCACTCGATTGCCCAACAGATAGGCCAAACCGTAAGCTCCTGCTTACCTGCCATGCATGCCTTGACTGGATGCGACACAAACAGCTCAATATACAAAGTTGGGAAACGAACCTCGTTCAACAAACTGGTGAAAAGTGCCGACAAGCTACGGGAATTGTCCAAGGTGGGCTTATCAGAATCTATAGATGAATGTTTACCAGTCGCGCGAAGGTATACTATGATGCTGTTTGGCGGCTTCAACAATAAGACAAGTGGAAAACCGTATGACAGTATGGATGAAATCCGATTAGCGATCGCTACATCCACGGACAAATCAGCAACGCAACTTCCACCGACAGAAGATGCATTCAAGCACCATGTAATGCGTGCACGAGTTCAGACAATAGTCTGGTGCCAAAGCCATATTCCAGATCCTGAGGTTCCTGATCAGTCGGAAATGGATGGAAGAAAGATGAAAATGGAATCCTGGTGCCAGTTTACTTCGCAAATCCACCAGCGCCAGTATTCTTGAGGGACCTGACACATTTGTATTGTAAGGATGGCAACTGTAATAGCAGCAAGTGTCAGTGCCATTCCGTGGGCCTTCAATGCATTGACATCTGTCGGTGCCAAGATGAGTGCACAAACAGAACGACTGCTGTTACAATAGGTGATTCGGATTCGGATGATGAAAGTGAGCCCACTTGAAGGTGGATAGATCTTGCAAACGAAACACGAAATAATGTGGTTTGTATCGTGTACTGATTTCTGCTGTTGAGATCGTCGTCCTGTTCCATTGTATAGTTATTTATCGGTTATGTACACACCATCTGTTTATGATTTTGTGAATATTTGATCTTCTCAGCATTTGTTTGTTAAATTTGGCGGCCATCTTGAAAAAGTAAAACATATCGACAGGTAGTCGAACATGTATGCACATACAGTGTATAGTCCCATGCGTTCGTATGATCGTGTGTATAATATCCCGTTCGTTGCATCGGTCAAATACACAACATTTGTTCTCGATTCTATGATTATTTTATCTGCTCAGCAATAGTTCGTTAGATTTGGCGGCCATCTTGAAAATGTTAAAATTGTCGACAGACAGTCGAACATGTATGTGTACATATTTTTCTTTGTACGAGGGTTCTCTATATATTATGACATCTGGGCAACGATTATAATTATACACGGCAATTACATTTTTTTCTAATTATATGATAATTTGCACTGCTCAGCATTCGCGTATAGTTTAGATAATTAATTAGACCAACCAAACTACGTATAATGTGATTATTATTGCATTTGAAAGTATAGAAGTGTTAGTTTTCGTCAGTATTATGTGTGTCGAAATGTATAACATTACAACTGACGTTAATTGTTCATAAATACCAAGGTACAGCCCGTTGCAAACGCTAATCTTCCCGATTGGCTAGAAACCCACGTTTCCATGGTTACCGTCTACGAACATGCATTTTAATATTATTGTTCGATTCCAAAATATGTGTGCGTGTAAAATGAAGACAGTTTACCAAATATACAACTTTATATGTTGTTTTGCAACACGTAGATGTTTAAATATATATTTTGTATTTTCTGGAAAAAAATATTGGTTACCATAGAAACCAGCGAAAAAAACATATTCGGCCGCGGTTTTCGCAATTTTAACACGCAGATTCGAATTCTACGATGAATTTCCTGTAAGAATAGATATATTTCATAAAGTTCTACTCTGGGTAGGGGTAGGTCGAAATTTTCAGCCGAGCGCCAAAGGAGTAGGATGGGGCATGTAGTGTTACTCTTATCCGTCCGTTCGTCACAAGGTTAAATATTTGTTAAGTGCTTGTATCTTAAATAATATTAGGCATACTACCACCATACTTGCACACGATCATGAGCCACTGATGTCCACCGCAACCCACTGTGAATCAAATGACCCTTGTGACCGTGACCTACACTTGCAATAATATTTATTGAGTTATTTCCCTTGGTTAAAGTTTTCGTTTGAGCTTGTATTTTGGGATTTTGCATCCATGCACACATGATCATTGTCCACGCAATAACGAGTTCTACTTGATAGATGGATTATAACCAAATTTGGTATACATGTGTATCATGGCAAGAGGAAGAACTGTTCATCCCTATTGGTTTTCAGTGATTTAACTGCCCTTGTTGAGGGGCCATACATCGACGAAGGTATATTGTGACCTTCCACACTTTTGTTGAGGGGTATAGCCAGGTTACGGATTTATTTCACCTTGGAGTTATCCCCTTGTAAACTGGATATACATCGACGGGTGTATGTGTACTTTTGTTGCAGCTGAAATAATTAAATGTCCAACTTTGCTGTTTTCCTCATTTATTCCATATGTTTTCAACAGAAAGGCATGTGGTAAACATGTACATGTAGTAGTCTTTTTTTGGCCAAAATATTTGTTTTTTAATTTGAAAAACAATACTCTTTAGATTATCTGGAGCTTTTGTGTATGCAGATTGGTATTCTGCTGGACACTGTACGTCACAAATGTTATATATGTTGGGTTACATGTAAAACATATTTTTCATATCACTGTAACTATTACTATTACTGGTGTTTCAAAAATACATAAGCCACTTATAATCTTGCTCGACACACATGTGGATAAAGCGTGGCAGGGATGATAAATGGTAAACAAATAAGTTTATGTGTAGAAACTATCAGAAAGTCAGAGAAATTAAAATACAATGAAAATAAAAATCGCCTCCTAAAGACTTATAAAAGGAAGGTCAGTAACATGAGTGTGGCAGTGTGTTGACTATCCCAACTATCGCCAAATAACAAATTTTATTTAGACTAGACCTTTTATGTGACGTCCGTATATGACAAAGCTCCAAGAAAAATATTACATGTACTTCAAAGTTCAACTCCAAGTGTTTCGTAAGTTATCATGGTGGTAACACCAATTTCGAAGGTCGGACAAATCATGTCTACGGAGATATACTTGCAGCAACAGTGAGTGTTGTATACTGAGAGGTTGTTGTATCTAGTCAATGACCAATGTTTAACGTTTGGCCAATTGTTTAATAAAATCAAATGAATATTATACATTTACCAACGAAGTACATGTAATAGTAAAGGTATGGTTATCACTCAGCTAATCCCCTGGGCCGGGTTGCTCGAAGCTTCTGTAAGCTTAACGGACTGTTAAATCCTTAACTGAACGGTTAAAATCTATGTTACATTTATCCGATTAGTTAACTGTTGTTAAAATATATTGTTTGGTTAACTGATCGCTAACGGATCGATACATTTAAAAGTGGTCCGGACCTATGTTAACCGGTTAACTGATCAGTTAACAGACAATTACATGTAGAAGGTAACAACAACAACAACAACAACATCTGATTGCAATGTGCTTCAAGTGTCACATATCAATCTCAAGTGTTTTCATCAAAGACAATCTGTTTCAAATTGTGTGATGAAGGATTTACATTACTCAGCCCAACACACCAGACAATCAACTCACATGAACTTCCACACAATTCCGCCGTGAATGGAGAAATGGGGCTTATGGCAACTGTGGCGTGTATAACGCTGTGTGACTGGTGAAATGGGGCTTATGGCATCTGTGGCCTGTATAACGATGTGTGACTGGAGAAATAGAGCTTATAGTAACTGTCGCCTGTATAACGCTGTGTGACTGGAGAAATGGGGCTTATGGCAATTGTGGCCTGTATAACTATGTGGGACTGGAGAAATGGGGATTATGGCAACTGTGGCCAGTATAACGCTGTGTGACTGGAGAAATGGGGCTTATGGCAACTGTGGCGTATATAACGATGTGTGACTGGACAAATGGAGCTTATAACAACTGTGGCCTGTATAACGCTGTGTGACTGGAGAAATGGAGCTTATGGCAACTGTGGCGTGTATAACGCCGTGTGACTGGAGAAATGGGGATTATGGTAGCTGTGGCCTGTATAACGCTGTGTGACTGGAGAAATGGGGCTTATGGCAACTGTGGCGTGTATAGCACTGTGTGACTGGAGAAACGGGGATTATGGCAACTGTGGCGTGTATAACGTTGTGTGAACTGGAGAAATGGGTCTTATGGCAACTGTGGCGTGTATAACGCTGTGTGAACTGCAGAAACGGTGTGTATGGCAACTGTGGCCTGTATAACGCTGTATGCACTGGAGAAATTTGGATTATGGCAACTGTGGCGTGTATAACGCTGAGTGACTGGAGAAATGGGGATTATGGCAACTGTGGCGTGTATAACGCTGTGTGACTGGAAAAATGGGGTGTATGGCAACTGTGGCATGTATAACGCCGTGTGACTGGATAAATGGGGTGTATGGCAACTGTGGCGTGTATAGCGCTGTGGGACTGGAGAATCGATGTGTATGGCAACTGTGGCGTGTATAATGCTGTGTGAACTGGAGAAATGGGGCTTATGGCAACTGTGGCGTGTATAACGCTGTCTGAACTGCAGAAACGCGTGTATGGCAACTGTGGCCTGTATAACGTGTGTGACTGGAGAAATGGGGCTTATGGCAACGGTGGCGTGTATAACGCTGTGTGACTGGAGAAATGGGGCTTATGGCAACTTTGGCCTGTATAACGCTGTGTGAACTGGAGAAACGGGGCTTATGGCACCTTTGGCCTGTATAACGCTGTGTGAACTGGATACATGGGGCTTAAAGCAACTGTGGCCTGTTTAACCCTGTGTACATGTACATTCATTTAAAACAAAATTTGGAGCCCTAAAATGAGGGAATGATGTTGGAAATTATTTTTAAAAATGCTTAAAATTGCTAAAATAACAATACATTTTAACATAATTATTTATATTGAAATACATTTCCTGGATATATATCTATATACTATTTAGGCAACTTAAACCTTTGTTTAATTAATTTCAACCAAAGTGTAGGGCCCTTCAATCAGAAAATTATGTTTAAACATAATAAAAGTCAAGTGAAATAATTAATATTTTTCGAACATATAATGTATTTGTACAATATTTAAACTTTTTAAACTGTTTTACTACAAGTTTCAGCAATCCTTTGGGCCTTCAAATGGGAAATAATATTTAAAGCAGACTTGATAATAAAAAAAAAATAAAATATTTTTTTAATATTTTCGCATTACAATGTGTCCTCGTTGACCTTGGACGGTCGGACGTGTGTTTTATGCAAATTAAAGCACCATCCATAGATACACATTGTGGAAATATTATCAAAACCAGAGAAGGGGTTAATAGTTATTGAACTAATTTTACTAATGCACGTACGTACATGGAATAATGCTATATCCCCTCTTGCCTATCGGCGAGTGATCCACCTAGTACATGGACCATATAATGGAGTTATGAATAACATTGGTATATCACAAACAAGTCTGCTGACCCCACCCTCCCCCACCCACACCACCCTGCTGAGCCCGGGCCGGCGAGGGTTCTGGGCCATCCATCGGGCTCTCTTTGAGGCGGGGGAAGGGCGCTGGGGTACACAGGGAGAGGTGCCGGGTGTGTCAATGACAACCCCCAGCCTCCCCTCCCCGCCTGCTGAGCCCGGGCCGTCGAATGTTGTGGGCCGTCCCTCATGGTCTCTTGTGAGGGGTCAAAGGGCGCTGGGAGACGCAGGCAAGGGTGGCGGACGCGTCAGGGGTCCCAGAAAAAAATCCATTCACCCCATCCCTGCTGCTGAGGTTCCATGGCAACCACACAGTGAATATAATACATACTCGTGTTGTTTGTTTGTTTGTTTGTTTGTTTGTTTGTATATTATATTGCATATGTACAGCCTCATACGATTAAGCTGCACCGATGTTTTGTAGTGGTTTCATTTCCATGTATATAGAGAATACCAGGCTAGTGTCTTTTGATATCAAGTTTATTAGGTAAGGCTAGGAAACGCGTAGGAATTCCGAGGTTTGCCGCGGAATTCCTACCGTTTCCTAGCCGAGCGTGTTAAACTTCACATCAAAAGATAGTAGTCTTGTATTCTATTTATCATGTAACGTTTTATGCTCGAAAATGACCATCGTATGAAGTCGTTATCTATGGACATAACTGACGTCATTATGTAACGTTACGTGACGTCATCCGACCAATGGAACGCTAGTTTTCTCTTCTTTGTAGCTCGTATGTTTGTATCAGGTGAATGCCTGATGTTATCAGTCAGTACGCATTCGGTCAATACAGGGCAGGTTACCTGATAAATTAACGTATGGTTTGTAGCGGTTTCATTTCATATAATATAGTGCACTCTGTCTAGTACACGTATTATGGTTATTGTTATTACATTGTGAAATCACATTTTATGTACGAAATACACATACTTTTTTATGTAATAGTGGGTGAGCCAGACCCATGAAAACATGTCAGGGTTGTTATTACCACTTGGGGAGGGTGGGGAGCAAATTTCCACTATATTTTATTAAAAGGTATGTATCTCTAGCTATTATTTCCGCATGATCATCATGATAGCAATATGTAAGTTTTCGTTTAAAGATTGTATGCCCCTATAAGTGGACCCGACTATAAGTATTACTTTCTTGGAAATAACACAGAGTCGTATGTTTTGTTTCGCTTGTCGTAAACCAATACTCTGTGGACCTTGTAAGCGTCGGCCACTATCGTTTATCATACATGTAGGTGAACATCCAACCGTAAAAATTGTGTTTCTAAGTGATGACGTCATTTTTCACGTGCCTGTGTGCGACAGTGTGAGGGAATTACACGATTAAGGGAATATATTTTACTCTGTGAAGATGTCTATGGGGATTTAACATATCGAAAAAATGTATTCGCAATAAAAGCAATATTGTACCAAATTTCACGAAATAAAAAGTAGGCTCATTTTTAATTTTTTCTATAATTGAATATTATAGAAAAATATATAGTTTTGCATTATTTATATAGCCGTAAAATTTGGGCAAGTTTTGTGAAACAGACAGTAAGTGTCCGGCATTACTGGTTCACTCTGATACCGCAGACCAGTTACAACGAACTATACCCATAGTGAATAACTACTGTCTGTTTCACGAAAGCTGGCCAAATTTTACAACAAACAATGTCCCTGTGCTAAAGGCACATGACCACTCAGTAGGCACAAAATGTTCTTTATAGGAATGAAATAAGTGTATAATTGTGTCACTATTCCACCAGTTCTAACAATTACCAGTGCCCGATATACATATATAATCACTTAGTACTATTTATTTTACTGATACATGTAGGTAGTGACTCGCGGTGGGTGGTACAGTCGTTTCTGTCAAAATGTTCCGGGTGTATACGTGTACAAAGTGTTGTGCGTTGCGTATCCGTGGAGTTTCCGTTAGTTGCGTTTCAAACCGTGTGTCGTCTACGTGTAATACGTTTTCGGCCATGCGTTGCGTTTCTCCACTCTTGCGCATGCGCGAAAGTCGAACAAACCGTGTTCAACGCATTGAGTTTCAAAAGCGTGTACTCCGTGTACAACGGTTGTAAACGTATACAACGGTTGTAAACAACGCATTCAGTTTCAAAAGCGTGTAATCCGTGTACAACGGTTGTAAACGTATACAACGGTTGTAAACGTATACAACGCTAAGGTAAACCGTTTAAACGATTTAACGCTTTCTTTGACGAACGGTTACACGCTTCTACGTGTACACAGCACCGTACAGATGAAACCGTGTTATACGTATAACACGTTTCCACGGGTTTTAACGCATTACACCTTTTGGTATGCCAACCGTGTATCGCGTAGAATGCGCATGCTCAGATCATTCTTCGTGTGTGTATATATACTTCTAGACTGCAGGGCTTCTAAAATGTTCAATTTTCCGGTTCTGGACCGATTTTTGAACTCTCAGACCGATTGAGATTTGAAAACTAGTCTTAAAAATCGGTCCGAGAAAAATTGCCAGTCGGCTGCTATTTCGCTATAAACCTTGTAAATTTACCGGTTTTGACCACCAATTAATTTCTGACACATATCCGCGGGCCATATCCGTGTTAAACCAGTGTGCAGCTCGCTGTGTATTCAGTTTCGCCAAATATCGATTTTTCTTAACACACGCGTGGGACAGGTGTATAGCGGATTAGTGACCGAGATAGACTGGCTTCAGCGTAAAGATACGAGAGTTCCTAGATTCGCCATTTCTGATGATGTTAAAATAAAATAAAGAAACCATGCACTGTGTTTATCTGAGTTCGTAATATTTAACCCCAAGTAACTGACACGGACTATCGGCCCGGGCTATTCCATATTAAGTTAGGAACTGTTACATTACTCTGTATTAGGGGTCATTTTTGTGTATATAAAATGTACATGTACGTAGGAATGCCGCAGATCCTGATGAGCCGGCTCACGTGATCTACAATTCGCAAACATTTTTTGATAAACGACAAGGTACACTGTTGTGTTAAAAGCGTGACTCATTAGGCATCAGGGATTAGGGATCAATTGAAGTGCTAAATCACACCGCCGATGTACTTTGAACTCGATCTGAGGGTATGTATTCGCGATATTTTAAAAGGGACGAAACAAGGACGCCTCGAAGCGATCGGGGCCGAACAGGTATTCGCGTTAAAACGTTGTACACGTTTCAACTCTTTCACCTCGCTACATATGTATACGCCAAAGCGTGTTATACGCCTTGAAGCTAAACGTATTACATGCTTTAAAACTAAGCGGTTTGACAATGTGTATTACACGTGTACGAACCGTATTATACGTTTAAACAACGTATACAACGCTTTTAAACTAAACGGTTTGACAATGTGTATTACACGTGTACGAACCGTATTATACGTTTAAACAACGTATACAATGCTACAACAAACCGTTGCGTTCGCGTTGCGTTCGCGTTGAGTTTGCAAGTGTTGTCTACGGTGCACTGTATCAGGCTATTTTCATATGCAAACGAGGCATGCTATTTTTGTATTTATAATAATTATCAAGTATGATCCTTGAACATGAACAAATAAATACAGAGAATAAATAATGATGTCCGTTCACATTGTAAGAAAACACCCTGATATCAGTGTGGAAATTTACGTCTGATATAAAATGTATAATAATACCAATAGATACGTGGGGTAATGGTGAATTAATGTTTATTTTGCCAGAAAAAGTCTCAGATAATGTCTCTGATATAAAGAACAGTTTATGCCTACTGAGTGGGCATATACATGTACCTTTAGATCCCCATAGACATCTTCACAAATATCGGGATTTAACATGCGGATATTTTCTAATTTCAAAAAACTAGTGGACGGATTTTTAATATTTAACGTTTGTTTTCATTTTTTTTCTTTTTTGACTCCTCCCACAGTTCCTCCATCTCCTTTTTCCCCATCTTAAATTCCCATAGACAAATGGGCCGCGCCATACGAAAACCGGGCTTAATGACAACGTCATGAAAAGCGGTAAACGACTTCGGAAAAACGACGTTTCAAATTATCTAGCGTCGCTGTAAAAGTTTGCCCTCCCATTTACGTTTACTGGTGTCAGTTAACATTAAGTGTGAACAGAAAACGGAAAATGATAACTTACTGAAACATTAACTAATATGAGACGCGATACCTTGTACCTCGGTACACATATTATGACGTCATGACTTGACGTCACGTACTCGTGACGTCATTGAACGTGAATACATGTTTGACGTTATGGCCATGGTGTCGTGACAAACTATTATAGCAAGGATACTTGAACGAGTTCCTCACAGCATCAATGACTTAGAAATGCTTCAGGCGCTGTACATTGTCGCCTAACTGTCGTTCTTTGACATATTCACTCTTTTTCGTCGGTTGTTCTTATGAATTCAAAATGGTGAAAGCATAATTTAACTGGCTACATATCAGCGAAGTATTCGCTTACTCTGCACTTTGATTCCTAAATAATCTTAAATATGAACAACCTATTGCATGCCAACGATATTACCATCTATTTATCTTGGTAAATTGAGACTTTTGAACAATTCTATCCATTACTTAGTGAATGATATGCCATTTAATGCCACTCATTTTAGCATAAATGGAGGTAGACACGCAGCTAAATAATAACATAAATATCCGGGGTTTGTATTGAATTTAAAATAAATGGATCAACATATTAATTGGAAATGTGATGGTCATAAACTTTCTTCTGTAGTCGAAAGTGCTTTTTTAGTATCAAATCATCAGTTTATCACTTGACTGCATAATAATGTATATCAGGCGATGGTAATGCGATCCTCAAGAAAGACACACTGCCACAATGATAAGGTATCACGCTACCAAATCTGCCCGGTATCGTGTTTTGTCACAGAGTTAATGTTATAAGCGGCCTACTGTCTACTTTAAAATATGTCGTCGCAAACGAATTGTTAAATAATGTCGCTATTATTCCCCAAAATTATTTCAGACAGCAGCAAACAACAGGGAAACGCCTCACTCTGCCTTATTTGAAAATTATTCATACGAAATTACGTTACTTGGGCCGCAATCCAAAACATGACGTTACATTAGCAACTGCAACACGAGCCATACACATTATTTTCATACTTTGTCTTGGCCTAATGGGAGACACTTGGTCAGGCTACGAGATATCCAAATTTGGTCGAGATGCGATAAAAGATGACAAATCTATAGGACATTCCATGTATACGCCGTTGATAAAAACGTCGTAATTTCGACGTCATTGATCTAAAACGTCATATAAGTTTTTACCACGCGTCATAACATTACTTCTAAAATGAAACACAATTGGGATACATTGATAATTTTGGCGGCATATGGCTTTTAAAAGATGTACAATTCAGTACACGCGAAAAATTAAAAACTGAAAATGTTGTCATTAAGCCCGGTTTTCGCATGACGCGGCTCAAATACATTTTTCGGAATAAAATTAATATTTGAAGGCTCATTCTTAAATATTGATAAAATTTGATATTATCTAAAAATAAAAGTATTGTTTTTACATTTTTTATATGGCCGTACAAATTAGGCAGGTTTCGTGGAACAGACCGTAAGTGATACGCCGCCGCCTGAACCGACAAATAATAAACTTTAACGCAAATATTACGGACGGACGGACGGACGGAGAAACAGACGGACGGACGCATGGAAAGACGAAAAATATATACCCTCGACATACTCCGTATGACGGGGTATAATGAGTAATTGTAATATTTAAGTAAACTGTTACTTACCGTGTGTTGCTCCTGTCCCACTCCGTGCTGTTTTAAATTCAGTCGTCTAAGTGCTGTCAAACTTGTTTTTATGAAGACAAAATATTAAACAACAGCAGACACTAATGTTCGGTTCCCGCCTTCTAAGGGTTACCGCCTTTACAAACGATAATTAAACCCGGAAAGTCTGGGACACTAAACCTAATGTCTACCTGTGAAGGCAGAAATCGGAAACTAAAGACCACGGCAAAAAAACAACGATATATTTATGGTGGCTCGTAATGGACATTTCATTCCTTCGCTTCTACACAGTATTGCGACGAAAATTAAAAGCCTTAACGTTCGAGCTTTCGTTCCCACGCTGAGTAATTATATAATTATATATATACATGTACATTTGTATATATATAATTAATATTTTTAACTTTCGTCTCAACGCATATCAGATTTGACAGCCTTTAATTTCGTCTCTAAGCGGCGTCGAAATAAAATGAATGGTTCTTAATTTCGTTTCTACGTGGCGTCGAAATTAAATGCATGGTTCTTAATTTCGTCTCTACGTGGCGTCGAAATTAAATGCATGGTTCTTAATTTCGTCTCTACGTGACGTCGAAATTAAATACATGGTTCTTAATTTCGTCTCTACGTGACTTAAAAATTCAGGAAATAAATTTAAGTTAATGTTCGTCTGTACATCGTGAACGTAAGGAGAGACGAAATGCCTTTAACTAGCGACCATACAGCGGCAAGTAGGCACTTAATTATGGAAGGTAATATCCGCCATAATTATATTAGGCTTGATGCTTGCTTGCTGATGACATTTAAGTTCTATCCGTCTTATTACAATTATATGTGGCTTGATGCTTGCTGACTGGTGCCATTACGACTTACTTTCATGTTATTGTATTCGTCATTCGTGTTTGTGACATTTGAAATCTTCTTGGTTGTAGTCTAATTTGCATGTGCATTTGGATTGATGCTTTATTCATTCGCACTGTTTCAATGCGTTTGTGTTGATTACATTCTAAGTGACATCCGGAGTTCCATTATTGATTATTGCATCGCTGTTTTGCCATGCGTTTCGGCCGTTTCGGTCACCCTAAACACCCCAAAGGCTGGAAAAGGCTACAAAGGCTACAAAGGCTGTTCGAAGTTGCTTGTACGTCCGTTAGCGGATATTTATACCATACATTGTCATTGAATTGACTGAATTAGTATGTGTTATGATCATGTTAATCATTTTAATCATTTGAATGCAATAATCTACCAAAAATATACGTGTTTTTGGTAAATTATCTAAACGCGCACCTGCGCCGATCGGGCCGCGTGTAATTCGACAAAGAGTGATTAACACCTATTAACATATCGTTTAGCAGGTGCAGCTAAACACCGATTATACTTATTGCATTATTATTAATATAAGTCAATGATCGATCAACGACATTGATTTAAACATGCTTTATGTATGAACACATTACGTGAACAGGACGAATGCCGAATTTTGAGACGTCAGATATCTACCTTGAAAATTGATATCCACACCGTCACGGTGATAACAATATGTACGGCTCTGCAACGAATATTTCCTCAGATTCCTCAGACCTACCGCTATATTGACACTTCGTCAATGATGTCGCATTATATTACGTCACTACGTTTTATGACATCATAGTCATGTGACGTTATAATCACATACGTCAAGGGTCATGAACACGGTGATGATAATACTGAGCCATTTTCACTATATATATTGGATTACCCTCGTATGTGTGCATCTGTAAATATCAGTTTGCAAACGTTTCAGTATCCGCACGTGATGTACGCACATTGTGTTAAATGAAAAATGAAATGTATGGTGTTACAATGTCACTTCGAAAAATAAACACGTAATTGTGTAACTATTCCACCCGTTTTTCTTATAATTTATACGTGGATACCCATTTTCAAGGTAGATAACTAGCTGATGTCTCAAAATTCGGCATTCGTCCTATGTTCACGTAATGTGTTGATACATAAAGCATGTTGAAATGAATGTCGTTTATTGATAATTGACTTATATTAATAATAATGCAATAATGCAATAAATATATTCGGTGTTTAGCTGCACCTGTTAAACGATATGTTAATAGGTGTTAATCACTCCAATTCCGCGCGGCCCGATCGGCGCAGGTGCGCGTTTAGATAATTTACCAAAACACGTATATTTGTGGTGGATTATTGTATTAATATGATTAAAATTCATAAAATGATCATAACACATAATAATTCAGTCAATTCAATGAAAATGCATGTCATAAATATCCGCTAACGGACGTACAAGCAACATCGAACAGCCTTTGTAACCTTTGTGGCCTTTGGGGTGTTTAGGGTGACCCAACAAAAGTTACCTCGATAAGCCACGCCCCTTGACAACAACAATTGCAACAGTAATTTGGCAAGGTAATATCCGCCATAATTCTATGTGACTTGATGCTTGCGTGCTGATGACATTACAACTTATATTCATGTTATTTTATTCGTCATTTGTATGTATTACATTTGAAATCTGCTTGTTGTAATTGTATTTGTCTTTCTTACATGTCCATTCTGCTGATTGCTTTGTTCATTCGTCTTATTTACATTACAATTATTGATACGTCCTTATTCGTGTCCCTGTTGTATTGCACTAAGCATTTGCAATATAAAGTAAGAACAAAGCACTTAGCACATATAATTGTAATAAGACGGATATAACTTAAAATGTCATCAGCCAGCAAGCATCAAGCCAAATATAATTATGGCGGATATGACCTTCCATACTTAATGACTTCTGGCTTTCCAAATTATTGTTATTCTGCACCATCTATGATTAGCCATGTGAACACAGTGCGCAACGTGATGTATCGATCCCGAATTATTTGAATGGATAATTAATTGCTATTTTCCCGCAGTAAAAAGAGACACGCCGTGCGATTTAGTACCTAAGAAGATGTGCGGTATTTCATGAAAAATGTTTACAAAATTTACGATATTTTCCGTAAATGACGTCGAAAGATCACACAACTGTGCATTTGCTATGAAATTTCGTCATCTACCGACATCATTTACAGAAAATACCACATTTTCGGTAAATATATTTCATGAAAAATCGCACAAGTTATTAGGTATATCATCTCATGGCGTGTCTCGAAGTATGTAACGGGTGAATAAATAACACGTTTACATCCTTGCTGCGTTTCTAAATCGTTTCAATATGTGTATGGTCTGATCATATCCAGGAATGGGTCCGTTGGAAACTCAGTTAGTTGCATGTTTTCATATATGTGGCTGAGACTGGAGAAATGGGGCGTATGGGATTTAATATCAGTGTAAAACCTGATCAAATAGCAGACTCCTGTAGTCTGGTAACGATATTTATCCCGTCAACACAGTGCGTACGTGCCGTGAAACACGGTGCCATGAAACATTTTTGATATCCAGTCAATACTATTTTTGCATTTTACAGCCATTTGTAGGTGTTGACGGGATAAATAGAATAGTAGATTAGTGCCGTGAATGGGAACAAATATCTGGCGCGGCACGGAAACGGTATGTGCCTCGCCCATCCCGTTTCCTAAGCCTTGCCAGATATTTTTTCCCATTCACGGCACTAACCTACTATTCTCGATCTATCCTTTGTTAGAAGCATGACGGGTGGTCCGTTGGCGGAATGGCGAACGGTGCAGATCCTGATCAGACTGTGTGGATCTATGCTGGTCGTAGAACACATAAGTCCCATTAACATTAACACCCACATGTAAGCAAATTTGAAATATGGAAACTTGTAAACAATCATCACTCACAGAGTCCTATGAAACATTGTAAAATGTATGTCGAAATGTCCATGTTGCCATGAATCGTTCGTGTCAATGTTGTATACGACTCGAAAATAAAATAAAAACATGGTATATTATTCACGGTAAACGATAGAGCTATCTAACAAATATATGGTTGTGATTGGGGAAATTTGACTAAAAGCTGCCAGTGTCGATCCAGACCTGACTGTGCATCAGGATCTAAACTGTTCGCCATTACATCAACAAAACAAGCAGGCATGTGTGTGGTATGCACTCATGAGCTACACTGGTCACACATCCCGTAAGTCATATTCTCCAGGCACAGCCATATATGTTAAGTGTGTAGGGACAACGCCCATTTATAATAAGCCCAGAGTTGTTCCACAAAAGAACGATTGATTATCGTTTACATACGGCTTGCGGGTTTTTTTTTTAACTTATAATTCGATGTTTTCATCGGTTTAAACGTAAAACGTTAGAAAACGATGTCTTCATTGGTAACAAAGAAAACTTCGTTTGCTAATTAATAACTAAAATGATGTGAAAACGACGTGTATACATACGACGGCATGCAACCATATCGGTGGAGCAGTTGTGCACAATGGTGCGGAATGGTGGTAGTAAGACAGCAACCAAATACGAAAGCATTCCATGACTGGAAACAGAAATTGCAACATTAAAATGAGTATTGCCAGCCAAATCATAACAAGCATTTGATGGTCCCACTGGGTATTTCCATGTATACGTGTATCAAGTTTGAAGTAAATCTGAGTAAGGGTTGTGCAGATATAAGTAATACTATGTAAAAACTTGATAACGCGAATTCAGACGTCATTTGATCTTGAACATAGGGCATAGGCATGTTGCTGCGACTGGATAAATGGGGTTTATGGGTTGTGTGACCAGTGTAGCTCCTGATCAAACAGCACACTCCAGTAGCCTGATACCGATCAAACTTGTATTGCTTGTTAGAAGCACAACGATAGTTTATTTGATGGAATGGCGAATAGTGTAGATCCTAATCAGACTGTGCACAGACTGATCGGGATCTACGCTGGTCGGAAAACCCATAATCCCCATTTCTCCAATCACAGCCACATATGGGCCAGATGGGTGGCCTATATAATGAAAATATAAATGATAATAAAGAAGTATTTGAAACGTGATGTAAATCTGAATAAGGAGGTTATAGATACAATGGCAAAACAATAATGCAAAGTGCACAGTCATTTAACCTTGACCATGGGCATAAGGGCCGCATGGGTGGGCTAAAGAATGAAAATATGGATGCTGATTAAGCAGAATTTGTAGTTTGAAGTAAATCGGGGTAAACATTGTGCGATATACAGTAGCGCTTTTCTGCTCCTTACATATTTGTATATACTAATATCGTATACATTTTGTATATACTAATATCGTATACATATCGTAATCGTATAGTATTGAGGTTATATTTTATTGACGCATATCCGTATGAATCCATATAAATATTGGTATTGGTATTGTACCGTATCATCGTATAGTACAAACGTACTATACGAATAGTATACAAACATACGATATCTGTTCGTATATACGATATATCCGTGCGGATATGGTATGAATATACCATACCCGAAGTGTGGCTTTTCATTCTACTGAAAACACCTCTCATTTTAGATATTCTCGACTCCAAAGAGGACCAGATATTACGGGCGGACCAAATATTAGGGCAAATAGTACACGGCAACACCGTTAATATATCGTATACATTTACGGTATTCTGGTACATTTATACCGTACACAAACCTGGTATGTTTGTACGATACAAACGTACCAAAAGTATACACATGCATACAAATCGTATAAACGCACGATTTGAATATCTATACGATAATGGTTGGTACATGTATGTACGGTAGAAACATACCGTACGCTTATCATTGTTTATATAAATGCATATCGTATAGAAAACATATCGTATTGGTATAGTATACGTATAGTATTGGTATAGTATACGCATAGTATTTCTTATTTTTATTTTTTTTTTAATATTTATTTCTCTCTCTTTTCTTGGAACCTCTCTAAACTGGACACCCTGGGAGGTCACAGGGTGTCCGGTTTAGATAGGTTCTACTGTAGCATTAAAAACAACCGAACTCAAGTACGTAGGTGTACATCATAAAACAAAACGCATTAAGTCAGTATACTCATAGTATTGGTATAGAACGTATAGTTGACCAGCAGAAAAGCGCTACTGTAAGATATGTAAACACTTTAACGCAGATTGTCATATGACCTTGGGCACCTGAGTGGGCAGTGGAAAATCATATGGATGATAATACAGAAGTATTTCAAGTCTAAAGTAAATCCGAATAAGGGTTGTAGGCTTGTGGCAATGTAAGGTATGTACAATCTTTAGAGCGAAATGTGTACAAAAAAAGCTTAAACGCAAATCTGCAAGCCATTTAACCTTGACCATGGGCATGTGACCCTCATGCGTGGACTACGGAATACAATATGGACGATAATAAAAAAGTAATTGAAGTTTGAAGTAAATCGCAGTAAGGGTTATGGCACTATAATGTATGTATTTTAACAACAGTTACGAAGGTCAAAATATACGCCCGTCGATGTATATCCAGTAGAACTACATTGGACATTAAATCAGTAAGTAAACACGCACATTTAAACGCAAATAAAATAAAAACTTTAAACACAAATTAAAAAAACCACACAAGTAAGTATATGAAGTTTCAAGTCAATCTAGCTTAGGGTTGCAGATACATAACAAATCAAGGACGAAACGTCCGGAAATTATTCGCACTATGTGTTGTGAATGACAAATAGACTAATAATTAATTTACTATGGAAAGTGTTTCATGAAAAATAAGCGCAGGAATTTCACAACAATAACAACAACAAGAGAATGGAAGCCGAAATCGAAGATTGTATTCGTGCACCGAACAATGGAGTTACGAATCGCGAATACTCAAGTATGGCGGTTAATCGTGGCAACCTTTGCCTACGGAAACATTTGCAATAACATAAATTTAGCACAAACAAAACAACAACATTTAGCACACCTTGACCTAGAACACAAACTGACCACGTGGATGGGTTATATTTAGCCCCAATAGCCTGGAACTTGGTCAGCCACGCGTTATTAACATGTGGTGATATGTTATTCTTACGTTATGAAGCGTAGAAAATTATTAATTATGGTGGACAATGAATGGACGAAAATACATCCTTCGTTAATATTGCGCAAATGTAATCACTTCTGAACACATATTGGCAATACCACATCACACTCAAGCAGCTTGATTGACTGTGCCTGCTCAATTATGTTCAGACACAGCCAATCATGCCGTTTGCTTTCAATCACAATATTCAAATATGTGTTAATAAGGAAAGTATCAACTATTGGCACGATTAGGACAGACGGTGGTTTATGGACGGAATGATAAGTATACAAAGCTATATGAATATTTATTGTTCACATAATTATTGGATATATGCATGTAAGGAATTAAATGCGAGCGAGCATTAGCGACTGACGCATTTATTTCCTTAAAGATCCAATATGTGAACAATAACGTATTTATAACTAGAAATGGACGTTTGTCGACAAGCGCATGTGTATCCCCCTCCCCAGATACACAAGTAGTTTGAAAAAAGGGTGTTCGAGTTATGCTCCGGAGACAAAATCAGTGACGGAAAAAACAAAGGGAGATAACTAAAAAATTAGTGATGCAAGAGTTGTCATTCTTGCGTGACACACCTTTAGGGCTGTGGTCTATGCATGTGTGAAGTTTCATGAAAATATTCCAAAGGGTGTTCGAGTTATGCTCCAGACACGAAAACAGTGCACGAAACAACAAAGGGAGATAATTAAGAAATTAACGCGCGACACACCTTTGGGTCGTCTTCTATGCATGTGTGAAGTTTAATAAACTAGAAAATGTGTTCATAGAACACGGATGTCCCACATATCGCTTTGATAATAAATGAGGCCAAATTCCAAGTCAAAATTTTCTTTTACCTGAGAGTTAAAGTTTTTGAAGCACTAAGTATGTGACCTTGACCCTGGGCTTGGCGGGGGCAGGGCAAACGTGGATTTGGCACAGGGCGGTAGAGGACCATTAGAGCAATGCATATATGAAACATGAAGCTGATCCGTGAAAGAAAACAGAAATTATAAGATATTTACCTGAGCGTTAAAGTTTTTGAAGCACTAAGTATGTGATGTTAACACTGGGCTTGGCGGGGCGGGACGAACGTGGATTTGGTTACAGGGCGGTAGAGGGACCATTAGAGCAACGCATATATGAAATAGAAGTTGATCCGTGAATGGAAAGAAAAATTATAAGATATTTACCTGAGCGTTAAAGTTTTTGAAGCACTAAGTATGTGATGTTAACCATGGGCTTGGCGGGGGCGGGACGAACGTGGATTTGGCACAGGGCGGTAGAGGACCATTAGAGCAACGCATATATGAAATATGAAGTTGATCCGTGAATGGAAAGAAAAATTATAAGATATTTACCTGAGCATTAAAGTTTTTGAAACACCAAGTATACATCATTGTATACACCAAGTATACATCATGACCTTGACCCTGGGATTGGCGGGGGCAGGACGAACGTGTATTTGGCACAGGTCGGTAGAGGACCATTAGAGCAATGCGTATATGAAATATGAAGATGATCCATGAAAGAAAACAGAAATTATAAGATATTTACCCGAGCGTTAAAGTTTTTGAAGCACTAAGTATGTAACCTTGACCCTGGGCTTGGCGGGGGCAGAACGAACGTGGATTTGGCACAGGGCGGTAGAGGACCATTAGAGCAATGCATATATGAAATATGAAGCTGATCCGTGAAAGAAAACAGAAATTATAAGATATTTTACCCCAGCGTTAAAGTTTTTGAAGCACCAAGTATGTAACCTTGACCCATGGCGGGCTTGGTCGGGGGCATGGACGAACGTGGATTTGGCGCAGGGCGGTAGAGGACCATTAGAGCAATGTGTATATGAAATATGAAGCTGATCCGTGAAAGAAAACAGAAATTATAAGATTAAAAGTTTTTGAAGCACCAAGTATGTGACCTTGACCCTGGGCTTGGCGGGGGCAGGACGAACGTGGATTTGGCACAGGGCGGTAGTGAACCATCAGAGCAATGTGTATATGAAATATGAAGCAGATCGGTCGAAGGATGAAGGAATTATGAGACATTTACCCGAGTGTTAAAGTTTTGTGACGGACGGACGGACGGACGGACGGGAGGACAGGACGCACGTTCCTACGAATGAATACTTGCCTGGGCCCGAAAGCAATTATCACTGGCCCGAACATATTATACAATTATTGACTAGTGAGCCATAGAATATCTGATTAGTGGTCAGTTGCACATGCTAGCACATGCACAGGTGAATAGTTTGTATATAGCACTTACGACCTTATGCTACTAGACAAAAATTGAAAAATAAATTGAAAACAAAAATTAAAAAAAAAAATTAAAAAAAAAAATGGAATTTTTTTTTTAAAAATAATAATACTTGCTCTACTGGAGCCCAGAATTTTTTTTAATAGTCCTATGTTTATCTACATATATCTGCACAGGTCCACATAATGCCACAATATTTTCAACACAGTATCCAATGTAGTAATTTACCTGTATAAATTACCTGTGGTCAACAGTGATCACGCACTGGACATCTGCACATGCTAGCCCATGCTAGCACATGGTTCTCCCAGTCTCTATTGTTCTCTCTACAGGTAAGGTGCACAGAGCACACGAGAAAAGATGTACAGAGCAGACGAGAAAACAGGTCTTCATGCATTATTGTCCAGTTTGTAGAGTGCGCAAAACAAAAAAAGGAGATAACTGAAAAATTAGCTACGCAAAAGTTGTCATTCTTGTGCGCAACACACCTCCGGGTCGTGGTCTATGCATGTGTGAAGTTTCATGAAAATATTCCAAAGGGTGGTCGAGTTATGCTCCGGACAGGAAATCAGTGTGCGGAAACAAAAAAGGGAGATATCTAAAAAATTAGCTATACAAGAGTTGTCATTCTTGTGCACGACACACCTTCGGTTCATGGTCTAATTAAATGTGTTAAGTTTCATAAAAATATTCCAAAGGGTGGTCGAGTTATGGTCAATCGGTGCGCGAAACAAAAAAGGGAGATCACTCAAAAATTAGCTACGCAAGAGTTGTCATTCTTGTGCGCGACACACCTTCGGGTCGTGGTCTATGCATGTGTGAAGTTTCATGAAAATATTCCAAAGGGTGGTGGAGTTATGCTCCGGACACGAAATCAGTGCGAGAAACAAAAAAGGGAGATAACTAAAAAATTAGCTATGCAAGAGTTGTCATTCTTGTGCGAGACACACCTTCGGGTCGTGGTCTATGCACGTGTGAAGTTTCATGAAAATATTCCAAAGGGTGTTCGAGTTATGCTCCGGACAAGAAGTGTCTGCGGCGGACGAGGACGCGGATGCGGACGCGGCGCGCTGTCAAATCCATAGTATCCCCCGACGGAGTAAGGCTCCCATCCGAATATTGATTTTCCATTCCCTGTCGAACAGGTAGTCATTAAAACTGGTAATATGTCATTTATTTGGGGTACGGACCCTTTCTATACTTGATCATCATTTGATTCAAAGATAATTGCTTTGTAAATGTGATGGAATATATGTATAACATATATGTGAACACTGCCTCGTTACTGTATCCTATACAGCACATGGAGTGACCAACTCGTGTATTCTAGCCATCAGCCAGTTTCACCTCTTCTTGCGTTTGACAACACACTGACAATGAGAAATAGAACATATGATATAATTTAGCTAATCATAGATAGAAAAGCCAGGAGAACGGGCTGATTAACAACACAATCACCATTGCAAATAGGATCCTACACTGAAAATAGCACAGTGTGTCATTATTACCTGGCTAACCACACAATACATACCATATATACCCACTACTATACTATAATATTAATATACACTATTACAATAGTGCAGTGAAGCTTCCTATGCGAAGAGTATATACACTGTAAAAAGTATAAGGAAACGTTCTACTAAATAGTGTGACAGCTTAGCTGCGACCATTTGTGTTATAATGTTATCCACAGAAACACAGACTAGATAACTCCTTGATTTTGTGGTAATGTTATACCAAAAATGGTGGCAGCACATAGTTATGTAGAATACTGTTTCCTTAAAATATATGGAGCTAGTACACGCTATTTGAAGGCTAATGTTTTTCTCATGTTAAGGTTTACCTATACATGTTCTAGGAAAAGGTTACACCAAGTTAAGGAAGCGTTATACAACTAGGCGGGACTAGGTAACTCCTAGAATTTGTCGCAACGTTGTACCAAAAATGGTGGCACCACTTTTTATATAACGTTTCCTTAAAATATATGGAGCTGGTAAACACACTTTGAAGGTTATTGCTTCTCTCAATTTCTGGTTTTCCCATAAGTTGTGTATGGTAAGATTACACCCAAGTAAAAAAACGTTATACAAATATACACAACTAGATGACTCCACGAATTTGGTGTAACATTTCCATACAAAATATACAGTTATATAGTATACACCATCACAAAGCAGAACAAATTCAGACATTTAAATAACAAATATTTTATTAACTGAAACCCAGGTATTCATCAAAATGTCGTGATATTTGATGTTATATATATTAAGTATGTCGCATACACCATAAAGACTCCATCAGTGACAGAATTGGATAACCCTGCTGTTCCTCCTTCTGTGATGGCATATACTGTTTCAGTCATGTGTGGATGGCCAAGTAGGGGGTCTTCAAGCCGCCGCTGGTATCTTTGTCAGTAGCTGTCTCATGAAGAGTATGTAAACAAGAAATGTCATTAAATAACAAATACCAACGAAGTACCGCACGTTCCAAACGAAGATTTTCCCCCAAAACAAGAGTGCCGAAAGTCGCAATATACGTCCATCGAGGCAAGGCCAGTCAACAAGGTGATATACGTCACTGAAAACCATTCGGGTTCTTCATATTGCCTTGATAAACGTGTATACCGAAATTGGCTACAATGCGTCAAGTACAACTTGAGTTATTGCGCGGACAAGGATACAGAAAGCGAAAATAAACAAGAGTGCCGAAGGTCACAATATACGCCCGTCGAGGCAAGGCCAGTCAACAAGAGATAACTCATTGAAAACCAACAGGGTTCTTCATCTTGACGTGATAAACATGTATACTGAATTTGATTACGATCCGTAAAGTAGAACATGAGTTATTGCGTGGACAAAGATAAAGAGTCCAAAAATAAACAAGGATACAGAGTTGCAAACTTACAAATGGCCGCCAAGGGGAGATTGGTCATCGGATTTTTTTGAAAATCAATAGGCTTCTTCGTCTTGCCGTGATAAACAAAGGTGAAATATGTCATCAGAAATGTTTGAAAAGTAATAGGCCTTTTCGTCTTGCCGTGCTAAACATGTACATCTAATTTGGTTACGATCCATCAAGTATGACTCTAGTTATTGCGTGGACAAGCTGTGTCCACCCACCCGCCCGTACAAGGTGAATACGTTTTCTCAAACGGGCGTATACAAAGTTCAAAGCTGTGAAGGTCAAAAGTTCAAGGTCATATTAAGGGTTGCATGGTGGGTGGCATTTTTCCGCATTATATTCGTCATTATTAGTTTCATTGTTGTCTTCATCATTTACGAAAAGTTGGTGATCGTCATCTGCACATTCAAGTTGGTTTTCGTTCCATATGTATTATTCCTTAATGCAATTGGAGTTGACCTTGACATATGTGAAGAGTATGATGAAAGTAAGGAATAGTTACAGTCACAATCCTGAAATGGACATACAATGATTGCCCACATCTTCACTGGGTAATATTTTACATGCACAAAGTGAGCATTTTGATTCGATATTACCAGGAACGTACTTGAGATCATTTTCCCCAAAATTATCTACACAGTTCATGTGTTTCCTATGAACATGGCTTGTGAATGAGGAGTGTATTTTAAATGTACTGCTGCAGCCTTGAATACCACAAGTGATATGGAAGATGGATCCCCTCTATGAATAAACAAAATGTCTTTAACATATTCCTTAACAGTCGGCATATTTTTACCACAAATGCTGCAATTCATCATAAATACAATTAAAAAAAATAAATAAGTCAATAACTTGCTGCATGCTGCAATAATATACCCGCTACTTACTTTTCTGCTATGTTGACATCGGAACTCTTCTGGCTGCTTTGTATTTAACATTCCGGGCTCCTTCTATTTCATCGAACATAATGTAAACGTCTTGTAAACGCCTAATAACATCGATCGGTTCTATGCAAAACACGCGGTAAACACACACCGTTTAAGCAAACGTTTCCATTTGTATAAGGTACATGTAACAAGGAAACGTTTACATCAACAAAACATGGAAAACCAAAAAAATAGAATTTGTTGTAAACTTAACACATGTATGTATTACTATCCCTATATTGGGAAACGTAGCCTATAGACAAACGATGGAAAGTTTTAAGAAATCTGCATTTCCAATTAAGATATGTATCTGTTTAAACCCACAAAACTGGTGGGAGTTAACATTAAGGTTCGACGAACTGTATGTACTTATAGTGAAGGAACATTTGTTACTTAAATATCGCCTTAACTATTTGCATGCGAAAAAATCATATTGACCAATCACTAGTATGCTAGTATTGACCAATCACTATATACGCAATGGTCAATTTCTATTTTTATGGCGAATCGACCCACCTACATTGTACATATTTAGAGCGAAACGACCCAGGACAAACGGGCATAGGGTGAAAGGGCACCACACCATAGTGTAGCGTTAGCTCACGGGACATTTGATGGGATTTATTTACATTTTTGTTTTTAAATGTTATCATTATTTAGATACCATGTTTAACCTAATTTTGTTCAATTTGGCGAGCCCTTATAGTGACAAGACATTGTTCCACTTAAAACATTTACACTTCAATTGAATAACATTTTCCCCAAACTGGTGATTTGTTTGCGCAGTGTTAACTTATGTACAAGGTTATACTTTGTTTAGTTTAGTTTTCGAGAAAACACTGGCGTAAGGAAAACATTACCCTAAAATAGTTTACACCATTACACAAACTGTTTACTTTTTACATGTATGACCCATGTGTATTTACATATAGCACAGTACAGTGTCTAGAAAGTGTACTTGAAGTACATCTTGGTGTAATATAATTGATACGAGTCCGTTATCCTGGCTTTTATATCTATAATTAACTACATTATATCACATGTGCTACGGCTCATTAGTTTAAACAATATGTTATTTCAAATAATATACATGTATATATATGCATCAAAATACATATAAAGTAACGGTGAATAAGGATTAGAAAACAAGCTCACAGAGCTTAATATGTGAATTCTTCTCCTTGAGTAAAGCATCAGTAAATGGGAATGTGGCAATAATGCATATAATGTATACATATGTAAGTTTTGTTAGATAATTGAAGAAGAAAAAGATGTTATCCCAAGCATGCGCTCCGAACCATTGGCATTGATTTGAACTGTTGTAGCGATATACGAATAGCATTTGTCCTGCTACTGGTATTTACAAGATAATCATTACAAACCGTTCAGTCGCATGGGCAGTCTCCCGTCAAGCAGTGAAACATTTAGAGGCAATACCGAATTGTTGAACCCCTTGGAATACAAGGCTGTTTTCATTGTTCATTAAACAATTGCTGCCCTAAATTAAGTTATTATGGATCGGTAGACAAGGAAGAGATGACAAATATCGTTTTATTTGATTTGTATAAAGAGGACATGAGAGAATGTAGTGATTAGCATTTTCGATTGCGCCACATGCGCATGTAGCGCTGTCAACTATTGATTTCCGGAATAAGTCGTAGTTCAGCGCGCTACACCCTAGCCGGATACGAGTCAGGAGAATTTGGCCTTGTCGATTAGTAGATGTGTAGTAGTATTTTGGTGGTTTACGCAAGTTAACATTTAGTACATTCTTAAACGAGTTAAGGGTTGTGCTGTTTCTTGCATTTTAGGATAGGGAATTCCATTATGCTATGATAGATGGAAGAAATGAATCTTGATAAAGTTCAGTACGTGTGTATATTAATGGAATGTCTTCGTCGTTCCTTAGCCTGTATCGAGTTTGTGTTTGTTCCGGGATTAAATTACTCAGATAAGTTGGTTTCATTTTGTGTTTCATTTTGTGTTTCATTTTTTAGAATAAAAGTAATTTGTGTTTTCTTCTTCACTGTGCGAGGCTTTCCCATTGGGTTTATGTGCAAAGTTTGTCTATACTGCATTGTTTAGTGGCCCCAGTAACAATTCGTGCGGCCTCAATTTGTATTGATTCTAGTTCATTTTTTAGTTCTATTGAACAATTATCCCAAGTACTATATTCGAGCAAGGGGCGTATGATGGAGAAGTATGCTTTTTCTAGAGACTTTCTATTTAATGTAAATTTTAAACAACGAAGCAATCCAATGCGTTGCCAGGCGTGACTAATGACCGATGAAATGTGAGGCTGCCACTTGCCAGTATCGGAATATACGATACCTATGTGTTTATGAGTTTCAACTTCTTTTATTACGGTATTGTTCATAAGAAGGGGAGGATGAAGTCGTCTATTTGGTTTTCTGGATATCAACATAGCCTCTGTTTTATTTGGGTTAATGTCTACAAGCCAAATCGTCGACCAGTTATGTATTTTGTCTAGGTCGTCGTTTAGAATACGCGAAGCAGTGATCGGTTCCTCAACTATAAAATAAAAACTGGTGTCGTCCGCAAATAACTGTATGTTGGAATTGATCTCATTAACTATGTCATTAACATAGATGAGAAATAAGAGTGGTCCTAAGATTGAACCTTGTGGTACACCAGCATTAATATGTTTCCACTGAGAATGTGTGTTCTGTATTACTACACGATGCTGTCGTGTGGAAAGATAGGAAGAGAAGCACTGATGAAGGGTGCCGATAATACCAATTGATAAGAGTTTCGCTAGTAATCCCCGATGCCAAACTCGTTCGAATGCCTTTGAAATGTCGCAGAAAACTACCTGAATTTCTTTACCTTCTTCTGAAGCTTTGCAAATATCGCTGTATATGTAAGCAAGTTGATTAGTTGTAGAATCCCCACGTCTGAAGCCCGATTGATACTTGGTTAATATGTTGTTGGCAATGAAGTAATTATATAAGTGTTTGTGAATACATCGCTCCATGATTTTACCAATGCAACTAAGTAATGATATTGGTCGGTAGTTCGTGGGATCTGCCGGGTTGGATTTCTTATATATCGGAGTAGCATTGGCCATTTTCCATGCCAGTGGGAACTGACAAGTATAACTCAATATATTAAAAATGTTTGCTAGGGGTTTTGAACGTTTGTTTACACCTTCTCTTAACAGTCGCGGGCTTATTGCGTCGGGGCCAGATGCCTTTGAGGAGTCCATTTGCAAATTGCATCTTTTACTTCCTGATTTGATATAACTATAATTGGCAGTGAGTTATTAGTATGTGTTGTTAAATGCGGTGGATTTTTGTTTTTATCATCAACGTTTGATTGTTTACAAAAATATTCATTCAACAAGCTTGCATTGTCTTTTTCTACAGACGCGTTCTGAATTAGTGTTGGAATCTGATTACTCAAATTAGCACTGGTTATTAACGATTTAGTCATTTTAAACCAGTTTTAGCTGTTATAATGTCTTCATTAATTTTATCAACTATGGATTGTTTATAGTCGTGTTTGGCTTTTCGTATATGTTGTGTTATTTCATTTATCTTGTTTCTGACAGTTTGCCAAGCTTGTTCAGTGTTGAGGTTTTTCGCTTTTTTGTGAAGTCGTCTTCGTTGTCTGATTAGTTTTCTTACATTTATCTTCATCCGTGGTATATCGTTAGCGCGTATGGTTACTATTGTATTATGTATATACGGTTTGGCTGCGTTTATTATAGTATAACTAATGTTGCTGACAGACGTGTCTATGCCAATTATTGTTATTTTGCTTTCCCAGTTTGTATTATGCAGTTGCTGTCGATATTTATCAAAGTCACCTTCATCATATTTCCAAATGTGACGTTTGAAAGAGGTGGGCTTAGATTTAGGGAATGTGAGAACTACTACTATATGCGAGTGGTACCTTATAAGATCCGGGACGAACGGATCCGTGACAAAACTCGTGAGAATGGTGCGTGGATTCTTTACGATGATGAGGTCTATTAGAGTTTATAAGTGTTCGGTGAAATGTGCACGTGTTGGTTAGGATATTAGTTGGGTAAAGTTGTACGAAGCAATAAGATTGTCTATCTTAGATGCCGATTGATTGAGCGTATTTATATTAAAATCGCCAGTGATGATGATGTTGTTAATTGATGTATTATACCCTCTGTCAAAACTCTCTTCCAAGAGGGACCAGTAATTATTGTCAAAGTGTGGTGAGCGATAAAATCCAGCTATGAGAATAGTTTGATTGTTATAGTTTGTTTCGACCCACAGTGCTTCGAGACATGGAATGACTCATTGACAAATCATTGTCAAATGCCAGAAGAGGTATTATTGGCTGATGGTTGGCAAACACAATGATGGCCGACTTGGCCACTCCATGTGCCGTATATGATACAGTAACGAGGCAGTGTTCACATATATGTTATACATATATTCCATCACATTGAGGAAGCAATTATGTATAATCAGTTAGTAATATTTAAATGCGTCACCTGAACAAATAATATTTTCGACAGATTATAAAGTATGATCATTGCACATCAACAGATACATGCATAGCATAAATAGTAATTTTTAACTAGATTGGTCAGTAAGCGAGGCTTAAGGAATACCCCCCACGTGGGCCCAGGTACCCCTAAATATGTAAAAAAAATGTGTGTGGACTTGTGACCTTGACTCTGGGATTAGCTGGGGCGGCACGAACGTGAATTTGTTACAGGATGGTAGAGGTCCATTGGAGCAATGCGTATGTGGAATGTGAAGCAGATCCGAGCAAGGAAGTAGAAGTTATAACCGATTTATCTGATGTTATGTTTTGTAAAGAGACTAAGTATGTGACCTTGACCTGAAGATCAGCGGGGATTTGTCACAGCATGATAATAGAGCCTTACATGAATGCATGTGCGAAATATTAAGTATTTCAGATGAAGGAAATAGAAGTTATAACATATTTCTCTGATGTTAAGTTTGTTAAAGTGACTCAGTATGTCACCTTGACCTTGGGATCAGCGGGGGTTGAACGGTCGCAGATTTGTCAGAGCATGATAGTACAAACTTAGAGGAATGCACGAGTGAAATATTAAGAATTTTCAATGAAGGAAATAGAAGTTATAACTTCTTTCACTGATGTTAAGTTTTGTAAAGAGGCCAAGTATTTGACATTGACCTTGGGATCAGCGGGAGTTGGACGGTCGTGGATTTGGAACAGCATGGTAGTAGAGCCTTACAGGAATGCATGTGTGAAATATTAAGCATTTTAGATGAAGGAAATAGAAGTTATAACATATTTCTCTGATGTTAAGTTTTGTAAAGAGATGTGTTCAAAACCTTAACGCTCGGGTAAATGACTTATAATCAAATATGCCTCGTTTTTTTGGCTGCCAGCGGGGGCATTCATGTGCCGACAGGCCACATTTCTTAGTTTTATAATGTACATATAAATAAAATATTACCGTTAGGAAGAGTGATCTATCCCCCACACAATGACATGTTTACTTTGATATAGCAGTTTCCTTGCCGTGCGTATAGCTTCAAGAAACACAATGACGTAACCGGAAGTTTACACCAGTTAAAGCGAAAGTAGGTTGATCCAGAGTAATTTCACTAAAAATGTATAAACAGTTAGTTTGGAAAAAAAAAAGCAAACTCTGTGAATAATATGATGTACAATCATGTCCTCTATAACTGCAAAGAAGCTGGTTCATAAATCATCCATGTCACTGAACACAGACGTCAATAATAACGCAACTGATTCCGGTAGTAGCGGATCGCCGATTTTGCGTATTTGCGGGGATCGTCTCAAACAAAATATGACCTGAAAACACTATAGCAAATGTATTTTTTAAAGCTATAAATGTTTTTTTTGAATTGTATATCTACCAAATAAAGTAAAATGTAACTGTGTTATTTTTTGCATTTTTATTATTTTTTTACATTTTTCAAATCGGGATTTTTTTCATCCCGATCGTGAGAATCTGGTTTTGAGTCTCTAATCGGGAGACTCCCGATCAAATCGGGAGACTTGGAATGTCTGAATGTAATATACATGTAAGCATGTTTCCAAGTCATTTACAAAACAAATACATGATTTGGAATGTTTTGAGACTCCCCCCTCAGCAACTGTCGCACAGCGATCCGGTAAACCCCAACGCTATCCGTTACGGACTAATTCAATGCGTTAGGTAAACAAGGAATTATGCGAGGAAAACCTTGAAATAAATTAAAAAGGTAACCTAATTTGGAAAGAAGACACTTTTTCCTGTCGATTGGTACCAGGTACTTGTCCAAACGTTATATTTTAAAGACGTATGCAGCAATAATCTGCTTAGCGATCCGCTATGCCCTAAAGAACTGTACATGTAGAAAAATTAGATCTACAATAATTTTCTTTAGTGAAGTAAAATGACAATTTTTTTAACTTCTGTCGTCATTTACGGAAAATAATTATATTACATTTTCTGTAAATATATTTCCTGAAATTACGCAGATGTCCGAAGGTACAGTCACACGTGACATATCGTGGGTGATATGTGACGGTGACTAGAGAAATGGGACTTACGTTGATTGCAATCGTCGCAGGCGCAGGTACAGGGGGGGGGAGGTCCAGGGGTCCAGTCCCCCTGCTCCCGGCAAAAAAAAAGAGAGAAGAAAATCTACAATACTCGAACAGTTGGATGACTTTTTTCGTGGCCTAGGTGTCAGGAAATCGCATCTGCGGCGATCTGGCATTTAAAAATGTCCTGGGGGAGCACCCCAGACATTACGATGCGCATCGAGCTTCACTCTCGCGGAGGTCTAGACCTGCAATTATTTCTGTATCCGCGCCTGCGTCGGCGATGACTATCTGTGCGGAATTCTGTTGTGATTCACGGTTAAACAGACAGCTGAGCCAGAATCAGAAAAAAATGGAATTTGAGCTGAAATAATCAGTGACATGCGTGTGTAGCTACGATCAAACAGATGCCGCCGGAGGTCATTAATAGTTCGGCATAACAAACAACTTATCAGATGGTTTGACTGGAGGCAAATAGGGAAGTGGACTTTGGGACAGGTGTATTCTGAATTCAACGAAGCCACACCTATTCTATGCTGATTGGTTGAATCTATTTTGTTATGCCCCCGCTACCGAAAGGTAGGGGGCATATAGTGTTACCGGCGTCCGTCCGTACGTACGTACGTCCGTCCGTCCGTCCGTCCGTCCCGTCCGTCCGTACGTCCCGATATTATCATATTATTTAGTAACTTCTACATGGCTTCACATATTATGTCAATATTTATACACGTGATACACATGAACATGCCTTACACACTCCACCCACCAGTACTTCGACCTTGACCTTTGGCCTTGACCTTTTCCACTTTAAATGTTTGCTTGGCACTTTGGGACAAATCTACGTGCACGTTTCTCAATCATACACTAACTTCTCAATACTTTTGCCAATCGCTTAAATATTTATACACATGATACATATGAACATGCCCTACACACTCCACCACCCAGTACTTCGACCTTGACCTTTGACCTTCACCTTTTCTACTTTAAATGTTTACTTGGCACTTTGGGACAAACCTACGTGCACGTTTCTCAATCCTACAATAACTTCTCAATACTTTTGCCAATCCCTTAAATATTTATACACATGATACATATGAACATGCCCTACACACTCCACCACCCAGTACTTCGATCTTGACCTTCACCTTTTCTACTTTAGATGTTTACTTAGCACTTTGGGACAAATCTACGTGCACGTTTCTCAATCCTACAATAACTTCTCAATACTTTTGCCAATCGCTTAAATATGTATACACATGATACATATGAAAATGCCTTACACACTCCACCACCCATTACTTCGACCTTCACCTTTGACCTTCACCTTTTCCACTTTAATTGTTTACTTGCCACTTTGGGACAAATCTACGTGCGCGTTTCTCAATCCTACACTAACTTTCACACACGCATTGCTCCAATGCTCCTCTACCGCCCTGTGACAAATCCACATTCGTCCTGCCCCCGCAAAGCACAGGGTCAAGGTCACAGACTTGGTGCGTTTGAAACCTTAACATTCAGTTAAATGGCTTATAATTTGTGTTTCCTTGCTCGGATCTGCTTCACATTTCACACACGCATTGCTACAATGGTCCTCTACCACCCTCTGACAAATCCACATTCGTCCCGCCCCCACTAAGCCCAGGGTCAAGGTGCGTTCAAAACCTTAACGCTCGGGTAAATGGCTTATAATCAAATATGCCTCGTTTTCTTTGGCTGCCAGCGGGGGCATTCGTGTGCCGACAGGCCACAGTTCTAGTTTATAATCTGTCCTAGTGGTAAGCAAAATAAGGGGAAGTTTGTCATGCAGTGACGGCTGCAAAAACTGGCTGTCCGGAATATGAAATCCGTAAAAGAACGGCATATTCTGGTCGGATTACTGAGAAATTTGTTTTGTTTGATATATAAATGATGAATACATAAGCGTATCGCGAAAACAGAATCTTCTTATATCTCCATTAAACCCCTTTCTTGCTCAACTTTTAGACTACAGAATTTAAATTTGTACAAGTATGTAATTAAGATTTAAAATGCATTGAAAATATAAAGTGTTTCAATTTCATTACGACATACATGTACCGAGGCCTCAATCAGTAATTTATAGTATTTTCACGATTCGGACGCTAGTAAGCTCGGATCAAAACCGTTTTGGGACAACTTTGCTATTTTTTACTATGCGTAATCAACATATACGCGAAAATTCTTTATCACATATGATATATGAACCTTTCGCATGCTCACTGTTAATATATCATTAAGTTTAAACTTGGGACAAAACAATCAAACATAAATAACGAATCTGTTACGGTCCGAAACGCCCTCGAAGTTATATATAGATCAGCAGGAAGGAAACTATACTGACACCGGGCAATGTAAGAAGAACTGGCGATCCAGAGTAAACATCTCAATTTATCCATGAAATTGCTGTGTAGAGAACCATTTTTATGAATTATTACTTGTGTCACATGTATATATGGTTTATAAAGTATAACTTACTTCACTATGTATATGTAAATTGAGCATCATACGTATAAAAAACACCATTATTTCGACTTGCCTTAAAACGCACATTTACAAATACAACTACGTCACAACTCTTATGTAGTGCAATGTAATGAAATGTAATTAGAGTTATGTACTCAGAACAAGTACATATATTGATACAATATCCTTCGTCCCAGCACTCAGTGTTTCTGTTTCAACTTATGCAATCAACTCCCGTAACGTCCGTAGTCAGAGTTACGATTCCATTCATAGTCTTCCTCTGCTTCCTTTAGCAGCAGTTCATTCCGTTCGTTGGGGTGGCACGATTTACACAAATCTAAATAATAGTGAACTCGCCCCAAGGACAACTCGCCCTAGATTAACTCCCCACACCTGAAGTCAACTTTCCCCAAACAGGTTTAGAACAGCTTGCCCCGACTGAAGTCAAAATATAAATATAACTCATGGGTTCAGGGTTAGGGTTAAATGCACAGGTGATTCTAGCGTGTCTTGTATGGTCAATTATTGTTTTTACAATGGTGTCGGCTAATTCTGCGCACATACGGCTTTCCAAACACATTTATATGGCATTACCCATCTCCATATTCAGTCAATCTTTCCGGAATATTCAACGCAGTTCAAAGACGTTTGTGCAGGTAAAATGTCATAACGTTCTGACGTAAATTGTGTGATGTATGACATCACATGCGTGTTTGCTTTGCAACGTCACCACTTTTGTTATTCGGCTAATTGCTGCACATCTGGTTATGTATGTAAACAAAATGGCGAGCAACATACTGGATCAGCATAGCAAAATTGGTATTAAACTTGAAGCAGAACTATCCAGTGACATCATGGCAGGTTAGTTTCTTTGTTTAACAGTTAATTTAGTAAATAAGACAGCTATTCCATCAGCATGGTCTGAGGATTTTACACATTTTGACTATATTCCGAATAACTTTTTACCAAACTATCGGAATGTGATAAAATTGTGCCACAGTATAGCAATTAATCAGCTTGTTTATTCCAAAATACACATGGCTAAATTTGATGTGAATTGCACATTAGCCGATGTGCAGAATTAGCCGAAATGACAGTACCGGTATATACATAAAACACCTTTCTAAAGTTAAAACAATGTACAAAACAATTCAAATGCGCCCAGGTGTAAATATAATAGTACTTAGAAAGGTACAAAACTGCTATTAGCCACCATTGAAACAAAACCCCACACAATGTAGACATCTGGAACTCTGGAACATCGAAACCGCTGCTTGGGGTGGGTTTTCGGCATTGATTTTACAGTTGCTAATACATTTAACATAAATCTCAAAGATTTCTAGTGTAAACTGCACTAAAAAAGCATCTCACTACCGGTAACCTCAAATTCACTTTTAAAATCAAACACGTTGACTTTTTTCTTCCGCATTCTCAATGACTATTAGCCGCCATCTTGGAAAATATTTCAATCACGTCATTTCCATTAGCCAACCAAATCAGTTAGTGTCACGTGATTCGATATTTTTAAAGATGGCGGCTAACATTCATTTTTAATCAGGAAATGAACGTGTTTGATTTTAAAAAGCGAATTTAGGTTAGTGAGACGCGTTTTTAGTGCAGTTTACACTTGAAATCTTTGAGATTTATGTTTGGGGTTTTGTTTCAATGGAGGCGAATGGGAGTTTTGTACCATTCTAAGTACTATTATATTTACACCCGGGCACATTTGAATTGTTTTGGACATTGTTTAGAAAGGTGTTTCATGTATGTACAAACCATAATTGACCATCCAAGACACGCTAGAATCACCTGTGGTTAAATGGAGCGACTGCAGAATTTGTCCGCCACTTTGTTGACAACACTAACCCCAATCTTACCTTGGTATATCCCTGATAGCTGAACCTATTGTTAATGTTATGAGTTATATTACACTAAAACTTATAGCTAGGACCTTGTTTTATTGCTCAAACCCTAGCTTAGAAAATCTGAGCTCTACAGATGTGTTTTACTATTGTATCTGTCTTATACAATGTATTTTCAGTATCCGTGAGTGCTGAGACCCTTATAGTGTAAAATTTAGTCACAATAACAGCCCATCTTGTCCTGGCGTTTTAATACACAGTCTGACGAGTGAGAAGTTTAGCACTTCACAGTCATGTTAAAAATATGCATAGACCATTGTGGGTATACATAGTTTGACATTGGTTATCCTTTTATTCCCATTTGTGTAGCAAAACACCAGGACAAATTGGGCTGTTCTTGTGACTAAATTTTAATCTATAAAGGTCTGGCTCTCACGGATACAGAAAATATAAATGAAAAGTAATGCAGAGCATGATGTTATTAGCCGATCAAATCAGGGTAAAGTGCATCGAACATATGTAGGTGTCTCTGGTAACATTGTCAATGGTAAACTATTTTCGACCACAGTTCTGTACCCAGCGTTGACATTTTTCTCGATTTTGTGCAGGTTTTGGAAACCCGTTCCCAAATCCATCCAATAGCAGCAATGCCATAGCAGCAATGTTTTGTTGTCACCATTATGTTGCGAAATATTCCAGCGTAACACCTGTACTGTATGCTCTATTTATCTACAAATTACACTCCACAATACACAAAGTTGTAGTCACTGTGTTTGTCCGAATTCTGTGGCAGCACTCGAGTGGGCGGAGCTACCAGGGCTATATATATCTAGCGGTTACAGTGTCATCTAAAAATAGACGCAAGCTCCTGCGTATTCAGGCACATGCCCAGATTGGCCTAATGTGCCCCATCCGTGATTTTTTGCGCGATGTCGGGCGCAAGACAATCAATAATTTGCGGCATTGACAATAATTAAGGGGGATTGCCGCAATCGCGCGTGCTGGATGCATCCCTGCCATCCCTGCATGATACGTAAACAAATCAAAGTTGGCTATGAAGGGCAATTCTTCGTTTTGATTGGTGGAAAATTTTGTCAATATTAACTAGCGTCAAATGACGCGCATACGCGATCCAATGGGATAAACCCGAGATGCTGGGATAAAACCCGAAAATGCTGGGTTGCTAGTAAGGAGATTTTGAGCAGAGGTCGATTATAAATTAGCCGAATAAACACATTTTACGCGATTATACGTGGCTGAAACTTGTTCTGTTTAATAAATAAAAAGCTTTAAATTAGCCCAATAATCGGCGTATGTTGGCGTATATGGCCATTAGAGCCAACTATGGACTTCAACAACAATAACTTCCGGGTTAAATCTCTTCAGGCGTTCAGCTCATTACGTATTCAAAATTGTGTTATTTGGCTATAAGTAAAGTTTTAAACGGAGATAATTGCCAAAAATGCAAACTTTATCGGTTGATGCAATTTGGAAGTGATACAGAAAAATTCGCGTTCGTAGATTACCGAATAGCGGAGAAAAGGGTTGCTACAAACTTTTTCAGAATTCGATGGATAACCAATATATTAGCCGATCTATAAATAGATCGGCTAATAAAGACAGATGAAATAGTAAAACACATACATAGAGCTTAGCTTTTCTAAGCTACTCAAACCCTAATGTTAGTGCTAAATCAGAAAGGTGGCTGGCCAAATTCTGCAGTCTAACCGGTTTAGATATCGGTGATATACTCTTAATGTTGACATCCAAGGAGACAGTTTGTGCAAAATGTTGATGGGTTTGATTGTAATACTACTGCGGTTGAGATTTATATACGTGTGCCTGTGACTGGAGAAATGAGGCTTATGCATTTGTGACTTTGTAATTTTGTGATGATTGGATTGGTCGGTAAATTAACATATCAAAATCCATTCCAGTTACTTAGGGGTGAAAGGGTTAATCACATTGAAAGCTGACATGTAAATGCGATAATTAACCGACCAATGCATGTTTATGACCAAGGACAAGTTGCGACTGTATTCGCACAGTATTCATTGAACTTGATAATTGACTTTCAGGTGTTTAGAGTCAGATGAGGCTCTTTGGAAGACCAAAAACCTAAGCCTGATGACAGGCTAGTTTCCGGCTGTTGTGATGAACACAAATGGTGAGTACAGATAAAATGTATAGGACTTGCACCAAATGTTATCAACATTATCAGCTTTTTAGCTCACCTGAGCGAAGCTCATGTGAGCTATTGTTACCGCAATATGTCCGTCGTCCGTGAACATTTTCAAACGTCTTCTCCTCGGTAAACATTGGGCCTATAGTAACCAAACTTCATGGTCATGGTCCTTAGGTAGGGGGATTACAAAATTGTTAAAATGACGTCATTACGTAATCCAAGATGGCCGCCGTCTAAAAATAGAACAAATTCTTTAAAAATCTTCTTCTCACGAACCGTCAACCGGATTTCGACAAAACTTGGTAGGAATGATCGATGTTCAATGCTCTTTCAAAGTTGTTAAAATGGTGACCCCGGGGTCAAAAATGGGTGTGGCGCGTGGGGTGAAATTGAAATTTTATTTTTGACCGAATATGGTCATGTCATATATCAAATTGAAGGTATCAATGAGACGATCACTCTGGTGCATTTTTTTGTCGAAATCGGATGGTTATGTCATCCAAGATGGCCGCCGAAAGGTCAAAAGGTCGTTCTTTTATTAGAGATTTCAAAATTCTTCTTCACATGAACTGCTTGGCCCATAGTAGCCAAACTTAAAAGTTATGGTCCATGGGTGAAGCCTTTTCAGATTTGGTAAAATGGAGGTCATCACTAATCCAAGATGGCCACTGTCTGAAAAGAGCATAAATTCTTAAAAAATCTTCTTCTCATGAACCGCTAGCCGGATTTCGAAGAAACTTGGTAGGAATGATCGATGTACAATGCTCTTTCAAAAATGTTAAAATGGTGACCCCGGGGTCAAAAATGGGCGTGGCCCGTGGGGTCAAATTGGGGTCATATTTTATTTTTGACCGAATATGGTCATGTTATATATCAAATTGAAGGTATCAATGAGGCGATCACTCTGGTACATTTTTTGTCGAAATCGGATTGTTATGTCATCCAAGATGGCCGCCGAAATGTCAAAAGGTCGTTCTTTTATTAGAGATTTCAAAATTCTTCTTCACATGAACCGCTTGGCCCATGGTTGCCAAACTTAAAAGTTATGGTCCATGGTTGAAGCCTTTTTAGATTTGTTAAAATGGTGCTCATCGCTAATCCAAGATGGCCGCTGTCTAAAAATAGCATAAATTCTTAAAAAATCTTCTTCTCATGAACCGCTGGCCGGATTTCGACGAAACTTGGTAGGAATGATCAATGTACAATGCACTTTCAAAGTTATTAAAATGGTGATCCCGAGGTTAAAAATGGGCGTGGCCCGTGAGGTCAAATTTTATTGTTGACCGAATATGGTCATGTTATATCAAATCGAAGGTATCATGAGGCGATCACTCTGGTACATTTTTTGTCGAAACTATGATTTGTTATGTCATCCAAGATGGCCGCCGAAAAGTCAAAAGGTCGTTCTTTTATTAGAGATTTCAAAATTCTTCTTCACATGAACCGCTTGAACCATGGTAGCCAAACTTAAAAGTTATGGTCCATTGGTGAAGCCTTTTCAGATTTGTTAAAATGGAGGTCATCGCTAATCCAAGATGGCCACCGCCTAAAAATAGCATAAATTCTTAAAAAATCTTCTTCTCATGAACCGCTAGCCGGATTTTGACTAAACTTGGTAGGAATTTTCGATTTACAATGCTCTTTCAAAGTTGTGAAAATGGTGACCCCGGGGTCAAAAATGGGCGTGGCCCGTGGGGTCAAATTGGGGTCAAATTTTATTTTTGGACCGAATATGCTCATGTCATATATCAAATTGAAGGTATCGATGAGGCGATTGCTCTGGTGCAATATTTGTCGGAATCGGATGATTATGTCATGTCATCCATGATGGCCACCAAAAGGTCCATTTATTCAAGATTTTAAACGACTTTTTCTCAGGAACCACATAGCCGATGCTGGCCAAAGTTCATAGGAAGTTCAAATCCTTGGGTGAAGCATTTTCAGATTTGGTAAAATGAGTCATCGCTTAATCCAAGATGACCGCCATCTAAAAATAGCACAATTTTTTTAAAACACATGAACTCAATAATGTCACATTCTCCTCTGGTCTTCATGGAGTCAGGTGAGCGAATTAGCTACATCATGGCCCTCTTGTTTAGATAACATTTTACATCATAATCATGCATAAGCTATCACTCTTGAGACTTCTTTTCCCACAGTTATTATGTGATGATCATAACTAAACAGATATTATCCAATTTTATCATGCTTTAATTTTGTTGTGTTTGCTAACTGTAACATCCGTCAATTTTACCATCTTTATAGAAATTTGACATTTTGTACTTCCCAATCAAGGCCCTAGATATTATCATAGGCGGCGGAATGGGTAACTTATTGAACGGGCCCAATTTTGCTAGTGGGGTCCTGGGGCATGCTCAATTTTGGAAATCTAAACGCCATTTCCTGCATTCTCAGCAAGTTTGAGGATGATAACATGCGCTTTATTACAGAATTATTGGGGGGGGGGGGGCATGGCCCAACAAAATTATTGGGGGGGGGGGTGGGCCCACTTCCGCCGCCCCTGATTATCTAGTAGATAATATACATGAACTTTTCAGGTGTCATTGCACAACAGTATGATTGACATGAACTGTATGTAATTTTATCAGCGCCAACTCTTTTTATTCTATAGCCCACCCATGCGCCACACATGTGCCACACATGCCTAAGATTAAGGCCAAATATGAAATTTTAGGCCAATCCATGCAGCATTTACATGTTTCTGTTAGCCATTGCACACTTGATTTCACTTATAAATGTTCTTGTTCAACATTCAAGTGATATATTTGTAATTATTTTCAGAGTTCGCCAATCACATCTGGAGACCTTGAGAATGCCAGCCGTTCAGCAGTGTAGCCACATTTTCTGACGTTGATTCACACCTGAGGCCAAGTGATATGTTATACCAAGGTCAGGTTATTCTAATTTCAGGGCTGAATATATTTTTTCTCGATGTAAATATTCCTCTCTTATTTTGGGATTTTTCCCCCAATGCAGCAGATTTAAAACGGGATCGAACCCGTTTGCCTAGCCTTACATGAACCTTAGCTGTTGATGTACCATTAAGCACCAATAAATAAACAAATTGACAGTGCTGAAAGTTTGTGCTGTATGTACAGTACTCCCGGCATACAGATGTGTTCCCTTTTGCATATGACCTTGTGTTGGATATATTTTATTATCAAATCAATCAATGTCTCGTTTTGTCTCGCCCGCAAAAGCGGAAAGCGAGACTTAACGTTTTGCTTTTCCGGAGTCGTCGGCGGCGGCGTCGTAATCATTCAATGTTAAGTTTTCGCGTTACGGTCATTACTTCAAAACTTCATCAGCTATAATCATCAAACTTTATACATACCTTTACTATGATAAGTAGATGAATATATGACTATTCGGGGCGGGGGCCCCATGGTCAAGGTCAAGGCCCCAGGGTCAAGGTGGAACAAGGCGAGACGTTTGATTCCGCGGAATTCTTGTTACTGCGATTTCCAGCAACTAAGATGGGATTATTTTGTTTTCTCCAGTATACATTTTTTAGAACTCCTCCGGAACGTATTTGGCATTCTTGTATGTGAGGTTTTAATCTGGTTATACTCCTTGTATGAGTATGAGTAATACGATTGTTCCTAATCCTATTGCTTTTAGGGGAAGAGGCCAAGTGACTTTGGTGTGATATGGACCTGGCACTAGGTCGTGTTATTCAAATTTCAGCGCTGAATATATATTTATTTTGATGTAAATATTCCGTTCTGATCTTTGGATTTTTTTCCCAATGCAGCAAGTTACATGCAGAATCGAACCCGTTAGCCCGGCTTTAAGTTACCGTAGCTGTTGATAGACCGTTTTAAACACCAATAAATCAATCAATTCATTCTACAGTTACATGTTGTACGGAAATTGGTACATTGTGTTTGTTGAGTGTATGAAATATCACACGTTTGGTTTAACAAATCAGCAGATGGGTTGATCAATTAGATTAACTCAAATACTTGTTTGTCTGAAATTGCATACGTTCGGCAATACATGTGTACTGTGACTTAATTGAAGTCTTAAAGAGTCCAGTGTAAATTTTAATCACATGGTTGTAAATAATACAAATATTTTTTATTACACATACCGTTTACTTCCTTCTAAGCTGGTTATACCCCTTATGTGAGTATTACGATATTCGTAATCCTATTTTAGGGGAAGGGGCCAAGTGACTTTGGTGTGGTATGGACCACCAGGTCCGGTTATTCTAATTTCAGGGCTGAATATATTGTTTCTCGATGTAAATATTCAGTTCTGATTTTGGAATTTTCACCCCAATGCAGCAGGTTAAAACGGGATTGAACCCGTTTGCCCGGCCTTACATGACCTTAGCTGTTGATAGGCCGTTAAACACCAATAAACAAACAAACAAAACTTCCTTCTAAAGCCTAATTGTATATCTACTGCTAATCAGTTAATTTCAAATCTGATTTGAGATGATATTAATTTTTTAAGCCTTTTCGTAGTAAGATGCCTTTGTACATAGACACTCATTTGTGGTTGATTTCAATATATTTTAACACACTTTTAGACCGGTGAATAAAACATATAAGGATTTATTTGCACTGTCACGATTAGCTATACAATGTGGGACGCTAGAATGAAATAACCCAACAGCGGTTGCCGTAGCCTCTGTTTGTTTTAACCAGGATAAGCGCAGTGGCAAGGTCAACTTCAATGGCTTATTGTTTTCTTGCTGATTTGCGCGGAGTCATTTTTAGTAAAAAAAATAAATATAAAAAAAAATATTAATTTGATGCGAGTATGGAGCTGATTCATATATTCACACGAGTCCCGTGTTACAAACATGTTGTAGCATGGCATCGCAGTTAATACCGATCTTGTGAAATGTGTCGATTGGGGCGCTGCAGTTTTGTGACACCATGGGATGACTGCGTTTATCACATAACACGAGTATATATGCATGTGCATGCATAAATATGCATAAGTGTATATATAGTCCGGAGTGTATATGCATGCAGCTCCATACTATGCAACAAGTACATGTAATGTTGTATATGTATTTCTTGAAATGTATTACTGTTTGCTAAATGTTTTAGCGAGCCGTCTCTTGTAATTCTTTTAGAATGGCAATTGTATGTGTGCCTGTGTTGTACTATTGTTCTTTGTTTTACATGTATGATGTACAGTTGATGAGATGTAAATAAACAATTTAACAACTGTGTTGGCTAGGAACATGCAAAGGGTAAATTTATCAATGGGTTTCATCCTTGTCTGAATCCTATATCCGTGTTTTGCCCCTCAGGTACATTTTTGACTTTCTTGCTACTTGAGAGTTGAATCCAATTATACAGATTATCAAAGTACAATGTAATACATATTTGTACTAATCATATTACTTTTACGGAGTCTGGGTAAGTGAATCTGGTGTTGCGAGGACCTGGCAGCAGGTCAGGTTATGCTACTGTCTGGCCTGAATATATATTTTTAGGGTCTGTCTGTCTGTTTATTTTTTGGAAGTTTTTGTAAGAGTTTCTTAAATCACCTAGGGGCCCTAAGTGCGTTGACAGACCACATTTTCTAGTTTTCTGTAAGTATTCAGTTCTCAATTTGCGTTTCGACCCTGTTAACCCGGCCTAATATGACCATATTTCAATACATTAAATAAATAAATAATTGATTGTATGTATTTCACTATGTAATTTCATACAATCGACAAGGAAAACAGTCACAACAACTGTGTTTGATTGTATGACATTTCATACGTTCACAAATATTTGTTTTTCCGAGACTTAATCATGTTAATTAAAAAGCTGTAGAGTCCAGTATTATTTATTTTGATCATAATTTCATACAGCCATTAATAGACGAACCGTCACTGAATTTGATTCTATTAAATTTCATTCGTTCAGCAAGATGTGTTTGCAATGAGTTATTGAGCCTTAATTGAAGTCTCAGAGTGCAGTATTATCTATTTTGATTGTATATAATTTCACCAGTGAAAAACACATTTGTTAACTGAGGCTTACGGTTGTAAAATCCAGTATTATTTTTTGGGATTGTATGTAATTTATTTCGAACACATGTAATTTCATACAATCACCAGGAAAAACTATAAATTTGACTGTTTGATTTTATGAAATTTCATATGTTCGCAAATACTTGGATCCAGTATTATTTATTTCGATCGTATGCAATTTCATACAATCAATGGAAAAACTGTCACTTTGACTGTGTTTGATTGTATGAAATTTCATACGTTCGCAAATACTTGTTATTTGAGATTTAAAGTTTGGAATCAATTGTGATTCTTTCGATCGTATGTAATTTCATACAATTGTCACTTTGACTGAATTTGATTGTATGAAATTTCATAGGTTCGCAAGTACTTGTTATTTGAGACTTAAAGTTTGGAATCCATTATGATTTTTTCGATCGTATGTAATTTCATACAATTGTCACTTTGACTGAATTTGATTGTATGAAATTTCATACGTTCGCAAATGTTTTGTATTTTATTATTTGTATTATTTATTAAACAAATACAAAATGGGCATGCTTTGATGTGTATATATTCAGATAATGGTTCTCCTTTAATCCAAAACCATGTACATTGTTGGGTCTGATTTGAAAATATGGTTTTTAAAGATTATGAAATTTCATACATTGCTACTAAAAAAGTACCAATAATGGAAATCGGTTGTATCCAGAACACTGATTTATACTGTATAATAGGGATTTTTTGGGAAAATCCTTTTTTATTTGGGAAAGCGTTAATTATGTTTCTCACAGGGGGGAAATTTCCCACCCCCTCCACTTGTTGGTTTCTGCTACTTTTTGTTGTTGATTGTATACTATGTGAATATTATGTGAAAAGCATCAAAATTGTGATATGTTTCTCACAGGGGGGGGGGGAATTTCTCCCCCTCCACTGGTTGGTTTCTGCTACTTTTTGTCGTTGATTGTATACTATGTGAATATTATGTGAAAAGCATCAACATTGTGATATGTTTCTCACATATGTTTCTCACAGTGGGGGGAAATTTCCCCCCCTCCTGCTGGTTGATTTCTGCTACTTTTTGTCGTGGATTGTATGTTATGTGAATATTATGTGAAAAGCATCAAAATTGCATCAAATTTGTGATACGTTTCTCACAGGGGGGGGGGTGGGGGGGGGGGGGGGTGGGAATTTCCCCCCTCCACTGGTTGGTTTCTGCTACTTTTTGTCGTTGTTTGTATGTATATTATGTGAACATTTGATATTTCGTGTTTGTACATTATATATAGACCCATATTAATATATTTATTTAATTAAATGATTTTTATTATCACTTTTTTTTCAAATTCTGTACGTTTTCCCGAATGAATGCGGATGGATTGGTTGAGGGGGGGAAATTCCCCCCCCCCCCTCCTTATATCTAAAAGTGTAATTTTTGTGTTGATAAAATCACTCCATGTGAGTGAAAATCTCCACCCTGGGGGTCCAGAAATGGATCAAAAAGAGCATTAAAAAATGCAAATCAGCCTCCGAAAAAGAGGAATGTTAGTGGACTTTCCTCTTTTGTAATGGAGCCAATTATGGGACATTAAATCAGTAAGTAAACACGCACATTTTAACGCAAATAAAAAAAACTCTTTAAACACAAATTAAAAGAAACACACAAGTAAGTATACGAAGTTTCAAGTCAATCCAACTTAGGGTTGCAGAGACATAACAAATCAAGGACGGAACGTCCTGAAATTCTTTGCACTATGTGTTGTGGATGACAAATAGACTAAAAATTAATTTAGAATGGAAAGTGTTTCACGAAAAATAAGCGCAGGAATTTCACAACAACAACAACAACAACAACAACAAAATGGAAGCCGAAAGCGAAGATTGTATTCGTGCACCGAACCATGGAGTTTCGAATCGAGAATACTCAAGTATGGCGGTTAATCGTGGCACCCTTTGCCTACACTGTAAAAAATGACGTTCCCAAATTGCACACATATTAAAACACCATTTATGTTACACTTTTAAAACATGTTTCAAAACAGCACGTGTAAGGTGTTTTGCTATGGAACACGTTTGACGTCTCACGTGTTTTGCTTTGGAACACCAACAGTTTGCCCAGAAAACACCAGATGTTTAGTTATGGAACGTCTATGACGTTTCAGGTGTTTTGCTTTGGAACACCAACAGTTTGGTTAGAAAACACCAGGTGTTTTGTTATTGAACGTCTCGGACGTCTCATGTGTTTTGCTTTGGGACACCAACAGTTTGGTTAGAAAACACCAGGTGTTTTATATGGAACGTCTAGGACGTTTCAGGTGTTTTGGTTTGGAACATGCAACATGTTTAAAACAAAACATGAAGGATGTTTCAAAGCAAAACCTCTCTTGTTACACTTTCAAAACGCCTGCACGCGTAACATGTTTTGCTTTAAAACACAATTCAGTACAAGGTGTTTTGCTATGGAACACCTCCCAAAATAACATGAACAAGAAATGCGTCTATCGAACGCGAATGCCACCGGTAGCATATTTGAGAAACTGTTACAAACTTCTTAACAAAAACTGTTATGTCTTTTCCCAATACGTGTCAAGGTCAAACGGTCAAGGTCATATTAATTATGGCATGGCAGGTGTAGCATACATTTAAATGAATTAAGTGTTGAAATATAGAAGAAATTTTGACACACTACAATTTTATATATTTATGGTTTTTACTAGTACTAGCATTGCGTATGTCATAATAAAATATGTGGATTTTTGAAATAAACAAGCTGATTAATTGCTAAACTGTGTCACAATTTTATCACATTCCGATAGTTTGGTAAAATGTTATTCCGAATATAATCAAAATGTGTAAAATCCTCAGACCCTGCTGATGGAATAGCTGTCTTAATTACTAAATTAACTGTTAAACGAAGAAACTAACTTGCAATGATGTTACAGGATAGTTCTGCTTCAAGCTTAATACCAATTTTGCTATGCTGATCCAGTATGCTGCTCGCCATTTTGTTTCCACTACCAGATGAGCAGCATTAGCCGAAACAAATGTGACGTTGCAAACACGCATGTGATGTCATACATCACACAGTATTACGTCACTTACTGACGTCAGAACGTTATGACATTTTACCCGCACAACCGGCTTTGACCTACGTTGAATATTCAAGAAAGTTTGACTGAATATGGAGATGGTAATGGCATATAAATTTGTTTGGAAAGCCTTAGGTGCGCATACTTTTTCGTTCAGAGATTTTTTCTGAGTAAGGCGTGCTTGATTGGAACGACCTCTAAAACGCCTGCTGTTTTCTTCTATCACGCCTTCGATGTTGCCACATTGTATGGCGTTGAAAAGCAAAACGCCGCCGTTTTAAAACAAAACGACTCTACAATTGTAAACACCATGAAAACCATGGTGTTTTGAAAATGAACGGCAGATGATATTTGGTGTTTTATTTTAGAACACGAACAACGTCCTACGGTACGTCTTAGAAGTTCCGATTTTTTACAGTGTACGGAAACATTTGCAATAACATAAATTTAGCACAAACAAAACAACAACATTTAGCACACCTTGACCTAGAACACAAACTGACCACGTGGATGGGCTATATTTAGCCCCACTAGCCTGGAACTTGGTCAGCCACGCGTTATTAACATGTGGTGATATGTTATTCATACGTTATGAAGCGTAGAAACTTATTAATTATGGCGGACAATGAATGGACGTAAATACATCCTTCGTTAATATTGCGCAAACGTAATCACTTATTGGCAATATCACATCACACTCAAGCCGTTTGCTTGACTGTGCCTGCTCTGCTCAGCTCAGACACAGCCAATCATGCCGTTTGCTTTCAATCACAATATTCAAGTATTTATTAATAAGGAAATTGTCAACTATTGGCACGATTAGGACAGACGGTGGTTTATGGACGGAATGACAGGTATACAACGCTATATGAAAATGCATTGTTCACATACGTATTGGTTATATGCATGTAAGGAATTAAATGCGAGCGAGCATTAGCGACGGAAGCATTTACTTCCTTAAATATCCAATATGTGAACAATAACATACTTATAATTAGTAAGGCTTTTAATGCAGTCTCCCATCCGAGTATTGATTTTCCATTTCCTGTCGAGCAACAGGTAGTCATTAAAACTGGTAATATGTCACTTATTTGGATTACCGACCCTTTCTATACATGATCATCATTTCATTCAAAGATAATTGCTTTGTAAATGTGATGGAATATATGTATAACATATATGTGAACATTGCCTCGTTACTGTATCCTATGCAGAGTGGTCAACTCGGCCAGTTTCGTGTATTCTAGCCATTAGCCAGTTTCACATCTTCTTGCGTTTGACAAAGAACTGACAAAGAGAAGTAGAACATATGATATAATTTAGCTAATCATAGTTAGAAAAGCCAGGAGAACAGACTCATGTCAATTATATTACAACAAATAGTAATATGCCAGTTTTCTAGACAGTTTTGTGCCTGATTAACAACACAAATCACCATTGCAAATAGCCTCATAGACAGAAAATAGCACAGTGTGCCAGTATTACCTGGCTAACCACACAATGCATACCATATATACCCACTACTATACAATAATATTATACACTATTACAATAGTGCAGTGAAGCTTCCTATGCGGAGAGGATATACACTCCAAAAAGTATAAGGAAACGTTCTACTAAATATTGTGGCAGCTGAGCTGCAACGATTTTTGGTATAATGCTATCAACAGAAACACGGACTAGATAACTCCTTGATTTTGTGGTAATGTTTCCTTAAAATATGTGGAGCTAGTAAACGCTATTTGAAGGTTAATGTTCCTCCCATTTTCAGGTTTTCCTATACATTTTATAGGACAAGGTTACACAAAGTTAAGTAAGCGTTATACAACTAGGCGGCACTAGGTAACTCCTAGAATCTGTAGCAACGTTGTACCAATATAATATAACGTTTCCTTAAAATATATGGATCTAGCAAACACACTTTGAAGGTTATTGTTTCTCTCATTTTCTGGTTTTCCAATAAGTTTTGTATGGTCAGATTACACTCAAGTAATTTGTTGTAACATTTCCTTGCAAAATATAAAGATGGTCATCGGCATTTGCACATTTAAGTAGGTTTTCGTTCGATATGTATTATTCCTTAATACAATTGGAGTTGACCTTGAAATATGTGAATAGTATGATGATAGCAAGGAATAGTTACAATCCTGAAATGGACATTGAACTCTTTCAGAGTGACTACAATGATTGCCCACATCTTCAATGGGTAATATTTTGCATGCACAAAGTGAGCATTTGAATTCGATATTATCAGGAACATACTTGAGATCATTTTCCCCCCAAACTATCTACATAGTTCATGTGTTTCATATGAACATGGCGTGTGAATGAATGTCCTTTAAATGTACTGCTGCAGCCTTGAATACCACAAGTGATATGGAATGTTGGATCCCCTCTATGAATAAACCAAATATGTTTAAAATATTCCTTAGCAGTCGGCATATATTTAGCACAAATGCTGCAATTCATCATAAATACAATTACAAAAAAATAAGTCAGTCACATGCTGTATGCTGCAAGAGTATATCCGCTACTTGCTATGTTGACATCGGAACTCTTCTGGCGCTTTATATTTTACATTTCGAGCTCCTTCTATTTCACCGAACATAATGTAAACGGCTTGCAAACGCCTGATAACATCGATCAGTTCTAGGCAAAACACGCGGTAAACATACACCGTTTAAGCAAACATTTCCAATTTTTCATAAGGTAACAAGGAAACGTTTCCATTAACAAAACATGAAAAACAAAAAACAAATATAGATTGGTCAGTAAGCGAGGCTTACGGAGTACCACCCGCGTGGGCCCAGGTACCCCTAAAAATGTAAAAACATATTCAAGTGAGTGGGATTGTGACATTGACTCTCGGCTTAGCGGGGTCGGCACGAACGTCAATTTGGTACAGGGTGGTAGAGGTCTATAGGAGTAATACGTGTGTGAAATGTGAAGCAGATCCGAGCAAAGAAATATAAGTTATAACAGATTTCTCTGATGTAAAGTTTTGTAAAGAGACTAAGTATTTGACCTTGACCGTGGGATCAGCGGGGGTTGGATGGTCGTGGATTTGGCAAAGCATGGTAGTAGAGTCTTACAAAAATATTAAGCATTTTAGATGAAGGAAATAGAAGTTATAACATATTTCTCTGATGTTAAGTTTGGCTTATCATGCTTATGGCGTGTATAACGCTGTGTGACTGGAGAAATGGAGCTTATGACAACTGTGGCCTGTATAACGCTGTGGGACTGGAGGAATGGGGCGTATGACATCTATGGCCTGTCTAGCGCTGTGTGACTGGAAAAATGGGGATTATGGAAAATATGGCCGGTCTAATGATGTGTGACTGGAGAAATGGGTATTATGGCAACTGTGTCCTGTATAACGCTGTGTGGCTGGCGAAATGGGGCTTATGGCAACTGTGGCCTGTATAACGTTATGTGACTGGAGAAGTGGGGCTTATCGCATCTATGGCCTGTATAACGCTGTGTGACTGTATGCATGGGGTTTATGGCACCTGTGGCTAGTATAACGCTGTGTGATGGGAGAAATGGGTATTATGGCAAATGTGGCCTGTATAACGTCGTGTGACTGGATAAATGGGGCTTATGGCAACTGTGGCCTGTATAACGCTCTGTGACTGGAGAAGTGTGGCTTATGGCATATGTGACATGTATAACGCTGTGTGACTGTAGAAATAGGTCGTATGGCAACTGTGGCCTGTATATCGCTGTGTGACTGGAGAAGTGGGGATTATGGCATATGTAGCCTGTATAACGCTGTGTGATGGGAGAAATGGGGCTTATGGCAACTGTGGCGTGTATAACGATGTGTGAGTGGATAAATGGGGCTTATGACAACTGTGGCGTGTATAACGCTGTGTGACTGGGGAAATTTAGTTTATAACAACCGTTGTGACCTGCATAACGCTGTGTGACTGGAGAAATGGGACTTATGACAAGTGTGGCCTGTATAGCGCCGTGTGACTGGTTAAATTGGGCTCATAGCAACTGTGGCCTGTATAACGCTGTGTGACTGGAGAAATGAGGTTTATGGCAACTGTGGCCTGTATAACGCTCTGTGATTGGAGAAGTGGGGCTTATCGCATCTGTGGCCTGTTTAACGCTGTGTGACTGTATACATGGGGTTTAAGGCACCTGTGGCTAGTATAACGCTGTGTGATGGGAGAAATGGATATTATGGCAAATGTGGCCTGTATAATGTAGTGTGACTGGATAAATGGGGCTTATGGCAACTGTGGCCTGTATAACGCTCTGTGACTGGAGAAGTGTGGCTTATGGCATATGTGGCATGCATAAAGCTGTGTGACTATAAATAGGGCTTATGGCAACTGTGGCCTGTATATCGCTGTGTGACTGGAGAAGTGGGGCTTATGGCATATGTGGCCTGTATAACGCTGTGTGATTGAAGAAATGGGGCTTATGGCAACTGTGGCGTGTAAAACGATGTGTGAGTGGATAAATGGGGCTAATGGCAACTGTGGCGTGTATAACGCTGTGTGACTGGGGAAATTTAATTTAGTTTATAACATTTAACAACCGTTGTGGCCCGTATAACGCAGTGTGACTGGAGAAATAGGACTTGTGACAATTGTGGCCTGTATAACGCCGTGTGACTGGTTAAATTGGGCTTATAGCAACTGTGACCTGTATAACGCTGTGTGACTGGAGAAATGGGGATTAAAGCAACTGTGGCCTGTATAACGCTGTGTGACTGGAGAAATAAGGCTTATGGCAACTGTGGCCTGTTTAGCCCTGTGTACATGTACATTCATTTAAAACAAAATTTGGAGTCCTAAAATGGGGGAAATGATGTTGGAAAAGTTTAATAAAATGCTTAAAATTGCTAAAATAACGATTTATTTCTAACATAATAATTTCTATTAAAATACATTTCCTAGGTATATATCTATATAATATTTTAGCAACTTAAAACTTTGTTTAATTAATTTTAACCAAGGTGTAGGGCCCTTCAATCATACAATTATGTTTAAACATAATAAAAGTCAAGTGAAATAATTAATATTTTTCGAACATATAATGTATTTGTACAATATTTAAACTGTTTTACTACAAGTTTGAGCAATCCTTTGGGCCTTCAAATTGGAAATAATATTTAAGGCAGACTTGACATTACAATGTGTCCTCGTTGACCTTGGACGGTCGGACGTGTGTCTTATGCAAATCAAAGCACCATCCATAGATACACATTGTGGAAATGTTATCAAAATCGGAGAAGTGGTTCATAAGTTATTGAACTAATGTTACTAACGCACGTACGTACATGGACTAATGCTATATCCCCTCTTGCCTATCGGCGAGGGGATAATAAACATCAAGTGATCCGCCTCGTACATAGACCATATAATGGAGTTATGAATAACATTGGAATATCACAAACAAGTCTGCTCACCCCACCCACCCCCACCCACACCACCCTGCTGAGCCCGGGCCGGCGAGGGTTGTGGGCCGTCCATCGGGCTCTCTTTTGAGGGGGGGAGGGCGCATGGGTACACAGGGAGGGGTGACGGGTGTGTCAAGGACCCCCCCCCCCCACCCCCGCCTGCTGAGCCGGGCCGGCGTAGGTTGTAGGCCGTCCCTCGGGTCTCTTTTGAGGGGTGAAAGGGCATCTGTGAAGATGGCAATGGGGATTTAACATGTCTAAATTGTTTATTCGCAATAAAAGCAATATTGTACCAAATTTCACGAAATAAAAAGTAGGCTCATTCTTATTTTTTTCTATAATTTAATATTATCGGAAAATATATTGTTTTTGCATTATTTATATAGCCGTAAAATTTTGGCAGGTTTCGTGAAACAGACAGTAAGTGTTACTTGTCCACTCTGATACTGCAGACCAGTTACGACGAACTATGACCTGATGACTATAGTAAATAAATACTGTCTGTTTCACGAAACCTGCCGAAATTTTACAACAAACAATGTCCCCGTGTTAAAGGCACATGACCACTCAGTAGGCACAAATTGTTATTTTTATGAATGAAATAAGTGTATAATTGTGTCACTATTCCACCAGTTCTAAAAATTACGAGTGCCCGATATACAGATCATTTACTAATATTTATTTTACCATATGTTTACTGATAACGACTTGTCGTGGTATCAGGCTATTTTCATATGCAACCGAGGCATGCTATTTTTTATTATAATTAAATGCGTCACCTGAAATATTTTTTTTATACAGATATCAAGTATGATCATTTTAACATCAAAAAATAAATACAGATAATAAATAGTAATGTCCGTTAACATTTTAAGAAAACATCGTTATATCCCCTGATACCAGTTTGGAAATTTACGTCTGATATAAAATGTATAATAATGCCAATAAATACGTTGGGTAATGGTGAATGAATGTTTATTTTGCCAGACAAAATCTCAGATGATGTCTCTGATATAAGAACAGTTTGTGCCTCCTGAGTGGGCATGTACATGTATCTTTAGATCCCCATAGACATCTTCACAAAGATGGGGATTTAACATGAGGATATTTTCTAATTTCAAAAATACATGTAGTGGACAGACTTTTAATATTTAACATTTATTTTCTTAGTTAGATCATGTCCAAGCTATCTAGCTAGGTTTTGGAGTCATTCTTTTCGGGTTCATTTTGTTTTCGTTTTTGACTCCTCCCACAGCTCCTCCATCTCCTTTTTCCCCATCGTAAATTCCCATAGACAGATCAATTTTTCGGCATAAAACATTTCACTAAATAAAAGAAGGCTCATTCTTAAATATTGATAACATTTAATACAAACTATTGTTTTTACATTGTTTTTATGGCCGTACATTGAGGCAGGTTTAGTGAAACAGACAGTAGTAGAGAAAGTGAGTAGAAACTCACGGATACCCCCGGCCGCCGCCTGAACCGAGAAATAATAACTTTAACGCAAATATTACGGACGGACGGACAGCCAAACAGACGGACGGACGCATGGAAAGACGAAACTTATATACCCTTGACATACTTCGTATCATGGGGTATAATGAGTAATTGTAATATTTAAGTAAACAGTGACTTACCGTGTGTTGCCACTGTCCCACTCTGATACCGCAGAACAGTTAACCCTTACAATGCTGAATTAAATGTTGCCGTCTGCTGATTATTTTATATTTTTTATATTTCTCAACAAAAAATGGTTTAGCAGCACTTGAGAATCATTTCCAATAGACATGATTCTAAAGTGCTGTCAAACATATTTTTATGAAGACAAAATATGAAACAACAGCAGACACAAGTGTTCGGTTCCTGCCTCTTAATGGTTAAAGCCCGCACAAATAATGATTAAACTCACACAATGGCACACAACCAAACCTAATGTCTACCTGTGAAGGAGGAAATCGGCCTACTAAAGAACATGGCAAACAAAAACGACGGTACATGTATGGTGGCTCGTTATGGACATTTCATTCCTTCGCTTCTACGCAGCATTGAGACGAACATTAAAAGCATTAGCTACCACGCTGCGTAATTATATAATTATATATATATATATATAATTAAGATTTTTAATGTTCGTCTCGACGTCGGGCAGAAAAGAAAGGACGGATGTTGACAGCCTTTAATTTCGTCTCTAGTGGCGTCGAAATAAAATGCATGGTTCGTATATACATGTACGTGACGTAAACATTCAGGAAATAAATTTAAGTTAATATTCGTCTCTACATCGTGAAAGTACGGAGAGACGAAATGCCGTTAACTAGCCACCATACAGCAGCATATAGGCAGTTAATGACCTCTGGGTTTTCCTTACAAATTATTGTTATTGAACACCCATGTATGATTAGCCATCTCAGCGCAGTTGATGTATCGATCGCGAATTATTTGAATGGATAATAAAAAGAGATATGCCGTGCGATTGTGTACCTAATAAGACCATGTGCGGTATTTCATGAAAAATCTTTACAAAATGTACGATATTTTCCGTAAATGACGTCGAAAGATGACATAACTGTGCATTTGCTATGAAAATTCCATCATCTATCATGTTTCTCGACATCATTTACAGAAAATACCACATTTTCTGTAAATATGTTTCATGAAAAATCGCAGACGTTATTAAGTTTATCATCTCATGGCGTGTCTCAAATTATGTAACGGGTGAATAAATAACACGTTGACTTCCTTGTTGCGTTTTTTAATCGTTTTAGTAAATGGGGCGTACGGGATTTAAGACAAGTGTAAAACCTGATCAAATAGCAGACTCCTGTAGCCTGGTAACGATATATATCCCTTGTTAGAAGCATGACGGGTGTTCCGTTGGCAGAATGGCGAACGATGCAGATCCTGTTCAGACTGTGTGGATCTATGCTGGTCGTAGAACACATAAGCCCCATTTCTATTTTAACACCCACATGTAAGCAAATTTGATGAAACATAGTAAAATATATCTCGAAATGTCCATGTTGCTATGAATCGATCGTGTCACTGTTGTAAATGACTCGAAAACAAAATCAAAACATGGTATATTATTCACGGTAAACGATAGAGCTGTCCAACAAATATATGGTTGTGATTGGGGAAATTTTACTTACAGCGGCCAGTGTCGATCCAGACCAGACTGTGCATCAGGATCTACACTGTTCGCCATTCCATCAACAAAACAGGCGACATTTGTGTGGTATGCAATCATGAGCTACACTGGTCACAAATACCGTAAGTCCTACTTCTCCAGGCACAGCCATTTATGTTAAGTGTGCCTACCTGCCAAGTATTCATAGAAGGGGACAATGCCCAATTTATAATAAGCCCAGAGTTCTTCAAGGTTCAATAAAAGAACGATTGATTATCGTTTACCTACCGCTTGCGGGTTTTTCTTTTAAATTATAATTCGATGTATTCATTGGTTCAAACGTACCACGTTAGAAAACGATGTCTTCATTGGTAACTAAGAAAACGTCGTTTGCTAATTAAACACTAAAATGGTGTGAAAACGACGTGTATACGACGGCATGAAACCATATCGGTGGAGCAGTTTGTGCACAATGGTTTGAAATAAATCTGAGTAAGTGTTGTGGAGAATAAGTATTTGAAAACTTGATAACGCTAATTCAGACGTCATTTGACATTGAACATTGGGTATAGGCATGTTGCTGCGACTGGAGAAATGGGGCTTATGGGTTTTGTGACCAGTGTAGCTCCTGATCAAACAGCACACTCCAGTAGCCTGATACCGATCATACATGCATTGCTTGTTAGAAGCACAACGGGCGTTTCATTGATGGTATGGCGAATTGTGTAGATCCTGATAAGACTTTGCACAGACTAATCGGGATGTACAATGTACGCTGGTCATTTCTCCAATCACAGCCACATATGGGCCACATGGGTGGGCTATATAATGAAAATATAAATGATAATAAAGAAGTATTGTCACAACCAAGGCAGGTCGCGTGGAGTGGTGGACATATTTATATAAACAAGACTTTGTCTTCAATTATGAACTTTAATTATTGTCTACTAGCTTCATTTAGCATTATTTAACTATTTCCTAGTTTCTGTGTTCAAAGTCACTGTTTCTCTGGATCAAATCACAAAAATTCAATATAAACTCTCAATGCTGCATTAACCCTCCTAAATATCAATGGCGATCTCCTCGATTTCTGCTATCAATCTCTGCAATATTCTGCCGAAGGGCACAACAACGCTGACCGCTTGCAGAATTCTGCCAGGATGACAGAATCCTGCTATACCTGTGCAGAATATGACCCAGAAAGAAAGTGACTGATCTTCACCAATGTGAATTAACGTATGCTAAAAGTTCCTATGCACTGAAAGATTAATCTATAATGCAACATTTTCTCACATCAGTCGCAAATATCTTAGTTTGGAAATATGAGAAAAGATCAGAAGAAATAAACTCTGCGAGAAATGCTGCATTGTTTTGCGGAATTCCGCGCAGAGGTCAGGGGTCGCAAAGATTAACGCGAGCATCTATGGACTTCCGTTTTCAGAACGAGGTTGCACAATCGAACATAAATTTACACACGAATTTCAGCACAATTTCTTCTAAAATACACCGACGTGAGATAATGACAGTGAATATTAACTCTGTGGATATGATTACATATAAGTACTCTATCACGGAAATCAATTTTAATAACAGTAAGTGTAGGAATGGTCCGATTTGAGACGACCGAAAGTGGAAATAGAAAATGACCATTCCCTACCCACCGCGTAATAATTACTAGACAGCTAGGCATGCATATACAGTGTATGTAACATACAAAGTATTACATTACCCTCTGCCTCGACGTTTGTGTCCCTACAAACATGTCATTCACAATCATCAATATAATTACAGTTACATGTATCTACGGGGCGCCATGCAGGACAGGTTAATTATGTGTACAAAATTGAGTTTTGTAACACAAAAAATCACAAAATTCAATTCTGTGTCACAAAATTCAATTCTGTGTCACAAAATTCAATTCTGTGTCACAAAATTCAATTCTGTGTCACAAAATTCAATTCTGTCAATTCTGTGTCACAAAATTCAATTTTGTAAGACAGAATTGAGTTTTGTGAAGAAAAGTCAGTTTTGTGGGACAGAATTCATTTTTGTCCACAAAAATTAGTTTGCGTAGGATAGTCTATGTCATCTCTACGTTGATTGGTCGAGATCGGTCTTAGTCCATTTTACTAGATGGTGGAGTACACTTGCAGGTTTAAATATTTCAATGCGAAATTATAACCCAATATATCAATATTATACTTCTTTATGGACAGTTATTTTGGTTATATTATGGTTACAAATGAGTGGTCACACCATATAGGCATATATACTTTGAAGGAGAAATAAGAAAAATATTCAGAATTTTCCCTCAATTATGTAAACAGGGTCAAACATAAAGTAGCCGGGACATAGCTCGACCTGAGAGCATGCCCATATATAGAGAATACCACGCTAGTGTATTTGGATATCAAGTTTATCAGGTAAGGCTAGGAAACGCGTAGGAATTCCGAGGCTTGCCGAGGAATTCCTACGGTTTCCGAGCCGAGCCTGATAAACTTGATATTAAAATACACTAGCCTGGTATTCTATTTATCAGGTAACGTTTTATGCTCGAAAATGACATTAGATGACGTCGTATTCTAACAGTAGATCTAACCTTGTGAAACAAATGGTATTGGATCTGTGTCTACTAGTTGCGAAGTTACGTGTTCGCAACTATGTGTCTACTTGCATTATTTACAGTATACACCATCTTAGTATCCATGGTATCTACACAAATACTACAAATGGTTTCCTCAAATGGCCCAATACACACATTCTGTTTATAAACACAGACAGCAGTCAGAACACAGGCCACAGAGCGTGTATTATTGATTTAACTGGGGCAGATGTACCTTGCGATACACAATACATGACGTCAGTACTCGCGGGAGATCTACATGTACATGAATTATGTGTACAATTATAACGCAAATGAACCGGTGTGAATTTAGCAGTGAGCAGTAAGTAGCAGTAACTAGCAGTATACTGCTTGCTACTGCTTGTTACTGCTAGCAGTAATAAGAAGTTTATTGCTACTGCTTGTTACTGCTAGCAGTAATAAGAAGTTTATTGCTACTGCTTATTACTGCCAGCAGTATGAAATGCCTCTTCGCGTATCGCGGCAACGAGGGCCCAAACTTGCCCCTATTCCCCATTATTTCACTCTCGCGGAGCAATATTTGGCCCCCTATTGGGGCCTCATCATAATATAACCCGGGGTCTCACTATATAGGTTACGTAGGCGACCCCTCACAGACACGCCCCATGTAGTTTACTGCTGGGGGAAAATTCTCGTATCGCGGCAACGAGGGCCCAAACTTGCCCCTATTCCCCATTATTTCACTCTCGCGGAGCAAGGTTTGGCCCCCTATTGGGGCCTCATCATAAAATGAGTTTAAATACGAATGAGTTTGTCAACGTTTGACTGTTTGGAGATAGTTGAAGCAAAATGGCAGAATGAGAAATGAATCATCGGCAGAATGAGAAATGAATCATCGACATTGAATGTGTAGATCGGCGACCGTGACCCATTTCTCCAGTGCAGTTTCTGACCAATGGTAGTCCTTCTTACATGCGTGTGCAGAATTGACAGAATTGAATTTTGTGACACAGAATTGAATTTTGTGACACAGAATTGAATTCTGTGGCACAGAATTGAATTTTGTGACACAGAATTGAATTTTGTGACACAGAATTGAATTATGTGGCACAGAATTGAATTCTGTGGCACAAAAGTGAATTTTATGACACAGAATTGAATTTTGTGGCACCAAAATGAATTTTGTTGACATAATTGAGCCATGTCCCACTTGGCGCCCCGTAGTATCAACATTACACACATTATATCCATGCATTCTTTTCAGTCTCGTATGACGGTATTAAATTGCATTGCTCAGTATCGAAATCCAGTAATCAGTCAACCTAATCAGACAGTACCAGCATAGTAAATTTACGGAAATGGTATTGAAATGATATTAATTATGAACATGTACAGTACACACTCGCTTACTCAAAGAACATGTGAATGAAGAAATGTATTTATGAAAATGGACCTAAACTATGTAGACTGAGGTAGCGAGTGTCTAATGAATAGATTATATAATAAACAAGTTAAACTATCTCCGGCAGGTTAGATTTACGCGACGGAGCGTGCTCCTAGATCGACGTCTGTTACCAGTGTTGTATTCATCTTGACGACCTCTATATAAATCAGTCTGCATGCCCCTTGTCAAGTCTTTCTGCCTGGTATGATTATATTCCTGATTGCCTTTTGCATTCCTTTAAAATGCCTCGCGCATTCGTGCGAACTGAACTGTTTGTTATTTTATCGCTGCTGTCATGTTGCGTGACGCGTCGAGAATGGCGGAGGTTGCCAAGCTGATTTCACGGAGCATACCTTCCATTGCTACTCCTAGAGTTGTTATGTCACTTTTTTAATGGGAACGAGATCTACCGATGTCGCGCTACTGGATGACGATGATGATGACGACGAACATGAAGGAGCAGGGGGGGGGGGGCATTACACGTTTGTTGGGGATAAACCCACAAGTAGGTAATATTAAAGTTGGCGCTGTTGTCACTTACTGTGCCTCTAGCAGCTGGAGGTCAAACACCCAGTAAACTTGGTACTATATTTAATGTGTTCACACTATGACTTTTGTGACCATCACTTTTAGCAAGCAGCACCTCCTTCATTACATACGCGTTCACTAGTTGATTTTCAGTCTGTTTCTGCGCAGCTGACTTTCGCGATCTTGCCTCAAATACATATAAACTTTCCTCGTTGCTCATCTGCGCATAGTCCACACCCTGTTGTGGCACAAATTGAGAAAAGTTCTCTTAAGAGAGAACCATTTTCATATACCTGCTCCCCCTTCAGTATTATTGTGTTCACAGTCGCCTGGTGTGTGGGGCAATTATTTCCTATGATGTGATTTTCTAACTCTTTTTTTGATGTAGTAACGAACTTGCATATCGTGCAGTAATAGGGCACACTGTCCAGCGCCGTGTGTTTTTTAATATATGTAGCACTACTTTACTTTTCTCGCCCTGATATGTGGTATTCTGATATATACCGCAGACAACTGTAGCACCGTCCTCTTGTAGCAGCAGGAGTTTGCTTGTGTTGGACGGGAGCCATGAGGTGGGATACACTCGAGTTTATCTGTCTCGACATCTTACTGAATTTTCTCGCTGAGGATAACGCTGAAGATAGACAATGAGACAAGTGTTAGCCTTGTGATGACGTTGTTGTTTTGCCTGTAAACATTTGTATGGCTTGATGATGAGTTTAGTTATCCACCATGATATGGCTTCAATTTGTCATGATGGACCACTTTATTCCGACCCTCTGCACTGAATTGAATCTTGTAATTCTTGTTTCACCAAAAACGGTCCGGAATATGGGAACACAAGCTTGGGGTTCACACTCTGCTTCCTAGTAGCCTGTAAATACCACACCAGATCACCCTCATTGTACCTATTAAAACGCGTATTATTATCGTAAATCTGTTTTCGACGTTTCGCGCACGCGTTTAGATTTTTTCTCGCGATATCGTGCGCTTGCTGCATTTTCGCTTTAAGTGCCTCTACATATGCTCCATATGAAGAGACTACTTCCTTCGCGTTAACCGTTTCGCTGCCAAACACAATTTCTACTGGAAGACGGACTTCTCGTCACAGAATAAGAAGATTCGGTGTCATGCCACTGCTTTCATGAGGAGTATATATGTATGCTGCAGCCAAACATCCCAGGTTCAGGTCCCATTCTATCTGATATTTCAGGTAGGCTCGTATCATTCTCACCAGTGTGTTATTAAAACGTTATGTTTGAGCGTTACACTTGGGATTTCGTGGTGAAGTTTGGCTTTTGCGTAATTCCAATACTTTGCAGAGTTCTGCAAATAACTGGCTTTGGTAATTTGCACCTTGATCACGGTGTAATGACACAGGACTCCCATATCGTCATATTACTTCATTTAAAATCACCCTAGCTGTCGTTTCTGCTGCTATATCCGGTATCGCAAAGATTTCACACCACTTTGTTAATGCATCAGTGCACACCAGAATGTAACTGTTATTTCCCTTAGTGATGGATAGTGGTCCTATTATATCAGTACCCAGTCTGTCAAATGTTACCCCTACTGGCATTGAACCTAATGGTGCTCGAGGTTTTGCAGGTGGTAACTTATTTGCACCACAAATTTCACATTGTGCTATCCAATTATTGACTGATTCCTTTACGCCAAACCAGTAGTACTGTTGGAGTAACATATTGTTCATGCAATCCTACACTAGATATTGTAGTGACCTTGCAACACTTTGTTGACCCTCTGCCTAGCTTTGAACCAGGATATCCCTTCTTCCTACTTCTACGGAACACGATATTTAACCATAACATCAACTTTCTCCCCACTTGTAACCCCTTTTGAAAACCGGCATCCGCAGTGACCTTCACCTTCCCACAGGCCTCTGTGACATATTCCTTGCTAGATGCTCATGTGAAAAGCAGAAAGCAGATACCATTAACCATTATATGTACTATCGCTACCAACAATATTCCTTATTGAAAATCGGCATCCGCCGTGACCTTCACCTTCCCACAGGTCTATGTGACATATTCCTTCTTACAGGCTCCTGTGAACAGCAGATAGCAGGTACCATTAACCATGATACGTAATATCGCTACCAACAATATTCCTTGTTGAAAACCGGATTCGGCGTGTCCTTTACCTTCCCACAGGCCCCTGTTACACATTCCTTGTTACAGGCCCCTGTGAACAACCAATCACAAACATAATTGATCATAGTATTTACTAACATTACCAACAGTATACCCTGTTAAACTCCGGCACTTGCCGTGACTTCGACCTTCCCACAGGCCCATGTGACATATTCTATATCAGATTGGATTTTTAATAATGCACTCTGCATTTCTATTGCTCGCTTTGTACACTTTAAACTTCTATTCCACACTTTAAACTTTCATCCATATCCACTGTTGCGCATTGACAGTCTTGTGGATTGGGACATCGAGACATGCTGTCCGCATTGCCATGTTTACTCCCCTGTCTGTATTATACTGCGAAATTGTACTCTGAAAGTATTTCAATCCATCTCGCTATGCGACCTTTCGTTGATTTCAGACTAAATAACAACCTCTGTGCGTGATGATCACATCTGACTTTGAAAGTCCGGCCTAGTAGGTAGTGTCTGAAGTATTCTGCAAAATAGCGGATTGCTAGGAGCTCTTTATCTGTTACGCAAACATATGATTCTGATTTGCTACGAGTTCTACTTGCGTATGCTAAAACCTTTTCCTGGTTGTTTTGTACTTGACTCAATACCGCACCAATAAATACATTGCAGGCATCCACATCCAAAATATATCCCCCTCATCGTGTGGTAGTGACATTACATCAGGTCCTGTCAGTGCACCCTTCAGCGAATTGAATGACGTTTGGCACTCATCATTCCAAACGACTGTACTGTCCTTTTTTGTGATGTCAAAAAGCGGCTAGCCATTCTTGTAAATCCATGTATGAAGCGTCTTTAATAAGTACATGTGCCCAGAAATTGCTTGACTTCAGTAACGTTTACTGGTTCTTTCCACTGGAGAATGTTTGCTATGTTGTTTGGATCTGGGAGAATCCCATCTTTTGGATCTGGGAGAATCCCATCCTAAACATGTAACTTCTGTTTTAAAAATACTGCATTTAATGGGCTTCAACTTTAGATTGGCTGCGCGAAATCGGTCCAGTACTACTGATAATCTTTGTTTGTGTTCTTGGACGGAGGATGCAAATATTATATAGTCATCTATGTACTATGTATATGAGGCATACTGTTAGGCTATCAGCTAAACCCTGGTTAGCAGTTTAAAGTAGACTAAACAAGATACAAGTTTCAGTTTCTTTATTATTTCTATCACGATTGTTTGTCAGGATGGCATTACACTGCAGTAATAGCAGTAGCCGAAATGTTAGTGGCTGGAAGAATCTACAACAACAACAACAACTAATGACCGAACGAAGTTTTAGTGAAAGTGAAAGTGAAAGTTCTGCATTTGAGCGTTGGTCTGCTCTTTGTGACCGAAGTGACCGAAGTGAGAATCTGTGTTGCGTCATTCCTTATATAGACACTGGATCTGACAGTCAGCCAATCGGTGGCCAGGAAATCTGACAGTCAGCCAAGCGTTGACTGTCAAGTTTCCGCCATCTTGGATTTGAATGTTATGTTTTTGGGCTTTAGACTAGAAATACAGCGTAGATAGCTAAGATATCGTGACGGTCAGATGTCCAGATGATTGTGCATGTCAAAATACATCAGTTAAGTGTAAAGTTGTGAAGATAAACATGCATTTAATGAGTGACCGCTAAACAGAAAGGCTGCGTCAGTTGACAGTCAAATAATGGCGGTCACGAACTTTGTGAGCACTGCGGAACAAATAATTAGAATAATGGAGATATTATGACGTCTGAGATATGATCACCTATGCCAATACTTAGGCGGAGGGTTGAGCTACTAACATAGGTATGTGTGACACCATGGTAAAGAAGATCCATCACAAACTGGCCCAATAAAGGTGGTCACGTGACCTCCACAGAAGTGTCAATCCATGTCAAGAGTCAACAAGGGCCATTACATTTCATTCTGTTGTGATTCACACGGCAGAATGTGAATAGTATGGCTTATTTAGCAGTTACTGAGTTCATCAATCAAAATATGCATCACTGTGAATGTGCTTATTATTAAAGTATTCGCAGTCAAAAAATGGTAATAAATCTGATCAAATTGTAAGGATCATTTCCTTACAATACTTTCCAATGTAAACCTTTTGGAGCTAGCTCCATCACACGCTGGAATGTAGCACTGCTACTGGATAATCCAAATGGCATAGATGTGAATTCAAATAGACCATGTTTTGTTATGAATGCTGTTTTCTGAATATCAGTCTTCTTTACTGGGACTTGTAAATATCCTGAAGTCATGTCAACAGTGCTGAACAGTGTAGATCCTCCCAATCTATCTAAACAATCTTCAACTTTAGGGATTGGGAATGCATCAACCGTACACAACTTATTCAGTGCCCGATAGTCTACCACCGGCCGTACGCTGCCATCTTTTTCTCTTACGAACAAAATTGGCGACGCCCATGGAGAACCTGATTCGCGAATGACTCCTTGTGCTTTCAAGTTTTCAATAGCTTCTTTTTCTTCTCCCGCAAATGCTTGTGGTGTGCGCCTATATCTTTGTTTTTAAGGTTTTGTATTGATTGTATGTTCAGTGAGGAGAGTGAGCCCTAAATCTTGTTCGTTCTTTGAGAATACATCTTGATAATCAATTAAAAGCTGAGCTAGTGCCTGTTATTCTGAAAAAGGTCTGTTTAGAGATGAATCTTTCAATAAATCTTGCAAATGGCTGGGAACATCCTGAAATATCTTTGCATGATCACAATTTTGAACATGCTGAACTTTAATGGGCGATTGTGCTTGTGGTAATTGCTCGATTTTATTTATCTACCAGCTTTATTCTCCTGACTGCTGGTGAGTTATTTGTTTCTGTTGAATCCTCTTGTTGTACAATAGTTTTCAAAATACCATTTTCCCCTATGTCCTCGGCTGTTCCAATCACCACATCCTGGTTAATTGATACCGATGTTGAAAATGGGTTTATCAGCCTGACCTGAACTGTAGCAGAACTGTTAATGTCGGCCAAACTCGGCGCTACCGTCAGCGGGTAATTGTCTTTGAAATGTTGTGTAAGTTCTATCATAACCTCACGTTTCAGAAATATGTCATCCCATTCTGTTATATCAACAACAACATCGATAATTTGCTCTGTGTTACCCTGTATTTTGTAATTATCTGCTGTACGGACCTTTCTGCTATGGATAGATATTGTACACTGACACTTAATTTCTGCTCCATCTAATATGATCTTGTTTTGACTCAGCAATATGTTAGCCGGTTTACCATTACTGCCCTTGAGGAGGTCAATTCCCAGCAGCGCATCATCCTCTATGTCAGCTACTATAATTTTTTTTTTTAATTTAGAATTGTCAAATTCAAGTGTTACTATACATTTTCCATAGTATTTTATTGGAGATCCACCTGCATGTAGTAAACAGCCTTTCTTTACTAATTTCGGTTTTTGTGGGTCTTGTTAAATATTTTGTTTGAAATGATAGTCCGTTTCGCTCCAGTATCTAAGACAAACATTCCGGGCACCCCTTCTACTGATACCCTTGATATATACGCTATTTACAGCTGTGCTGTTATCGTGAGGTTTTAATGTGTGGCCTTGACATTGTTGGACTGACCTCTGGACACTTGTGCCAGTCCTCTGTAGTTTAAATCTACACTATGCTTATAGTTAACATGTTGACCCTGTGTACTGTTATTAGGTGCATTGTAATTTCCTGCAGCTTGTGAGTTGTATTGTGCTAGTTTAGAACAATCTCTTTTGAAGTGGGATGGGTCACCGCAAAAGAAACACGCTCTATAACGGGGTTCAGTATAGTACGATCTATGATACGGCTTCCCAGGATAAAGTTGTCTGTTTTCCTGTTTAAATTGCTGATTTTGTCTGTTTCTGTCATTTTGCTGCTCTCGTATTTATTTACGTTTCAATTCTCTAAGTTTTGATAAATCGGTGTGTTCTTGCTCTGTTGCCAGACATTTTTCTGATGTACTATTGTTAGTAGTGTTCCGCTTTATAGCTATCTTTTTATTTTTTCCGGGTATTGCTCTCGCTACTTTTAGTACATGAGTCTGTATCTGATCTTTCGTATTCATTTGTGGCTTTCAATAGCCTGTTTTCTTATGACTGCTGGCTCCTGGAAGCATACTACTTGAAATACTGCCTCATCAATGTATGTAGGCTCTTTTACAAATTCCACGTGAAACCGCGCTTTCTCATCTAATAATCCATCTATAAATCGCCGTAACAGGTCTTCCCTGCGTGTGTACCTATCTCTGCGCGCATGTGCCTTATCGTACAATTTTGTTTAATTCAGCCGCATACTCCTCTACCGACTCATACGGTTTCTGGTTATGATGACGAAACTGCACTCCAAACGTCTTGCTTGTTTCAATTACTCGAAATCTGTTTTGTAGCTCTTTACAATGTGACTTGTAATCTGACCTAACATTATGCGACAGTTGTCCAAAAACAAATTCGCCTGCTACACCCTGTAGCCGTGGCAACATTTCATCAAGCTTCTGGTTTTCTGACCATTTCTGCCTGTTAGCCACTTTCTCAAACCTGTTAAACCATACTGTCCATGCTTCTTTGTTGGTAAAGGCTGGTAGTTTTGGATAACTGCTCAAATACCGTGTTCTGGTATTGGACCGAGAAGTACTCACTGATGGGCTATTATTATCAGAAGAGTCGCTGTCAGTCTCCCCTTGGTAACACAAATTATTGGGTCGTGTATTCCGGGTACTACATGTGTATCTGTCTTGAGCCCTACGCGATTATGACCTGCGTCTTATTTGCACATCATTCTGACCAGCCATACATTATATTGCTTTCTTCAAGTCATTGGTCATTGTGTGAAATGTTCCCTCTAGTTGCGACATTTTTTCCTGCATCTCATTTAATGCAATATCAAACCGTCTTGGGTTATGGTCTTGTGTCCGCTCACTACAGTTGTTCCTATCGCCTATACTCCAGGACTGCGACAAAACCGGATCATTGTTTTCTTGCTCCATGTATTCTGCTACTAATGTATAGTTCTGTAGCTGTCTTCCCATTACTGTGACCTAACCGGCTGCATTCTGCACCATCATGTTGACTCAGGTTTTGTATCACCCCGTTCTGTAGTGTCCGTGCCCGTGTTTGCACACTTTCGCTCATTCTTAAAATTCCGCGAAAATACTGCGATTCGCACAGATTACGGAATATCAGAACTCGGTTGGGTGATGTGGTATGGTATTCACAGGACCTGTGGATACATTTATTTACAGTGGAAATAAATCTTACAAATCAAGTAGGTAATCAAACAAAATTGGAGATCGCAAAAAGAAAATAAAAAAAATTGATCCGGATAACATAAAGCACATACATCAAGTCTCGAATTGTAAATGAAGGTAATGCAGCATTGAGTTAGAGATCAGTGAAAGTTTGCTTCGCCAGAGATGTATTCTTGTCGGTATTCTGTAGGGAATCGGTCTTCATTGCTGACTTGTAGTAGCTGTAGTCTATTGCCTGGTCGCCCACAAAGTTCTTTCGACGGATAAATCAGCACTGTAGATTTGTAGTAACGCAATACATTTTGCCTCTGGTTTCAGCTGCCACGACAAATACTTCAAATTCCTGGTTTCCCTTTTCCGCTGGGCTGGCACCAAAATAATTCCAACTGTCAGTTTCCTCTCTCTGTCACTGTTTCAAACTTCCTTGTTACCGCTGCCACCAAAAATATGTCACAACCAAGGCAGGTAGCGTGGAGTGGTGGACATATTTAAATAAACAAGACTTTGTCATAAATTATTAACTTTAATTATTGTCTACTAGCTTCATTTAGCATTATTTAACTATTTCCTAGTTTCTGTGTTCAAAGTCACGTTTTCTCTGGATCAAATCACAAAAATTCATTACAAACTCTCAATGCTGCATTAACCCTCCTAAATATCAATGGCGATCTCCTCGATTTCTGCTATCAATCTCTGCAATATTCTGCCGAAGGGCACAACAACGCTGACCCCTTGCAGAATTCTTCCATGGTGACATAATTCTGCTATACCGGTGCAGAATATGTCCCAGAAAGAAAGTGACTTATCTTCACCAATGTGAATTAAAGTATGCTGAAAGTTCCTATGTACTGAAAGATTAATCTATAATGCATATTTTCTCACATCAGTCACAAATATCTTAGTTTGGAAATATGAGAAAAGGCCAGAACAAATAAAATCTGCGAGAAATTATTCATTGTTTTGCGGAATTCCGCGCAGAGGTCAGGGGTCGCGGAGATTCACGCGAGCATCTACGGACTTCCGTTTTCAGAACGAGGCTGCACAATCGAACACGCGGATTTCAGCACAATTACTTCTAAAATACACCGACGTGAGATAATGACAGTGAATATTAACTCTGTGGATATGATTAGATATAAGTACTATATCACGGAAATCAGTTGTAATAACAGTAAGTGTAGGAATGGTCCGACTTAAGACGACCGAAAGTGGAAACAGAAAATGACAATTCCCCACCCACCGCGTAATAAATACAAGACAGCTAGACATGCATATACAGTGTATGTAAAATACAAAGTATTACAGTATTTGAAACGTGATGTAAACCTGAATAAGGAGTTTAGAGATACAATGGCAAAACACTAATACAAAGTGCACATTAATTTACCATTGACCATGGGCATACGGGCTACATGGGTGGGCTAAAGAATGACAATATGGATGCTGATTAAGCAGAATTTGCAGCTTGAAGTAAATCGGGGAAAGTATTGTGCAATATAAGATATGTAAACACTTTAATGCAGTAATTTGGCGTTGACATTGGGCAAGAGGGTCACATAAGTGGGCAATGGAAACTAATATGAATGATGATACAGAAGTATTTGAAGTATAAAGTAAATGCTAGTAAGGGTTTTAGCAATGTTCATTAGAGCGGATTTTGTACAAACAAATATGCAAGCCATTTAACATTCACCATGGGCATGTGGCCCTCATGCGTGGACTACAGAATAAAATATGGACGATAATAAAGAAGTAATTGAAGTTTGAAGTAAATCGCAGTAAGGGTTATGGCACTATAATGTATGTATTGTAACAACCGTTCCGAAGGTCAATATATACGCCCGTCGAGGTATATCCAATAAAACTACATGGGACAATAAATCAGTAACACACACATTTTAACGCAATCAAAATATAAACTTTAACACAAATTAAAAAAAAATACACAAATAAGTATATTAAGTTTCAAGTCAATCCAACTTTGGTTGCAGAGACATAACAAATCAAAGGACTGAACGTTCTGAAATTCTTGGCACTATGTGTTGTGGATGACAAATATACTAATTATTAATCTAGAATGGAAAGCGTTTCGCGAAAAATAAGCGCAGGAATTTCACAGCAACAACAACAACAAGAGAAGGGAAGCCGAAACCGAGGATTGTATTTGTGCACCGAACCATGGAGTTACAAATCGCGAATACTCAAGTATGGCGGATAATCGTCGCACCCTTTGACTACGGAAACATTTGCAATAACATAAGTTTAGTACAAAAAAACGACAACATTTATCACACTGAAAAGGCGATCGAGCTGTTGAAACTAGTTTATGGCGTAAGACTCGTGTTTTTAAAAAGTTCAATCCACAAGATATGTGCTGCGACCGACATATGCTAATTTGCCAAAAAATCGGTCAACCCTCAAATTTGGTTGCTGATTGTAAAATTTTCCGCTAGCACTCGAACAATAAAATAGAATGTTACATTAAAGTTTTTGGCTAAGTCATTTGACCTTCACCTAAAACACAAACTGATCACGTGCATGGGCTATATTTAGCCCCAATAGCCTTGGTCAGCCACGCGTTATTAGCATGTGGTGATACGTTATTCATACGTTATGAAGCGTAGAAACTTATTATTAATTATGGCGGCGTATGAATGGACGTAAACACATCCTGCGTTAATATTGCGCCAAAGTAATCGCTTCTGAACACATTGGCAATATCACATCACACTTGTTTTTTGAATAAGCAATATGCCTCTTCATCTTGCTGAGTAGTAAATACGATGGTGGTTCTGGACCGGTTGGAGAGCGACCACCCCCCCCCCCCACGAGCGAGCCCCCACCCCACACGTAGCGCAAATACCCACAACGCATGACCATGCGAGAACAAAAGCGCAATCGGAGAGCAAAGCAAAGCGCAATCGGAACGACGCCCAAATGGCGCTACGACTACAATCATTCTGGTGCGCATTTGTTAATTTCGCGAAAAAATATATCTACCGAAAGTATTACGTCTCGTAAGGTGGCGCCGACTGAACTATGGCGCTCGGACAGCATCGCGGCGGGATCTCCCGGAGCAGAAACGCGAACAAGTATATCACGTCCCGAGGCGTGCGAGAAGAGTTCGCCTTTCGTCGGCCCGCTCCTCCATGACAAGTTTGTCTTACGCCGTCATCACCTAATACCTGTGGTTGGGTATTGGATCGGATCGCATCCTTCAGCTCCTGATATCGTGTCCACTCGACGATGACCGTCCCGAACTTGATGTCTGAAATATCATTGTATTGGATGGCCTTCGGCACGATCGCGTCGATATGGTTCTTCTCGCCCTCGCAAGGATATCTGTGTCGTCATGCATTCGACTCTTGGCATCGAGCCTGCGGGCTACCAACCTACTCGTCTTGCAAAGCAGGCCTGCCCCTACAGCGACCACGCTTAGGCCGACGGCGACTGGCGGGCGACCACCGTCGATAATAAAGACACATTTCCGACACCACTCACAACGGAGACTGAGGCCAGTGCGGTCTTCATTCCGTCCACAATGTTTAGTGCCCACCGATACTTCTTGGCAAGACCTGTCATTGAGTCTCCTTCTCGGAAGAGAAGGTGTTGTAGTTTCGACAATCCTGGTCATCCTGAAAGGTGTCGGGTCGGCCACCCCAGACGGCAGCCCAGGATATAGTTTTTCGGTAGCCATTTATTTATAAATCGAGTTCGACCAATAATGCCACAACAGTGCTGCTTGATGAACTCCTGAAGTTGATAACTCTCACTGCTGCGACTTCAATTTGCGTGCCGCAGATAGTCAACATACTGCGTTGCCCCGCAGCCTTGTTCACTCCGTGGTCCTGCTGCCGCTTTTCCTGATAGAACATGGTTCACACGGACCTCACCAGCCGCCTTTGCAGAATAGTCCACCGAAATACGTCATCCTCCTTGCAGGAGCTGCCTGAGCCGTATATACTCGAGAATTTGAGAACAACGTCAATCAGAAAGTCGTTCTCCAACTTTTGCTCTCTATCGTAGACAATTGTTACCTCCAATTCATAGACTGGTCCAGATATATGTCTGTTCATCTCTAGATTGGGAAACTCCAAGGTCAGCGTATCCCCGTAGAAATTTTCGATGGCGTGCACAACCTTCAGGAGAGTACTTCGGGCACAGTCGACCAAGTTATATGATGTGTTCAGCTACTCTTGGTGTACGCGAAGCGTTTCCGTAAAGGCGAATCCGACCGACCCGTCACGGACGTGCTCGGCTGGTTCAAACAATCCCTATTGTCGGAGTACGTGTTTGTAAACCCAAACCGCACAGTCAACGCCGGGTGAGATCGTTACCCGTTTGGCGGGCTCGACGGTCAGTATCGCAAGCCCTGTGACTTTCGAGATTGTGAGGTTGGCTAGGCCAACAAGCTCCGACGCGACAAAAGCTTGGAGCGCTCTCCACTTTCAAATCCCCGGGGGCAGCTTTACGCCAACTGGGCGGCTGTCCTTCTCGTATCCGAATCCTTCGTTTGCTTCAACGTTACGCCATCCAACCGTGAACGTGATACTCATGAGACCTGCGCGCCGCTCCCCGCAGTAGTCGACGATTGGCTTCTGAAGCGTACAAGCCCCGCTTTGAACATTGGTTAGTGTGTCAAACATATTCTGTCTATCTCTATGAGATATATAATGGAAACCAATATATTCACTTTAAATGCCAGTGCGACCTATGCGGTCGCAGGACATTACGCGCAGAAAACTGTGAACCTGTCTTTGTTGTCGGTCGTTCGGGTGCATTCGCGGCATCATTCCCGGACATAATCAAGGATTACACTAACCCGTCGCTTACGGGCAATCTATTCCTCAACAACGCGGCATGACACACGTGGCGGACTGCAACGATGAAATGGTTTCAAAACCAACTGAACTTTGCTGTTTGATGCGCGATCACTGGATGCGGGGTTTCGCACCACCCGCACCTTTCGGCAGCGGATTCGTTCGCAAAAGCTTTGTACACGTTCCACGTCTACTACCAGGCGCGACGGATTTTAAGTGCGATGCAGATGCCTCTGCCCCCAGACAGAGCCCGAACATCGATTTCCGCCGATCCGTCGACCATGACAATGCTGGTTTTGCGGCGTTTTCCACATTTTGGAAGCCGAATTGAAAGTACCGCATCGATCATACCGCGGAGGGCCCGTTCTTCAATGAAAACGACTCGTTGAAAAGAACGTCGACATTTCGAATGCCTGTACCAGTTTTATTTTTGGCGACTCCGATGGACTGACGCCCGCGGGTTTGGAAAGGTTGACACTTATACATGGGCCATCCTCGGAGCACAAACTCAAACGCGAGCACGTATTCTGGGGTCGGATCATGCCTACGATGCCCAGAAGCAATTATTGGCGAATGTGGAGGACACCATTGCATCTCCCGTCGACCAGCCATCATCAATCCGTCGCTACGAAGATTCCCTGCGGTACGCGGGGTCCAAGGTGGACTACATTTTTGGCATTGGCCTATACATGTGTCCCAGCGATCTCCTGCTACACGCGCTTGCGCAGGTCACCCCGGGCTATAACAACGAAAGAGATATTGCCACCGCCCAGCAAAAGCTCGGCCGAAACACGAACGTGAACACGACTATCATCCCGCCCATACCCGCAGGTGGTATCTGAACGACAGCTGGAACGACAGCTGGAAAGACAGGCGCTGGAACGACAGCTGGAACGACAGATGGAACGACAGATGGAACCGACGCAGATTTTGTTAAGTCACAGCTCCCCGTCGCCCCGAACCCCGCACCACCAGCAAAAGCCCTCAACCTGGGGATTGTTGGCTTTGCTGTAGCGATTCGAGACTATATAGATTCCACCGCGCATCCCCTTCTCCATGACCCGGTGCTGGTCGTAGTACGTGAGAAGTTTGAGCTCTACACCAGTCTTTTTGAGCAACGCGTCCCATGAGAGGCCGCAGCTGGTGTAGTAGTGTGCGGGATCCAGGCCGTACCGCCGAAAGCAGCTTTCGAAATGTCTAGAAGACATCTGCAAGTAGGAGAACATCACTGCGGTTGTAGAGGTCGTGGAAATCCCCAATCGTACGGCACCCGAAGGACTCCCAGACTTGTTTGTGCGTAAGCGTAGTCGGCTTAAGATGTAGGCTCGTCGTTGCGCAGCAGAAGGTGCCTCCGCTCCTCATCCGGCTCATACTTGGCTGTGATGTGGAAGTCATTTGGCTTGTTAACCGCCACGAGCTTGTCCGGAGAAGCCAGGATGAACTGGGCGCTGTCGATAAACCGGAGCTGCCTGAGGTAGAAGGAGATATAAGTTTCGGTATTGTTGGGGATGCAAGAAATGTTACCGTCCATCTTGCTTATGGCATACAGCAGGAGATGGGAGTCGTAGCCCCGCAGGTTGTGGAAGACCACCGGTATGGTCGGTGTCTTGGCACTCAGTCGCAGCTTTAGATTACAGGCGTTGTGTGCGGTATTTTCCGGTTATATGACAGTGGTCTCGGGCGGAGTCCTCTTCCAGCGGTTTGCTGCACACGTGGCATGTAGTGACTGTGTTATAAGCCTGCCAGTCATCTCTTGTCATCACTATGACCTTTGGGTTAGCCAGTACAGCTTTGATGTTGCTCTCCTCTTCTTGGAATGCTCTGAGGAAGTTCTCTGCTGTGTCGGGCCCTCGATATTCTACCGGGGGCTCTGCCAGGACGTCACAGCGAACGAGCACATAGCAGTAGCTGGACGTCACATGTTGCTGCGTCTTCTGGGTGTTGCTTTTAGTGGGGTCGAGGTCATGCCCCTCGACATTGGTGGTGAGGGCCTCAAAGTCTCCATAAATGACAAAGGGGACTGGGACTCGTTTTGAAAGACCAGCATGTTCTTCCTCTCTGCAGACATCTCCACCCTCACCGCCGTCTGCCCGATCCCCTGGCACTGGTGCCTGTGGTCCTGAGTAGTATTGGAGGCATCTCTCACAGAAGCGCTTGCGCTCCCGGTACTTGGACTGACATGCAGCAGCCGATTAAGGTCCTTTAGCTATGTGTTGTGAGATTTGCTCGCCTTCACAATCAATAGCATATTTATGCTTGGCATATCTTCTTGCTGCTACTGTGGCTACTGTCCCAGCCGAAGACGTTTATCACCAGGTTGTTCTGTGTTCCGGCCCTTGAGATCTGTGAGATGGGTGTTGGGGCATCGATCCGTGTGACGTCCAGACCATCCTGAGTTGGATACTTGAGGGTCTGTGCACATGGTCTTGCGCGGTTGACAGGGCTGGCCGGTGCGCCCATCTTAGGAAGTGGTCATCTTTATTCCTGACACAACAATTAGCAAGCGACATGCTGGATAATGGTCCTGCGTTGTGTGTATTTGAATTAAGGCGCTGGGTGGGGGCGGGCTCCAGTTGGGTGCACGGGTCCCCGATTGTATGTTTATCATAGTGTGCTGCGTTAGGCATGTGTGGGTCTCGCCTGTGGGGCAATTAAAAATGGCCGCAAATGGGAGATATGTCATCGGATATTTTAAAGATGAATAATCTGTTTCGTCTTGCCGTGCTGAACAGGTATATCGAGTTTGGTTACGATCCATCAAGCAGAACTCTAGTTATTGCCTGGACAAACGGGCGTATACAAAATTCAAAGCTGTGAATAGTTCAAGGTCATATCAAGGGCAACATGGGAATGTGGCATTTGTCCACAAGAATGATGTATTGGAATATTAAAATGATCCATCAAGGGATATAGACGTTACGACAGAATTTATAACGTGTTCTTGGACTGTCTGATCTACACCATGCAATTTTAAGATATATATTATTTGGTTTTGTTTTGTTTCTGTTCATGCTAGTGAGACACTGTTGCTTCTATTCCATCCACTATCCTGTTCACAGTTGAGCTAGCAAGACTGTAGAATTATGGCAGCTTTAGAATACTTTGTGCAAAAACTTTGTGCAAAAGAAATCACAAAATCTTCATAGTTTTGTTCTTCATTATATTCTTCATTATTAATTTCATTATTGTCTTCACCATTTTCGAAAAGTTGGTCATCGTCATTTGCACATTCATTTGCACATATTCATTAGCACCTTCATTTGCACATCGTCATTTGCACATTCAAGTTGGTTTTCGTTCGATATGTATTGGTCCTTAATGCAATTCGAGTTGACCTGGAAATATGTGAAGAGCATGATGAAATTAAGGAATAGTTACAGTCACAATCCTTAAATTGACATTGAACTATTTCATAGTGTCTATAATGATTGACCACATATTCAATGGGTAATAGTTCACATGCACAAAGTTAGCATTTGAATTCGATATTATCAGGAACGTACTTGAGATAATTTTCTCCCAAATTATCTACACAGCTCATGTGTTTCCTATGAACATGTCTTGTGAATGAGGAATCTCTTTTAAATGTACTGCTGTAGCCTTGCATACCACAAGTGATATGGAATTCTGGATCCCCTCTATGAATAAACAAAACATATTCCTTAACAGTCGGCGTATTTTTAACACAAATGCTGCAATTCGTCATAAATAAAATAAGTCAGTCTCTTGCTGCATGATGCAAGAATATACCCGCTGCTTACTGTTGTGCTATGTTGACATCGGAACTCTTTTGGGCGCTTTGTATTTAACATTCCGAGTTCCATTTCCATTTCCATAAGGTAACAAGGAAACGTTTCAATCAACAAAACATGAAAAACAAAAAGAATAAGCAACGATTTAAAAATAGTCAAATTATTTTTGTTGACATCGTAACATTATCTCAACGGTGAATAATATGTTAATTTAGTTAGAAATTACCAATTAAGATATGTATCTGTTTAAACCTGTATGTACGTATAGTGAAGGAACATATGTTACTTAGATATAGCCTTAACAATGTTCATGCGAAACAATCATATTGACCGATCACTAGTATGCCAGTATTGACCAATCACTATATACGCAATGGTAAATTTCTATTTTTAGGGCGAAACGACAAACCTTTTAGGACGAAACGACCCACCTACATTATACATATTTAGAGCGAAACGACCCAGGACAAACGGGCATATGGTTAAAGGGCACCACACCATAGTGTAACGTTAGCTCGCGGGTGATAAATACAATCATTTGACGGGATTCATTTACACTTTTGTTTTTAAATGTTATTATTTAGATAGTTACCAAGTTTCACCTAATTGTGTTCAATTTATAGTGACAGTGCTCCACTTAAACATTTGCGCTTCAATTGAATAACCTTATCCCCAAACTGGTGATTTTTTTGCGCAGTGTAAACTTATGTAAAAGGTTATACTTTGTTTAGTGTATTTTTCGAGAAAACGCCGGCGTAAGGAAAACATTTCCCTAAAATACTTTGCACTTTACATTTTACTTTTACATATATGACCCATATTTACATATAGCACAGTACAGTTTCTAGGAAGTGTACACGTCAGCAATAGCTTATGCAGATTTTGAGAATGTTGACAAAAGTACACCAATATCTGACTTGAAGTACATCTTGGTGTAATATAATTTATACGAGTCCGTTATCCTGGCTTGTATATGTATAATTAACTACAGTATATCACATGTTCTACGGCTCATTGCCAATTCATTGTCAAAGACAAGAAGAGGTGATACTGGCTGATGGCGGGCAAACATAATGATGGCCGACTTGGCCACTCCATGTGCCGTATATGATAAAGTAACGAGGCAGTGTTCACATATATGTTGTACATATATTCCAACACATTTAGGAAGCAATTATGTATAATCAGTTAGTAATATTTAAATGCGTAACCTGAAAAAAGTAATATTTTCGACAGATTTTAAAGTATGATCATTTCACATCAACATATAAATTCATAGCATAAATATAAATTGTTAATTAATTAACTTGATTAATTGTTCGTACAAAGCACCATCTTTCACACGTAATATATATAGTTGGCTGAAATTCTTGAGAGGGAAACTATTCGTTGCAGACCGATAGACATCGATCGGGTAGGAGATGAAATCAGAATTTGGCAGGGTACCATAACCCAGTGTAACAATGACATCGGAAATTGACACAGAATTCATACTTCATGCGGAAATCAGAGACTAATTGTATAAATCAATATATGAACCCGGCTCTGGCATTATTACCTCCCGTGTCGTTTTGGCGATTTTCGCCGATATTGATTTCGAATTGACGTCTGAAATTGACACACACTTCCGCATGTGCTCTGGGATTTTTTGGTCAATTGTCACGCCATTTACGGGAAAACAAATTCATGCATGTATCAAACAACGGAGAAAAACTGCGATGCAATAAGGCATGTAATTTCAGAGTTGGTCTCATATTTCATGGTTGTGACTGTGGCTGGAGAAATGGGACGTATGGGTGGTTTTGTTACCAGTGTAGACCCAGATCAAATGTCACATCCCTTTAGCCTGCTAATATTATATAATTATTATTAGAAGCAAGGCGGGTGTTTCATTGATGGAATGGCGAACAGTGCAGATCGTGATCAGACTGCGGATACACAGGCAGGCTCATCTGTATCTACACTGCTCGCAAAACCAATACGCCCCATTTCTCCAGTTACAGCCGCAAATTTTATTTTGTTCCATGTCCCTATAATAGTATATGTTGTTGTTTTTATTATTTAAATACATGTATATATATGGTGTTGCCACCGTTTTGGACCGTCTCGCGACGGACAGTCGGACGAAGAGTTCAAGCGTCATATATCACTGTCCCTTGGAGTCTGAAGCCATTTTGAAATATTATATGCCTGTATCCACAGGCGTATCCCGATTATTTATACCTTAAAGTCACTGTGTCTCAGATGATGTCTCAGATATCCAATATGTGTTTGGTCGCTTTATGCACAGTAAATGACATATTTAAATTAATCACACCTTTGTATATGATCACATTCCCAAAAAGTATGACTTATACTCAATTACTTGCTATCAGGGGATAAGCAGGGGAGATAAGTTGGTTGGCATAATTTGGCCATTTTTGCTATACATGTACCAGGAAGATAAACATGTGAAATTTCCTTATTTTTTGTTGAGAAATAATAGAACCATATTGCATGTAGAAATACGTTCCCATTATAGACCCTAGTGTAATTCATTTAAATAAAATAATTTATTATATACCTACCCATGAAATACATAGTTATATGATGTTAATAAAAGTCATATGTTCTCATCGATGAAATAAACAACTTCCGGTGAAAATACGACTACTTCCGCTATCTATATTCATAACGCGCATCTGCAGTGCCGGACTAGAAATAGGCTGCACATACACAGTCATTACCGTATACAGTCTAAAAACTGCTTATTTCCATGGAGCGGTATATAATAAATAGAATATTCATATTTTTGCAACGAATATGACCATATTTCACACCACTCGATGAACATATATGTCATATTCGTTGCAAAAATATGAATATTCTAAAAATTATATACCGCTCCATGGAAATAAGCAGCTTAGTAAAAAACATGTGTATAACACTGAAAACAACGTTCGTTGTCAGCGCTATTTATTTTTCAGTAGTATGCATATTTTTTTACTATTCCAAATGTTTTACGAGCTACTTATATACTTTTACGATTACTTTCAGAAATACGACACAAATCTACAATGAAACTATTGTTGTTATTCTGTTTCATGACTTTCTAGACAGATCTGAGACACAATATAAGAATATACCTGATGAAGGCAGGTTTTATTAACATTTGTTTAACATTTTATTAACATTTAAAAACATTTATTGTGGCTATGACTGGAGAAATTGGGCGTATGAGATGTGTGACCAGTGTAGCTCCTGGTCAAATAGCACACGTTGCATTGGTGGAATAGCGAACAGTGCTGATCCTGATATGACTGCGGATGCACACGCTGATCTGGATCTACACTGGTCGCAAAGCCCATAAGCCCCATTTCTCCAGTCACAGCCACACATTTATTAATCTCCGAGTGTCACCCCTGCTCGTTTACCTCGTTACCTCCCTCATTCCACTCTATCCCCGTGGTGGTTGGTTGGGAGCATGTGATTGGTAGTTTACACCAGGGACCCGTTTCACTAAACTTCGTACGATTAAAATGTTCGTAAGTGCAAATTTAGGATCAACTGGAAATGTAAATTGATGGATTTACATGTATTGAACATAGCAATAAATGTAAATCCAATAATTGTTTACAAGACAAAATTTTTAAATTGAATGTGAAATTTACAGACTATCATAATGTTGCACTTACGAGCATTTTAGTCGTACGAAGTTTAGTGAAACTATGAAATGTTAAGTTCATGTGTGACGGACGGATGGATGGATGGATGGATGGATGGAGGAATGATGTGCGAACGGATGGGCGGATGACCGGACGGAAAGGCGAAACTATAAACTCGAAATAAATGGGGCTTATGGATTTTGTGACCAGGGTAGTTCCTGATCAAATAGCATACTCATGTAGCACGAGTATAACGTTCTATATTGCTTGTACGAAACATGACATATGTTTCATTGGTGGAATGGCGAACAGTGCAGATCCTGATAAATATGAGTGGATGTACAGGTTGATCTGGATCTATACTTGTCTTAAATATTGTCGTCAGCTGTTTATCTTTTATTTCCGTATTTCTCAATGGAAACATGTTTTGACAGCCAGCACATGTGGATTGTCCACAATGGAGTTAATGTCCATGTGCTGCCAAAACATGTGTTATATTAAAAATAAGTTATCAATTAAAATCAGCAAAAAAAAAAAGCCTGTTCCCGATCTTTAAGGGTTAAGTATATGCTCAGTTCTCGAGTCAAAATCAGAAAATTTTATGCGAAGCTGAGCTAATGTCAGTCTCGGCCAATCAAACCGCTTGATGTAGCACGACCCACAACTTGAAAAGAGCCAACACTGACGGGTAAACGGCGGTACATTTTGTATTAGTGACTGAAAACTATTCACATTTACATGCGAATGAAGATATTTCAAACAAGTGTAAGCAAATCAAAATGGTTTGTGACAGATTAATACACATATGAGACACGGCATACGATTTTGCACTTAAGAACATCTGCGATTTTTCTTGAAATATATTTATTGAAAATGTGATATTTTCTGTAAATGACGTCGAAAGACGAACATTTCATAGCAAATACGGAATAGTACGGACAATATCGGAAATGTTGTAAATATTTTCATGAGTTATAGCACATATTCTTAGTTACAAAATGTGACAGTGACTGCATAATGAAACTTCTGGGCTTTGCAACCGATGTAGGCTCATTATCATTCGCATCCGCAGTCATAAACCATTGTTTAACATGCTACAGGTGTAAACTGGTATACCTGAGGCTAGACTGTCCATAAATGTTGACGTCACATTTCAAGGATCACAGTCATATATGAGACAAGTCCTGTGCTTTTGAACCTAAGACGTGTGATATTTCATGAAAACTATTTACAGAAACTGTGATATTTTCTGTAAATGCTTGTCGGAAGTTGGAGGAATGTTCATAATGTGCATATAATTCCAAACTTTCCGAGTCATTTCGGAAATACATGGTACATTTTGTAAATATGTTCGTGAAATAATCACACATCTCCTTAGGTACAAAATCACATGGCTTGTCTCGGATAGATTGCAATATATTTGCATCCACATATTCAATTTGTGGTAAGTTTGAGATAACTCGATTGTCACGGTCTGTATGTCACATTATGAGCATGTTCTTCAAAAAATGTATTGGAAATCGTGTTCTAGTTGGATTGTCCGAGACTAAGCAAAGCTCAGCCTTGACCGATCAAACTTCCCGATTTCGAGCATGAGAGCGGTGTACAAAGTTGAGAAATATATACAATGTACAAGAACAGGCCCATGCAGCAGTGTAATAACTATGCTTTGCTTTTTTCGTTTTGATTGTTCCTATATGAGCCACGCCATGTTCTTTTGTACCGTAGAACATGTGTGATATCTCATGAAACATATTTACATACTTTATCATGTTCTCCGTAAATGTCATTATGACGTCGAAAGATGACGAAATTTATACAGTAAATGCGGTATAGAATTCCATATCACAGTTTCTGTAAATATTGTTCATGACACACGTTCTTATGTAGAAATCACATAGCGTGTCTCATATAACCTAGCAACCATTACGTTATAAAACGTGACTGTGAATAGAGAAATGCAGCTTATGGATTTTGCGACCAGTGTAGATCCAAATCAGCATGTGTACTGTTTGTCATTCCATAAATCCCATCATGCTTCTAACGATATACTAGAGCGTGTGTGATTTCTGGATCCATTTCACGAAATGTCGTATGACTAAGACTTTCGTGAGTGCAAACCTAAAATTAACAACAACATTTGCATTAGCAGCTACGGAAGCCCATTAGGGCCACTTCACCTTTTTTTATCTTTTCTTGAATTTTCGAGATCTTTTCCTGAATTTTCAAGATACTTTCTTGAATTTTCGAGATCTTTTCTTGAATTTTCAAGATGTTTTCTTGAATTTTCAAGTTCATTTTTTTAAATTTTCAAGATCTTTTCTTGAAAATTCAAGAAAAGATCTTGAAAATTCAAGAAAAGAACTTGAAAATTCAAGATTTCAATATGTTTTCTTGAATTTTCAAGTTCTTTTCTTGAATTTTCAAGATCTTTTCTTGAATTTTCAAGTTCTTTTCTTGAATTTTCAAGATCTTTTCTTGAAAATTCAAGAAAAGATCTTGCAAATTCAAGAAATAAACTTGAAAATTCAAGAAAACATCTTGAATAAATGGAAATTAAAAAGAAGTGAAGTGGCCCTAATGGGCTTCCGTAAGCAGCCAATATGGAGAACTCTTTGGTAAATTTGTTCAGGTTCATTGACACCATGCGTAGGTAGTATATGCCAACATTAGCGAGCCCCATGGATGTGTTCATTACAATTATAAATAATTGGCACGAAACGAATACACAAATTCACTTCACTATTATCGCGAGTCTAGCGAATACACAATCATGCTAACGCGAACGGTCATCGCTCGCCTATGTCGCTCTCGCCATTGTCTCGCTGGACATTCCGGACAGGCCACTCACGGGAACCTCTGTATAGCCCGTCGCGGACGACGTTGCCCAGTCCCTCGTTGCGCGCCAAAGTTGTCACAGTGTGATGGGGAGGATTAACTGAACATGTAAATTCTAACTGGTCTGTCTGGCGTCTCACGGCGGAATGCCTTATTTCACAAACAGTGTAGATTTATATTCAGGTAAGGTATGCATTCATGAACAATATAACCGTAGTTGTATAATTCATGAATGGCTGACACAGACTACGCCTTTATATACAAGGTTAAATATAATAATCGTTCAGCCGCCAATAATAATGACGCCGGCCGACAAAATAGACCTTATGACGCGTGCGACCAAATAGTATCAGATCAGCCTGCGCATTCGCGCAGTCTGATCATGATCTGCGTTGGTCAATATTTAACTGATATTATATCGTGCATGTGTTTAATCTCTGCCCGCATAATACTATATAATTATGTGGGAATGCACATTATGATCAGGATCTACACTGCAGACGTATGTCACAAAGGTGTATTTATCAGCCGGGGCCTACATGTAATAACCATGGGATACAAGTATTTATAATTCGCTAGTGGTATGTTCAAGTTATGGTCAGGTAAAATCGTCTCAATGAGAGGATTTTATATGGCACGAAACTTGACCAGGCCGGGGAATAAATATGGGCACGCATGTAACGGGTAAATATACTCACAGGATGTTCCGCCGCTATTAGTACAAATACTAACCGCTAATACTGACTAATAGTATTCTCTCATGAACGGGGGTGTCTTCATGCACAATGTCAGTGTGTGACAACAGATGGGCCCGAGGCCGGCAAAGAATAAATGAAAACATAATTTACTTTGTCGTACGCAATCATTACGTCAATGCAAGGGAATACATTATGTGGAGTAATATATGAAACATGTTCATACAATAGCAAAAGACAGAAGTGGTTACCTGCAATGGTATGAGAACAAATTTACAAACACATGTAAATTCTAACTGGTCTGTCTGGCGTCTCACGGCGGAATGCGCCGCGATCTCGTAGATCGCGCCCGAAATTCAAATCCAAACGAGATTCTACGAGACGTCAGTCAGAACAATACAATTGCCCCAGGCACCACATACGGCCCTAAATAGCGAAAAGTTAACAGTGCAAATACTATTATGTGCTTATAATATATATATGGGATATAGAATTAGTGAGATATATAATATTATGGGATAGTATGGGAGCTATAGGTCTATATTGGATATTATAGGGTATGTTTGGAGAGTGTTTTTGGGTTGGGAGAAGTAAATATCGCGTGGTCTAAAACCATAAAACAACTCCGGTTACATACTTTCCCTCTTCGGGAAATGTCGTCCCGACATTTATTAAAATTATTAAAACATGTCACGGCAATCACGTAACAGCCAGACACATAGATAGAAAAATAGAAATTGACATGTATCAAGAAAGTTCAAATGATCCCGTCAGCATCCATCCCGGGGGTCGTCGCTCTCTTCCGGAACGTCGAAGTACGGGATCATCCGGTGCATGTCCCGTATCCGGATCCGGTGTACTAGGTCCTCTCAGCGGATGTTCGTCTGCTTCTATTGTACTGTTTATAGTTCTGTCTGCATCGTAGTTTCTGGTTCACCTGCCGTTGGTTCCCCTGGTGATTGATGACTGGCATTTGGCTCTAAAGTGGATTGAGCCTCACTGTGAACTGAGCTCGTACCACCTGAGGGCATCGGACGTCTTGGTGACGCCCGTCCTCGGTGATCCACCCGACGCTGAGGAATGACATAAACGATGTCATTCACGTCATTGTCAGACTCCGAGGAATCTGATCCTGGTGACGTCACTTGATCCGCAGATCTACTCACCCCAACTGTGGGTCTACCACGCTTCGCTACTCTATGCGCTTCCACATTTCTCTCAAGGGATATGTTATCATCGGTAGTAGGTAGTGACGAGAAAGGCAATAACAAATTCCTATGCAAAACCTTCTCTGTCGCATTTCCTTCCGTGCTCCTTACCGACCACATAGACAGGAATTTCCCGGTTCGGCTGGGACTTCACGACATTCGGGTCATGCAGCCATCTATTCGCCCGCCAGCTTGTGCTTCTTGTCCATCCTGACATTTTTGATGAGCACACGATCTCCTAGCTGTAAACTTGATTCCCGAACTTTGTGGTCGTATAGGGCTTTATGTCGCTCTTTTGTATACGAATGATAGTCGCTTCTTCAGGTTATCCACATAACCACGTGGTTTATGAGTACTCGACTCTGCTGTGTTCTCTGTCAGGCCGAGGAATGCATCGAGTGCTAGCCAGGGTTGTCTACCAAACATGAGGAAGAATGGACTGTAACCTGTACTCTCATGCTGGGTTCAGTTGTAGGCGTGGACCATTGGCGATACATAATGCTTCCAGTCTTGTTTCTGATCCTCCTCTAACGTTCCCAACATGAGTGTGTGGTTAAACCTCTCTGTCATGCCATTCCCCATGGGATGGTAAGGTGTTGTGCGACTTTTCTTCACTCCGGCAATACTACACAGTTCTCTGATCACTTGTGAGTCAAAGTTTCTTCCTTGATCGCTGTGTAGCATGCTAGGAAAACCATAATACTGGAAAAATGAGTCGCATAGTGCCTTGGCCGTAGTGTGAGCGGTCTGGTTCTTGGTTGGAATGGCATGTGCCAATCTGGTGAAGTGATCTGTTATCACAAGGACGTTTTCGTAGCCGCCTTTAGACCTTTCCAGACTGAGGTAGTCCATGCATAGGAGTTCCATTGGTGTGCTTGTTTCAATTTTAACCAGATTTGCAGTTCTGTTCGTGGACGGTGTTTTCCTCCTGATACAGTTTTCGCAACATTGCACACGTTCGGCGATCTCCTTATCCATTCCAGGCCAGTAAATTCTTTCTTTTATCAGAGACATGGTCCTATCTCTCCCTTGGTGACCCATCTCTGCATGGAGAGCCTGGAAAACAAGTTCCCGATATGTCACTGGGAGTACTAACTGGAGTACCGTCTCATCCTGTCGTTGGCACTTTCGATATAGTATACCATCTTGTACGAATAACTTGTTCCAGTGTCTCAACAGTTTCTGTGTAGATAAGTCCTCCTGTCGAGTTTGTGGTCTAGTGGGACGTCTTTTCCATGATACCAGTTCCCGTACTTTCAAGATATCAGCGTCCACTTCTTGTTCCAGTTTCCAGTCTGATGGCTCGCTGAACCCCGTTGTCTCTTCAATGGGAATGACGTCACTGTAATCAGCTGGTGTGAGCAGAGCGTTGCATTCAACAAGTGGTACATCACGGGACATGACCTGAGATGCGTTGCAGATGGCCTTGACCGCCTCAGTAAACACTTTAGATATATGTTGATTCTTCTTTGGCAATCTTGACAGTGCATCCGCATCTGCATTACTCTTCCCGCTCCTGTAAACAATGTTGAAATTATAGGAGCGATGACCAGTGGCGTCCAGCTTGGCCGACTTCAGCACGTATGCTAACGGATTGTTGTCGGCCCTTACTTCAAATGAATTGCCATACAGGAAGTCATGAAACAGGAATTCAAGCTTGTGGGTGGGGTAATTCCGTTCCGCATTCCGGAGGCTCCTGCTGGCATACGCAACGACCTTCTCCACTCCATCGTGATTCTGGTAAAGGACAGCGCACAATCCATCACCACTTACATCTGTATGCACGATGAACGGCTTGGTGTAATCCGCGTAGGCAAGGATGGGTGGAGTCGTCAATTTCTCAATCAGTGACTTGAATGCAGCCTGATGTGCCTCTGCCCATACCCATGGAACTGCTTTCCCGGTCTTCTTTGCGTTCTTATTTGTAGGGTGGCCTATCAGAAGGTCGTTGATTGGTCTTACATATTGGAATAATCCCTGACAAATCGACGATAGTACCCGGCGAATCCAAGAAATTTGCGGACGTCTTTGATGTTCGTCGGTACAGGCCACTCCTTAATCGCTCGCACCTTCTCGGGATCTGTTTCTACACCTTCTGCAGACACTATATGTCGCAGATACTGTACTCGGTCCTTGAAGAATTCGCACTTTGAGCACTCCAACTTAAGTATGTGCTGCTGAAGTCTCTGGAATACAGCTTCCAACTTCACGAGGTGTTCATCAAAGGTCCTGGAGAAGATGATTATGTCATCTAGATATATAAGGCAGTCTCGAAGGAGTAGGTCCCCCATGCAACGCTCCATCAATCTTTGAAACGTACTTGGTGCGTTCGTCAATCCAAAGGCCATCCGATTACACTCGTAGAATCCTAATGGTCCCACGCTGAATGCAGTCTTTGCTTTGTCTTCTTCCTGCATGGCCACTTGCCAATATCCAGAGCGTAGGTCCAATTTCGAGAAGAAATGTGATCTCGCTAACGCGTCTATAGTCTCGTCAATTCGCGGCAAGCTATACGCATTCCGGATGGTTCTGGCATTAATCCTTCTAAAATCCAGACAAAAGCGTAGACTCCCATCTTTCTTGCGTACAAGTACAACGTTGGACGAAAATGGACTCTGGGATGAACGTATTGCTCCAGCCGCAAGCATCTCTTTGAGGTGTTCACGGACTTCCTCATACATACCAGGCGGTATACGACGGTATGTGTCCTTGAATGGTGTGTCATCAGTTAGTGTGATGCCATGCTCTACTATATCAGCACATCCAAGGTCTGTAATGCCTTTACTGAAAACATGTGTCCACTTCCCAACGAGATCTTTGGCCTGTTGGCTCTGTTCCGTTGTCAGGCAATCGGAATCCACCGTGATGCCAAGTTCATCTAATTCCTGGTCTGTAACGGGAATCTCAGTCTTCGGTGTCGGTCTGTTTTCATCCGGGTCCCAGCTACGTAGCACCTTCACTGCATGTACTTCGCAAAGGGACGCCTTTGGTGAAATAGTCAGTGTCTTGGCAGAGAGAGATGTTACAAATTCGCACTGGAATCCGAACTGTGTTGCTCGTCGATGTGATGGAGACCACTCGTGTGCATACCGTCAAACATCCGGGTAACTTGTTTCCATGTTCTGTCAAAAATGTTCCAGATACGTTGTCCTTCCGTACTAGTCCGGAAACTATCACAGATTCCTGTGGCTTCACTGTAATGGGTCGCTTGCTCGTAGACTTTGCCACGCCGATGCTTCTACCACTGGACTCCATGGATGTGAACGCCATGTTCCACGCATCTGGTACTCCTGTCCTATCACCACAGTTGTCCAGACAACATCGTATCAATTTCATTCCCATGATTACTGGTACACCCCTGTTGTACTCAGTGTATGGAACTACAAGACAGGGTATAAACATCTGTCGACTGGAAATACTGTCCACGGTAAACTCCGCATCAATGTAACCTCGGTATGGTAGTTCGTTCCAATCAGCTACGTTGACTACTAGGCACAATTATTGTAAACTTCTCAGTGGAACGCTGTCCCGCATGTTACTATACAATGTCTCTGAAATGGTTGTCACCACACTCCCAGAATCGACGAGACCACGAGTATGTACTCCGCAAACAGTCACACCGGTCTCTACAGCTGGGCCTACAATCCTGTCCAAGAGTGATGCACTGCCTGTGTCAGCATTGAATGAATCAATCTGACAGTTGTTATACTTGGGGCATGTCTGTTCCTGTGTGTCTCTGCTCTGCCCCTCGGCAGAGACACCATCTAGTTTAAAGACGACTCGGTTCGGTCGTCCATCCTGTGGTCTGCCCCGACCGCTTCCGCCGCGCCAATAACGTCCCCGACTACGTCCTTGTTCCGGACCAACTCTTCTGTCATGGCGCTCCTTTGTGGGTCTTGTCTGTTGATCCAGCCTGCTCTCCATTGCATCCATCCGCGCCATCAGGCCCTGTAGTTTGTTGCAGAGGTCGCTGATAGATGTCTGAGAGGACTGTGGTTCCACACGGGACGTATGTTGCTGGGTTTTCCTCTGTGGTCTGTCAAATCCGGTTGCTTCCCGTTCAATCTTGCGAACGTCACGTAATAGCAAGTCAATATCTGCAATGGAATCAAATCAAATCCGAACGAGATTCTACGAGACGTCAGTCAGAACAATAAAATTGCCCCAGGCACCACATACGGCCCTAAATAGCGAAATGTAAACAGTGCAAATACTATTATGTGCTTATAATATATATATGGGATATAGAATAGGTGAGGTATAGAATATTATGGGATAGTATGGGAGCTATAGGTCTATATTGGATATCATAGGGTATGTTTGGAGAGTGTTTTTGGGTTGGGAGAAGTAAATATCGCCTGGTTTAAAACAATAAAACAACTCCGGTTATACATGTTTAGTAATGGATGATAATATACATAATGTACATGTACAAGGTATGTTTAAAGACTGTTAACATTCCACTAGTTCTATGTGAACCAATTCATGCGAAAATGAAACGCTTGATATTTGTAACACTCTACAAACTATCATCGGAATATATATCTGTTCACAAGTTACACAAATAATGTATCATCTACTAATCTACTAAGTAGCACATATCAGATTATATAACTACACAGGCTGATCATGTGGTATTTTGGATGCATATATAGAGTAGTACGTTTTCTCATAATGCTAATCCATATTTCTAATTTATATGAAAATTAATATATCGTCCCACATACATCACTACTACTAAGTTGTAAATATGTAATTTGTAATTGTATAGTGCTGCTAGAGATATCGGAGTCGTCTTTACAAAGTATGGAGTATGATTTATGCGGAGTTCCAATGTACACAGTAAATTATAAATTGCACTGTTTGTTATGCTAAATGTATTTCTGTAAGACAGGAAGTACAAAACATGCCAGCAAATACTGAGTATATCAATTGTGTCAAGGAAAATCATACCAGATGCAATCATATCATGGTTGAAACTCTGAGGAAAATTCACATAGTTAACAGCATGCATAGGCGCTCATATATAATACTTACAAAACATTGGCGATCGTTAGTATGCCAATATCTTCAGACCTTTAAAAGCTACAAGGAACCGGTGGTATGATTTCAATCACTGGCCTCCTCATCTGAATTAGTTCGATCGTTTGTTCTCCAGGCTGATTGAGACAGTGATGACTCCACTTACAGCCATCTGTGCACTATCCACTGTTGGTCACACATGAACATTTTTAACATATTATCAAATCATTTCAATACTCAAGAAGTACAAGTCATGCTAACCAATACCGTCTTAGGCTGTCTTCGTAGTATAACAAGCACTGCAATTTATTATTGACAAACCGTGTTTATTGGCACATCATACACATCATACTCCTGTTTGATACTTGGTGATGAGGACATTTATATCTCATGCAGCAGCATCCAATTACTTTGAAATTTTGATAATAATATAATGTGCGATGATGTATTAATTTGTATAAAATACGAAATATGGATTAGCATCATGAGAAAATGTAATACTTGATATATGCATACAATGTACCACATGGTCAGCCTGTATATTTATATAGTCTGATATGTGCTACTTATTAGACACAGTATTCTGACTGTGACTTGTGAAGAGTTTATTTTGCATGCAATGGGCATTGGCAGTGTATTAACACGGTGTAATAAATATCGCAATACTCTACTGTAATACATATGGGTAACTTAACAAAAGATCCATGTAAGCAAGTTTCCTTCAACATCAGTGATGTATTTTACCATAGTGTGTACATGTGATAGACACATGCTTTTCGTAGTGTCCAAATACTGTTGCTAAATACATTACACATTGTGTGACAAAAAAAGGAAAATGTTATTTTTAAAGCTTTACTGAACTTAACAAAGGAGTACTATGTATATTAATGTTCGCTTTAGTGAAGTTTGTTTCTATTAGCTATAGTATGGAACAAATAGTGCATTTCTTGAATGCACACAGGCGATGTATCGAAGTTAAGTAACCATGACATGTCAGGAGTGTAACCTTTTTTCAGTCATTATACTTTGGTATATGGCATTTATATGCATAAATGTATTCATGAATGGTCTGACTTATATGACAGGTTTATAATTTAATGCATTGATGAAGAAACAAATAGTTAACTTTACGTATTAAACGTACTGTGACAGTCCCAAACATTTCCTCAGTAGAAATGTCAGGAGTGTAACACTTTTAGATACACATTTTAGCTGCCAAATTCGTTCATTATTTCATTATTTTCTTGATTTAGATAAAATGTGCAGCCAATCAAGCCAATGTTGTGGCTCAATTGCTGAAACTGATTTTTCTATGGTATTTAAATTGTCTAGAATAAAAAGATATTGCATACAATGTGATGTTTATCAATTTAAAGTTAGGGGTCATGGTTGTAGAAAACCCATATGCAAATGAGATCACATCACGAACATCGGTGTATTTCTTCTCCAATATACATTCGTTATGTAAACAAATATTGCTGCCCTACATAAACTCCTCAAATGAAACATAGTGTAAATGCAAATAGATACAGTGGCGTTTCAGATAAACATTATCCTTGGAATATTTCTTCGGCGAACCAGTTATCCAAAAGACCTTTCTTGAAAAACTACAGTGTATAATATGTCATGCCCACACGCTACATTGAGATAGTTTGGAAATTCCCAAATGTGAAAGGTCAATGCAGTATGTTTCCCCTACATGTTGTAAAAATTGAGGATTTGTAAATAATATGTTTCTGTGTATTTATAATTCAGAGAGAAATAACGAGTGTCGATATATTCAAAAGCAGTGTGCTCCCGTGTCATAGTTTTCTCCTAACAAGGGTATCTAAACCACGCACAGGTAGGTAATCAGCACACCATCAATACATAATTATGTGGTTATGCAATAAATATAATCTATCATAAAAAATATCTGCGACGATAGAGCCTCGTTCCTTTCATATGAAATCAGTCAACATGTTTAATAAATATCTTACTAAATCATCACTCATGTAAAATCCTATATATATATATATCGATGAGAATGTGTGGATGGTTGCAAATATCAAGCGATATATTTTCACATAAAACTCTTGGAATAATTAACATTAAACATACGTAATGCATAACAATCACTCATAATGTTCACAGTATTTATGAGTTTGTCAGACAACAGTAGCAGATGTCATCAAAATTGCAACGTATACTTATCTAGCAACGTATACTTTGAACATGTTCAGGGAGTAATCATTTATTTTTCCCGAAATGCATTATTTCATATAGAACTAACCACTGCATATATTTTATGATTAAAAGTATGCAGAATTATTATACTGAATTTATTACATTATCACAGCCAAAATGGCTGTGATAATGTAATAAATTCAGTATAATAAAAATTAACAAAGCTATCCTTAACTTGAAAATTTCTCCCTCAAAGTATGCTTTGCTAGATAAGTATACTTTGCAATGTTGGTGAAATAGGCTACTGGTTATGTCTGAGTATAGGTAAGTCATCAAACCTTCGATATGCACAGCATAACCATAAGGTAAGTATGTCCATTTTGTAATGTTTTGATATAGAAGGCTCAGTAATACAAACATTGATAAATACATTATCATAATTAATGTTGTGTTTTGGGAAGTGCAAAAGCGCCTAAATTATTTGTAATTTCTCAACGCTTAGATGCATGTAACGTTAAGATATATACCCGTACTATCGGCCGTTTTAACTTACTTAATTGTCGTGTTGTCTGTACACTATTTGTATGCAACACAATGAATTTATGAGGAAATATTTAACAGAAAGGATATAACTGACTTAAATATGTTTTTATGCTAAATATAGTGATTTGGGCGGCCATTTTGAATGTTCTACTTATGCACAATTGTCTAAATTATTATAATGTGCTCTAAACCCGCCATGCTATCGGAAAAACACAAAAACAAGATCAAATTCAGCTTACTTAAACCGATTTTAGACACTCTTTCGAGCTCGAAACATTACTTATCGGAGTCAGGACATATTTGTCCATAGGAAACTACAATAAAACCTTCTCCACCCCGCCGGCCAACTCGAAATTTAGGCGGGCTTTTAGAATTTGGTCATAGCCTACAAATACGGATTGAATCTGCCATCTGCAATGAAAATTTCGTCAACTTCTGACGTCATTTACGGAAACTATCGTACAGTTTGAAGATATTTTTCATAAAATATCGCACATGTTCTGAGATACAAAATCACATGCATGATGGCGTATCTCATATGACGAGATTCCACTCAGCTCTACTTAGAGATATCCCATAAGAACCCGTGGGACCCCAGATCATCCTATGATATATGCATAACATAAATATGAACATTCTCTGCTTACTTTATCGTACATGGTTCATGGAGTAGTTGTCATGTCGGCCATCTTAGTGTGTGCAAGCCATCGGTCAGTTTTACCTCTTATGGTGTTTGACATATACCACTAATAATATGACGAACACATTAATAAATCTTGGTGCAACATGATTGGAACACATCTGTGAACAGCGTGCTATGTGTCGTTTTCATTAAATTCTATATAAAGTCTGATATATGAACATGATGAAGGCTTTCTTGACCCTTTATTAAAATATTTGTTAATTCAGTAACGACGGTGTAACAGTAAGAACAATACACAGTGCAATACATATATACCTATATTATCATGCATACTGTATCGAATCGAGTGACTTGTAAGCAGTTATCCGTGTGCATGGCTGCTATTATCTACTTGCGAGTACATAAGGCTTTGCTTGTGGCAGATGTACTTCTAATAATAGACAGTGCATCAGTTGGACAGTGAAAAATGTCCAGTGTACATTTTGTGAATGATGGTAGAGAAACTCAGATATCTAACTTTTGTGTAGTCTGCTGCAATACTGTTCATAGGACGATGTATGTCTGGTACGTATTGCATCGAATTTTGCACCGGATTTTCTGCCATATTATTTGCTGTATGTGTCGAACGCTACAGGTGGTAAAATTGTCCAATACCATGCATTGTACAAACTAAAATGGCGATGATGGCAACTCAATGCTCTGTATAATATACACTATGAAGAACCGGGTCAGATATACTGTATATACATATTCAGTCATATGTATGATGTTACTACATTTGAAACTAGAAATATGGCCTATCGGCACACGAATTCCCCCGCCGTCAGTCAAAGAAAACGAGGCACATTTGAAAACACAGAGTGTCAGAGAAGCGGGGATTTTTCACGGCATGAAAGCAGACCGTGTGTGAAATATCCAGCAGATCCATCCAAGGAAACAGACATTAAAAGATACTTACCCGACTTTGGAACGAACCAAGTATGTGACCTTGACCCTTGGCTTATCGGTAAGGAAACAGAAATTATAAGACATTTACCCGAGCGTTAGGAATTCGAACACACCAATTATGTGACCTTGGCCCTGTCCTTAGCGAGGGCAAGACGATCGTGGTTTTGTCGCGAGGCGATAGGGGACCATTATAGCAATGTATGTGTGAAATATCAAGCAGATCCGTGTATGTTAACATAAATTATAAAACATTTACCAGAGCGTTAATGTTTCGAATGCATCAAGTATGTGACATTGACCCTGGGCTAAGCAGGGTCGGGACTACCAGGAATGTGTCACAGGCTGGTAGAGAACCATTAGAGCAATGTGTGTGTGGAATATCAAGCAGATCCGTAAAAGGGAACATAAATTATAAGACATTTGCCAGAGCGTTAAGGTTTTTAATGCATAAAGTATGTGACCTTGACCCTGGGCTTAGCGGGGGTGGGACGATCATGTCGATACAGGACCATTACAGCAATTCGTGTGTGAAATGTCAAGCAGATCCAATCAAAGAAACATACATTATAAGACGTTTACTCGAGCGATAAGGTTTCTACCGCAACAAGGGTGTGACATTGACCCTGGGCTGACCTGGAGCGGGAGGATGGTGAATGTGTCGCAGCGCGGTAGAGGACCATTAGAGCAATAAGTTTGTGAAATATCAAGCAGATCCGTGCAAGGATTCAGACATTATGAGACGTTTACCCGAGCGTTAAGGCTTTAATTGCACCAAGTATGTGACCTTGACCCTGAGCTTATCAGGGGTGGGTCGATCGTGAATTTGCCGCATTGCGGTAAATAACCATTAGTGCAATGCGTGTCTGAAATATCAAGCAGATCCGCGTAAGCAAAGAAACAGAAATCATAAGACATGTATCCGAGAGTAAAGGTTTCAAGCGCACCAAGTATGTGACCTATACCCTGGGCTTAGCAGGGCGGGACGATCGTGCATTTGTCTCAGGGCGGTATAGAACCATTAGCGCAATGCGTCTCCTCAATATCAAGCATGTCCGTGCAAGGAAACACACATTATAAGACATTAACAGCATTCCATTAAACATTCGAAATGCGAGCAGCATAAATGTATTCACAGCTCGATGTTCGTCATGGATGAAATGTCAGTAGATGTCATTAAATGGACCCACCACCACCACCACCACCACCAGTATCATAAAAATACAGTCCATAAATTACATGCAAAACAGCCGTAATAACCCTATTTATTGTGACGTCGTTTGTTTTGGGAAATCTCAATGAAATATGGAGATATACCGCTTTGATAGACAACGAGGCAAAATTCCGACATGTATGTGTCACAGTGCGATATAGGACCATTAGAGCAATACGTGTATGAAACATGAAGCAGATGCGTGAAAGAAAACAAGGAAACGTAAATGATTGAGAAAAAATTAAAAAATTAACCGCATTTGCTTATAAACAAGGTGAACATAAGTCTCCGGTGACCTTGACCTTGGGTGTTCCGGGGTGAGTCCTATGTGAAGCAAAACACCATCCCTAGACAGACATTGTGGCCAAATAATATTGAAATTGGTGAAGGAATTAATGAGTTATTGAGAACACATTAACAACATAAACGCATTTGCCTTACAAACAAGATGAACATAATGACATTGATCTTGGGCGTGGGTCGTATGCGAAAGAAAGCACCATCCCTAGACAGATATTGTGGGCAAATATTTTTTAAATTGGTGAAGGCCTTACGGAGTTATTGAAAAATGTAACGGATTTGCCTAACGGACGCCAGGGCAGACACACAGACGCACAGACGTACGTACGGACAGAGGTAAACATTATCCACCCCCCCCCCCCCCCAATGAATTTGTGGGGCATAAAAAGTATATTTTGCACATTTTAGTAACATTAGAAATTGAATGTTGTCCACAAGCACAGTGTTCTTCCCCCTGCCCGCCTACACGCAGTGAAGACAAACATCGTGGGAGAAAACTATGTTTGTATGGTGAGTGTTGTAATTCTTGCATAAGACACACCTTTGGCTCATGGTTTATGTAAATGCGAAGTGTCATCAAAGAAAAATCAAGTTTTGGATTGACAGGAAATCGATCTGCGAACAAACAACGGGAGATAACTAGAAAATCAGTGAGGCATAAATTGTCATGCTCGTGGTCTATACAGGTGCACAGTTACATGAAAATATTCCAGAGGGTGTTCCATTCGTCAGATTTAAAAATGAAATTCATTTCCAGTATCAACCTTCCGTTAAAGAACATATATACCAAGTGTTAAGCTCCATATATAACAGTTTTGAAAGTATGCAACGTATAAGACAACAAGAGTTGTCAGAAGACAACGAAGCTCGCCTGTTGGCAGCCTTCACTCAAACTTGGCACAGTTGCATAACAAAACATGAATATTATATAACTTGACATTGGGTTAAAGGGCGTGTGGTGGACCTTGACATTGGGGTCAGTGGTGCAAGGTGGGTCCTGGGTTTTTTATAGCATAATATACCATATTAAGATTAATGCATGTATGAAATCAACCCAACGTTAAGCTTATGAACGCACTAAGTTGGTGATTTTCTACAGCATTATAGATATTCACATGAGGAATGCATGTATGAATGTGCTAAGTTTGTGACCTTGACCTTGAGGAAACGGGTGGGGGTGGGTCATGTATTTACTGTAGCACAATAGATGATCATCATATGAATGCATGTATGAAATATCAAAGCGTTCCCTGTAAAGAAACAGAAGTTACACAACATTTACCCCAACGTGGATTTGATACAGCATGATAGAGGGTCATCTGAGGAATGCATGTATGAAAAATCAAGGCGTTCCATGAAAGGAAACAGATGTTATAAGAAATTTACCCCAACGTTAAGTTTATGAATGTGCTAAGTTTGTGACCTTGACCTTGGGGTAAGGGTTGGGTGGTGGGTCATGGATTTGCTACAGCATGATAGAGGGTCATCTGAGGAATGCATGTATGAAATAACAAGGTGATCCATGATAGGAAACAGAAGTTATAAGACATTTACCACAACGTTAAGTTTGTGGACGCCGACGCCAACGTCGACGATGCCAGGGGTATGCCATAAGCTCTTATGCACTTCGTGCAGGCTAAAAAGGGACACCGTGACGAAAACAATATACCCATTGTTCTACAAAAATTTGGTATAGTTAGGAACCATCCATTGCAAAACATGTTTATACTATTGTTAAACGCTGGTTATTTTTCAGTATTAAAAACATATTATTACCAAACCCCGATTTTTTCCAGGCGACTTAAAAGTACAATTGGGTTCATAAATACGATACAAATATACAATAAACTATTTTTCCTAATCTTTATCAACAATTTCCATCCATATCTGAGACACAGCCTATAAATGACGGGAACTAAATTTTGTCTTCTGCGGAGTTTCAATACAATGTTTTATTTCTTAATAAAAACACGATTTGGCAACAAATAAATATATTCTCAATTGGTGAAGATTATCATGCGTTGTCAAATCATGTTTTATTCCGACAAAAATAAAAGCAAAAACAACAACAACAACAACAACAGTAGACGACAAAGTTTAATTCAGCGGTGTAAGGGTAAACCCTTTCAAAGCTGCAGCCCTCTATGCAAACAGTGTAGATCCAGATGAGCCGGCTCGTGACGAGCCGTCTCATCAGGATCTGCACTTTTATTTTTCATTTTCCTAGAAAACATTTATTTTTTATTTTTGAACTAGTATGAAATTCATTTTGTGATAGTTGAAAGGTACGAATATGTTCGCACAAACCAATATATCCGCGAACATAAATATAACGTCATGTGTCTGCCACCCCCCCCCCCCCCCCCCCCCAAGGGTTTGTACTTATCTTCTCGTTAAATTCCCAGTACTAATCCTCATCAACGCAATCCCTGCCGGAGAGGCTTTCCCAGGCCAGTTCTGATATAGTACAGACCCATTGGGGGATCCCATATCTTATATGTATATTAATATTCTGATACTAGTAGGTAATATACACGTGCTTATCGTGTGCTATTGGGTCCCGGGTTTTATATATGTGTATCTCCATATCCCGTTCATGTGCAGACCGTATCATAATAGGCAGCGGATTTTGATGAAATATTTACACAGTGTATGGACAATGTATGGACATGATGATGTGATAACACAGTTCACGGCCGTAGATACCACCACGCCACCCACGGCGCGCCAGTGGCACTAGTCTGGCTCTAGAACGCAGGAAACGCCATTTTGATAGTCTAGATTTAATTTTTCTTCTTTTTTTTTGGGTGTGGTGGTGGGGGAGCCTCCGCTCACTAGTCCGCCGTGGCATTATTTTATTCACCGCTTCGGGCTTGCAGTTGAATCACGTTCGTCCACATGTACGATCGATAATCGCGGATTAGCTTCTAGTACATGCGGACGAACAGTGATGTAACTGTGGCAAAGTCTCTGGTAGTTGAAAGACGTAAATCACTTACGAGTACATGTACATCAATATTTAAATGATTTAAACACGTATAAAGCCACAAGTTAGATCAGGAAGTAATTTATGAATATAGCCGTATTAGTCCAGGAAATCAGTGACATTTTATGTTAGAATTGTGCACCGAGAGGTAAAGTTTTGAAACTTGGCATGTTGTTTCTTCATGCAATTCTAGAATAAAATTTCCTCAATTCAAAATGGCCGCCAGAATTCTAAATGGCCGCCAATTTTTTTCAATGACTAATTTATCGGCTTTAAAATTATATATAAATGAATAAAATGAATGGAAATAGTTAGTGTGTTGGATGGTCCAAAGAGTCAGATTAATTGTGGATGTAATTAAAGGTCTTTTAAATTCAAAATGGCCGCAAAAATTCAAAATGCCCGCCAAAATATCAGAAAAGTCAGTTTTTCAGCTTTAAAATGATTTAAAAATGCACAAATTATATAAAAATAATTGGTATAATGGACTATCCATAGACACATAATTATCACGGATGTAATTAGAACAGTTAAAAATTCAAAATGGCGTCGAAAATGCAAAATGGCCGCCAAAATAATACACTTTTTGTTTGTAACAGATTGGAAATGTATTTTAAAATGGTTTTTGGTCCCCATTTCACATATTTGGAAGTAAGTGAGGCGTCGTTATGATTTGTATTATGACAATCACAAGTAGTGTTGGATTTCCGGAGTATCCAAACGAAGAAAGGACACGCAAAATGATACCATCTACACTCATTTGTGGACAACGAACATACCAGTGTATGCCATTTGGCAAATCGACACTATATTCTCGCTATCATTTTCCAGTTTCAGTTTAAATTAAACTTGCACATTACTATGTAGACAATCACAAATATGTGCCATAAGTTGTTAATACCAGCATATCTATATATCCTGTATACATTCACCAGTGCAGTGACACAGGGCAGTGCACTTCAGTTGAACGTTAGCACACGAACATCCACGACTTCTCCTACAACCAGATTTACACTGGCATTGAATGACTTCTCTACACGCCTTTGTTGCTGCTGGGAGGATCGTCCAATTAGGTAGCCATGTTGTGTTTGAGCTGTCTTTTGTCCAGCCCCAATCACATGGATTCATATTTTCTGGTTCCTTTACAACAGACTGTCACCAGACGTGTCATGCTTGGAAGGCAGCTCGCTTGGAATGCTGGACAAGTGCATCTCGCGTTGGGGGGATATTCGCAATTTGGCGACCCTTCTTCGTAAATAGATGCTTTAGACAAGCATTGACACTGCCTTGACTGCTAGTTCTATCATACATGATGACGGTGTATCGCTCGAGTGATTCAATGTGAGTTTCGGAGAGCTATTGAGGTGAACTGGAAAGGGCAATAAATGTCGGTGTTACACTAGGGTATGACTGCCATGCCTTCCAGGCTGTGACTTTAGAGTGGCTGTAGAAGGCGGAAACAGTGTCACGGCCAGTGAAAGCATGAAAGAAAGGCAACGCCGCTGCCTTTTCAACTACTAACATCTGCGCAATGGTGTGAACTGGTATATGGCGATATGAGTGTCCAGTTCCAAACGCTATCCACAGTTCTGAGAGATCCGGAATGTTATCTACAAGTGATACTGCCAAGACAAGAACATCTGTGTCTACAGTACGGATAACTACTTTACTGTGCCCTGTACGAGCAGCGTCTACGACATGAACGAACACCCTGGTATCACCTTATTCATGGCTACACGGTTCCAGGTGTGATACGTCAGCATCAGGATTGGCGAGGACGACATTTCCGCGAGTCAGATAGAGTTGCTTACCACCTGGTAGCTGTATACCCTTTAGGTACTCAGCTAGGAACTGAAAGAGTTCTGTTTTGTTACGGTCATTTTTCAAGAAGTCAGCCCAGTTTCCTGGGATGGGTCCAGATGGAGTTACGCGTCTACGCTTTCCTTGTCCACGTTTAGCTCTCGTGGATGCTTTGAGACTACTTGGAGTGTATACATCCCACACGATATCCAACCTGCTAACATGTTCAAGTTTCACCATTACATATGGAACAAACACCGTCTCGGCATAATCATTGAACGTTTTACATGATCCAGTGTTTAGCATGTTAACGACAACTGACCCTTCAATGATCATTGCATTCATTAATTACTGGAATGTGTGTCTGCTCTGGTACTACACCTTCCAGAACTGGCAGGAGTGTCGCCTTGTTTCCTGGCTGTAATGTCCCTAGATTCGAAGAAGTCGTCAAGATTCCCGCCACGAGTCTGGCACGATACATACAGTCTGGAGAACAGAGAACAATCGCTTTTCAGTGACTGAACTTGCAATTGTGACTTCGATTATCCTTTCGCAGGTGGGCAATGGAGCAATTGCAGTTTGTTTTTCTTGATGGTAGCATAGATGGTCTGTTTCTTGTCCACTAGCCTGTCTTGCAGAAACGCGTTGTACTGCGATGTACCAATATCTTCAACTTCTCTAACTGTTTGTAGAACTGCTGGGTCTGCTATCTCCTTACTGTCTAGTACAATTAGATCTGCTGATTGTTCAGGAAATGGATTTCCCATCTCTTCAAACACTGTCACGAGCTGTTTCACCTCTTTCTTGAACGTGGACTGAACACTCTTTGTCTGTTCATGATGGAGTGAATTCTGTGTTTCCTGCCCTACACCCGCCGCGTTCTCAAACTCTGTTACTAGTCGAGCCATTTCAGGACCAGCAACCATCCATCTTCTCAATGCTGATAAGTTTTCAGTTAGCCCAACAGCTCCACCTTCGCCTTTCACTAACGCATTGTTTTGTTCATGGGCTTGGTCTAAAGACATGGCAGAGAACTTCCTGGTTGTTTTGTGAAACACAAAGTGTCCCTTCATGAACTCGGCATACATACTGGGGTGTGCTTCATGTAGTGACATCATGTCCCGGATATATACAGTGAGCCAACGAGCATAATGTGTATGATCATGCGCAAACACCCAAGGGGCTAATCGTGTCAATGTATCTACATATAGCTGGAAGTTGGCTTGTCTGGTCGACCTTACATATACGAACAACAACAATTCAATGTTCAGTGTCATGTGCCAAAACTGTACTGTTGGGCTGTGCTGAATTCTCATTGCTAACCAATCATCCATGGATAGTACATCCTGCTCCTGCTGTTCCGTGTACTTAGTGTATACATTGACAAGAATAATGTATAAACAACTGACAGTGACCTGATGTGCATGGCGAGTTCTTGTGACATGTGACGCCTTGAGGAAGGAGTCTGCTTTGCCTGGTGATGTTATTTTGGCCTGCACCAAAGCGTTTGTCCATCCAGATTCATTTAACCAGTCACCCACACATTTCAAGACGGCCATTTCGATGTGGAGCCCTCCCAGTAGAATGACACATTTACCTTCTCCGTGAATTTCCGGACAATCCCATTGAAGCTATTCCACACCCGTCATCCAGCCGTTGTATGTCGAATGGCAAGCCATCCAATTCCGCAAACCTTAATAGGTGTTCGCCCATGGTCGTGTAACCGGCCCCGATGTCACTACGTGTACTTTCAGCTGGGCATTGTAGTGGTTCGGCCTTGTTCTCCTGGCAAAGAATACACAGGGTCCAGTCTGTTCGCTGTTTGGGTATACTAACATGCTGTGCATTACCCTCCACCAGTTTATGTGTTTTACTTGCCATGTTAACACCGCCAGGAAACTATGTATCGCTTCCAGTCAGTCTCCAGACGCCATGTTCCATTCCTGGAAATATATGAATGGAGATCAGAGGGTGGGTCAAATATATGGGAACATATGGGGTGTAGGTTGTACAGAGATGCCTGAACAATGAAAAATGCAAGCCAATTTATCATAATAGAAATACAAATTATTATACTGTTAATCATAGTGATACATTCCAGATTAATGGGTGTGAGCGGGAGTAGGACTACATAAATACCCCACCCACTTTTATTGGGGTTGAAAATGGGCCAAAGTTCACACCTAAAAAACAATTGGCCAGGGGTTCCCCAGGGGCAGAGCCATTTCAATTTCCCCACAGCCCTTTACCCAAAACATTTTAAGATGTTCCCTCTAAAAAGGTTGTCATTTCATTCTAACAGCGAAAACTAGTGACACACATGTTTTCATTACTAAGTAACAACAGTGAGGTTCATGGAACACTACATATTTGAGATGTAACTGATCTGTAAATGTTATTTCACATAGAACATGTTAAAACTTACCTTATATGCTTGCGAATGTGGCAAATAGATAAAAAAATTTTCCCATTTCGAAAATGGCGCGCACCAAACTTTTGTTGTTGTTTTTGTTGCTATTTATGAAATCCCGCGCTTACTTTTCGGCACCACCATGTAATTATGGGTAAACAAAGCATGGAATATTACAATTTATATCTAAAATTGTATGTTTAATGTTAGAACTAGTCTATTCTACTTCTACTTCTATTAGTACCTCCAAACATACAATACAAAAAGGTTTAACTACATCCATGATATTTCTGTGTTCATGTGTAGTCCATCACACCAAGTATTTTGATATAATTTGCTCATTTTTATGTAATTTGGAGGCTGAGAAAGATGCTTTTTTGGCGGCCATTTTGAATTTTGGCAGCCATTTTGAGTTCATAAAACTTTGAATTACATCTGACTCTTTTGACCATCCAACACACTAACTATTTAGATTCATCGTATTCATTTATATATCATTTTAAAGCCGATAAAGAAGTAATTGAAAACAAATGGGGGTCATTTTAAATTTTGGCAGCCATTTTGAATTGAGGAAAATTTCGACGAAGAAACAACACACCATGTTTCAAAACTTTACCTCTCAGAGCACAATTGTTTCACGGATTTCCTGGACTATATAGCTTCAATGTACATTGACAATACCAGGCTAATGCCATTTCATATTTATTTGGCGAGACTAAGAACGCATAGGAATTCCGAGCCAAGCCTAATAAACTTTATGTACATATGTACTCGTAGTATCAAAATAACTATTTGTTTAGGGAAAATAATTGGGGAGAGATGAAAATTGTATTCGCTTAACAGGTTACCTGATGATAATACTACAGTAGTCGATATGTATGTGGCTGATCTATATCTGCACCTAAAGGTGTTAATTCCAAATTGGCAAATATCGTTTCACTACCAACAATAGTCTCTATTCTTTTTATGTCTTCCGTTTTTGGTATTGGCTAGGGTCTGTGTGGTTGTGACTGGAGAAATTGGACTTATGGTTTTGCGACCAGTGTAGCTCCTGATCAGCCTGTGCTTACGCACAGTCTGATCAGGATCTGAACTGTTCGCCATTCCATCTGTGAAACAGTCGTGACGCTTCTAACAAGCAATATTATAAGTTATTGTGATTCTACAGTCAATTTGGTGTCATATTGCCCGTCTGAATTTATATTCACCAGTACAATATACCATATTGCATTACTCACGAAAATAATTGAAACGCGTCTTGAAGGTACATGCCCACTCAGTAGGCACAAACAGTTCTTCATAATAATTAAGTACGCGTATAATTACGTCACTATTCCACCAGTTCTAAAAATTATGAGTGCCCGTTATACAGATATAATCATTTAGTAATATGTATTTTACTGATACATGTAGTGACGCGCGGTGGTATCAGGCTATTTTCATATGCAAATGAGGCTTGGTATTTTTTAATTATTTATACTAGTTAAATGAGTCACATGGAAACAAATATATTTTCCACAGATTAGAAAGTCTGATCATTGCACATCAAAAAAATAAAAGCAGATAATAAATAGTAATGTACGTTAACATTTTAAGGAAACACTGTTATGTTATCGCTCCTGATCTCAGTGTGAAAATTCATATTTGATATACGAAGTATAATAATGTCAATTATATCGTCGGGAAATGGTTAATGACTGTTTATTTTCCCCGAACAATGTCATATCTGAAAAACGGACGAATAAAATATGCCTCCCTTATTATAACCTGGCACATGGGCATGTACCTTTAAGGAAACACGCTCGACATACTGTGCCTTTGGTAGCAGTGACCAGTTAGCCGCCAGTTTCGTATAATGGCACAGGGGAAATTTATAAATATTACACTTTCTGCTTATTAAAATTCATTTTAATTGTTTAATGAATTTTTTGTAGTTGATTTTGTATTTTATTCAGATTTTACATCGTATTAATTGATGAATGCTCATTCCAGGGCCATCTGACCTGTTCCCATTGATCAGAAATGGGCAAATACGAATTGAGGGTATGTTGTGACAAAAACTGATCAAAACAACAGATTTTTCTGGGAGTTTCAAACAAGAATTTATTTCAGAGAAAACTCATGGATGGGAACTGGTTTGCATCATGATAGTGCATTTGCCTCTGGATGATGATTGAGAACACATACAACATTCAATCTGTAGTTCCGCAAGTAGCGTGGCACGGCATGGTTTTAAAGTGAATATTTTACCTCAGAATTGGACAATTTTAAAGAGGCTGCACCAAGATATTTCACATTCCTGCATAGGTAAGGAGCACTAATAGAGCAGCATATTTGTGTTTATGTAAAAGCTTCTAGTGTGTCTAGGTTACAAATGTCGAACTCATATTGCTGTCTGCCCACTTATTCGTAATATTGAATTAAATACATACTGTCCGAGGGCGTGAAATTGATAATTTTAAATTAACTGGTCACTGCCCCCTTAAGGCAAAACATGATTTCCTGAATTTGCCATTTCTGTCATTTGTTACATTTCAATGTTGACGTAAACATTTATCGACATTGAAAATACCATTTCAGGACAGCTAACATGTGTCTGATGAATGTTTTCAGCCATTTTAGCAGGGAAGCCTCTCAAGCTGAAAATACAACTAAATGGTGAAATTCTGATGTTTGATATCTTGATGATTTTCTGGACGGATTTGACCGTGTTGCACAACGATTAGCCTGGAATGTGTAGTTGAGGGACATTTCTCTGAATTTGTGTTAAATGTAGATCTACTTAATAACAGAAATGTATATTTTGTGTAGATTGACCGTATTAGTCCGCACAGTTAGGACCACATCTTTCACTGAATGTCTCTAGTTTACCCGACTCGGCTGTATGTGTCACTTATTCCATTTAAGCTGCTGCTAGCCTGTACCTGGATGGTAGCCACCTGGCAAGAATAACCAGACCAGTAGAAGAACAAGAAATAGCATCTCGGTTAGTGTATTTTCACATTGGGCTGAAACTAGTTGGCCCGCGGTGTCGTAAACAGTGACCTGTATGCCTGCACACTTGTTTCAGAGTTACTTTTTCCATTTTTCTGACCAGCTACCCTCCCTATTAGACTCTGAAAGCCTTGAATGACATTGCTCTGCTGTGATCCACCTTAAACCATTGTCCCTCAGGTGACCTTCATTCGACCTTGACCTACATTTTCTGCTAGTTTGACAAATCATTGTACGTATTTCTGTCCGTTTCGCACCAAATACAGCCACTAAGCCGACCATGCTTGTGCTACTTCATCAATTTGTGATACTCATATGAAGCCAATGTACATGTGACCTTGAACTGACATTGACCTATTTTCTATGCTCGATTTACTCCATCCTTTTACATTAAATGTGCACTCTGTGAATGTGGCCTTGTCGCAGCAGTGGGTGTGAAATGGTAGAGCTCTGCTATTGTCTGATAGCTATTATTTTACAGTTTATAAGTTTATTGACTAGCAATAAACACCAAGTACTGTGCTACTAGGTGTATTATTTATCTCTTAGTAGGGTCTTGAACCTACTGAGGGCCTTGAAAGAACTTGTATGTCAGTGACATTATGAAAATGTTCAAATCTGCCGATAATTTCTCGAAAATATGCACAGTTTTTACTGGTTCAAGGTCACATACATATCTTGTTAATACATGTGAAGCAGCTGTAGTGCTTGCTAAGCAGTGTAATGAAGTGCTCGTATAGTTAGCGCCTCCTTACATAGCAACACATCAGCAGTAACACTGTTGTAGCAAAATGCTGTTTCGACACCAATCTGACCACTTTCCGAAGCTGTACCACCACCCTTAACATTAATTTGTGACAGACACTTCTGCACAATATACATTTCATATTAGGTTTATTCTGTTTGGAATTGTCCACCCTACTAGCAAAGGACAGAAAATGTGCAGTGACAAAAGGGGTCTGCATGCTTAAGGTAGCAGTGACCAGTTAGCCGCCAGTTTCGTATAATGGCACCGGTGAAATTTATAAATATTACACTTTCTGCTGATTAAAATTCATTTTAATTGTTTAACGAATTTTTAGTAGTTGATTTTGTATTTTATTCAGATTTTACATCGTATTAATTGATGAAAGCTCATTCCAGGGCCATCTGACCTGTTCCCATTGATCAGAAATGGGCAAATACGAATTGAGGGTATGTTGTGACAAAAACTGATCAAAACAACATATTTTTCTGGGAGTTTCAAACAAGAATTTATTTCAGAGAAAACTCATGGATGGGAACTGGTTTGCATCATGATAGTGCATTTGCCTCTGGATGATGATTGAGAACACATACAACATTCAATCTGTAGTTCCGCAAGTAGCGTGGCACGGCATGGTTTTAAAGTGAATATTTTACCTCAGAATTGGACAATTTTAAAGAGGCTGCACCAAGATATTTCACATTCCTGCATAGGTAAGGAGCACTAATAGAGCAGAATATTTGTGTTTATGTAAAAGCTTCTAGTGTGTCTAGGTCACAAATGTCGAACTCATATTGCTGTATGCCCACTTATTTGGAATATTGAATTAAATACATACTGTCCGAGGGCGTGAAATTGATAATTTTAAATTAACTGGTCACTGCCCCCTTTGTCGATTTTTAAAAATTGTTTGGCTCAGTTGACAGAGGCATTTTATGGCGGCGTTTCACTGACAATGGTATTGGCGGTAAAATGATTAGTGCAATGTGGTCTTTGTATTATTCAATCACCGCTTTTGTACGGGTAAACTCTTATGAATGTTGGGTCGTGTCATAACTCCCGTTCTAACGCGTTAGAATGATAACGCGTTACTTTTGAGAAGAAACACGTTACAAATGTAGGACCTATACAGTGTATAGTAAAATACATATTTCTAACGCGTTACTTCTCAAACTAACGCGTTAGAAAACAGAAGTAACGAGCTAGACACGAGAAGCAACGTTAGAATTGACCAGGTTGGCGCTTCGTGTCACAAGTGCGGTTGTGACACGTCTGTGAATGGATAAATGGGGCTTATATGTTATGCAACCAGTGCAGCGCCAGATCAGCCTGCGCATCCGCACATTCTGATCAAGGTCTACACAGTCCGTAATTCAGTGACTGTAGAAATGGGGCTTATGGGATGTGTGACCAGTGTAACAGTAGCTCCTGATCAAATAGTACTCATGTAGCCAGATAACGATCTACATCTGGCCTGGCCCCCTCAATAAATTTGTAATAAAGCACATATGCTCATCATCAAGTTTGCTGAGAATGCAGGAAATGGCGTTTCACGCCTCTTAGATATCAAAAATTTCCGGGGAACCATGCCCCTGGCACCCCCTAGCAACATCGGGAAAGGGTTAAATATATTATCAATTACCAATCTAATGACGGGGGAAAAGTGAGTGGGGGTGTGGGGAATGAGTGGGGGTGGGACATGGGTAGCTCTATATTCCCATTGAGCTCCTTCACTATCATTATGCATCTCTTTAAGGTAGTAGCATGTTTATATATGAATATGTCGATGTCTGACTATCCAAGTGGGTGAGGGTGAGGGGGCGACAGGCATACATGGGAAATTAAATTGCAAACAACATCCAACAAAACGAATTAGACAGTGCAATACATCCGTGTGGATATATTAAATATCCACAAGTCAGTACTGCCGCTATAATGCCAGTTTCATAGTTAATTCAGAGTATAATGCTTACCCCGGCTACTAATTTCCAGTGACAGAGATTAAGTTCAATGTGTTATGTGCCTAATATGAGAGAAGCCATGTTATTTTGTTCCTCTGAAGATGTGCGAGATCTTATGAAAAATGATTTAAAAAAATACGATACGATGCCGTAAATGACGTCAAAAGTTGACGAAAATCTATTCAACTTTGGACATCATTTACAAATTAGATGGCCGCGGCCCGCATTTCGCGCCCGCCGAGGCTTCGATAGTATACCGAAAAGCTTTAACCAAAAACTTAAACCAAAAACATTAAACCGGACGTACGTACGCCAATGTGCCGACTATGTCGCGCTGTCCGCAAGCGGGCGCAACAAACATATCACAGTTTCTGTAGTTATTTTCCCTGAAAATATCGCACATATTTGGTACAACATCTCATAGGTTGGTCTCATAATTATATTTGTCCTGAAAGGCGGAGAAACAAATGTTGCCATTTGCTGTTTTTCATTGTTAACTCTATAAAAAGCGCGTTTTGACGGCACATGAGAATTATCTCCAATGTAGATTATCATAACGCGGTGTCATTGAATGTCTTTATCAAGAACATGAACACCAAAGAATATGAACGCCCGTCGAGGCATAGTGTTGTAATGTTAGTTGGTGCACATAGCTACTCTTTATTTGTGTTATACATTAATAACAGTAATACTCTAAGCTGTAAATCACCAGAGGTCAGCCCAGGCCATGTGTTCGGTCATTTTACAAATCACAGACCAGACCACATGTCAAATTCATACAGCTGAACCATTCTGGGAGTAGGGCATTTTACAGGTATATCATACTTAGCTGTGTCATTAAATAACATTGTCTTACGACAAAGTTATTGCAACAGTAAATATGGGGTCATAACTCACTGGAAAACAATAAGGTTCTTCCATTTCCCATGAGACAGGTAATACTCATACCCAATTTTGTACAGATCCGTTAAGTAGAAGTTGAAATATCGCGAGAACAAGGATAGAGAATGCGAACATTTTAATAAATGGGGCTGTGACTAGAGAAATGGCGCTTATGGCTCATGCGACCAGTGTATATCCAGATCAGCCTGTGCAACCACACAGTCTGAGGGTCAGCACTGATCGGCATTCAATCAGTGAAGCACTCGCCATGCTTCTAACTAACACTATTGGTCGTTATCAGGCTACAGGAATATTTGAGCAGGAGCTATCATGCCATTTCTCTTCGAATAGTCGCCGCAGGGAGAATTAGAAACAGTTGAAGTGTTCTTCCTCTTGCCATTCCTGGAGAAAACGGTAGGAATTCCGAGGCGAGCCACGGAATACCTACACGTTTCCTAGCCGCGCCTGATATCAAAACATACCAGCCTGATATACTTGATTACTTTTTATGTAACATTGTTTTGCTTACCGGGCTCATGGGGTCTGCACCGGTGAACAGCACATTCGTTATTGACTGTGTGTTGGGACAATAGGGCATACATTCTATAATGTTGGTCACGTGGCCAAATCTCCAGTCAAATGTGTCCATATTCACTGTCATGTGAACACATTTCACTGGATTACATGCCCGGGACGTCATATCGAGTTGAGCTAGGTGTGACTAGCAACAATGAAAAAGCTAATCTGTGTGTTTTGTCTATAACTGGGAAAATTGTATTTTGGCCTTTGCCGAACCAGATCAGATCACATTATCAGGACCTGCATGTCACGCCAGGGTGACACCGGGCTAGTTTACTGAAGGGATGGAACACCAAACACGTTGTGGACAGAGACAACAAGGTATATTTTTACAATGATGATGTATTTATATAAATGAAATGCACAAACAATGGATGGTAATGTCAGTACGGACAACGTCCCATAGTTGCGATCGCCAAAGGCACTTGCACAACCAAGGCACCTCCACGATTCTGGAACAGGTAGGTATAGTTCAACAGTATACGTCATCATGATCAGGATCAAGATTCAATGTTAGAGTTCCGTTAATTAACTCCGGCTTCCGCCATGATGGGAGTGACGTTCTAATGACGTTTAAAGTTGCTTGTAACTATAAGATACCGAGCCTACTTGGGCGGATGGGGCCAATAACACATGGTGAACGTCCTTAGAGATTCATCTTCCTTGGACGGAATGACGTCACCGGAATGATGCCCCACTCGATACGCCCTTGGTCCACGCGGAGCAGAGTCCCCGCTGGTACACGGTGTCGTGTTGTGGACTCCAGAATAAATAGATATGTGTTGCGTACTGGTTCTACGCATACACATAGGATGGACGTGCCGTCGCTGGTTGCTGACTGGCTGGCTGACTGCCTGGCTGGTGTACTAGCTGGGACTACAAAACACCAACGGTGTTGTTACCAGAATGTAACGTGTTATAGTCTCAACAATAGTCACAGTAGTGCACATGAAATCAATATTATGATTGCATGGCAACACTAAACAACATCATATATTACAATGATGAAACATGATAAATTGCAATGTACACAAAGATATTTTCACTAATTGGAAGAAGGGGGTTGATGGAATTCATAAGTCGGAAAATGCGATATAACACATTAATGAACAGCCACTATATCTAGTGTACCCAACGATATATCTCTTCACAGCCGTACATGTGAATACAGACGTCATTCACAGTTATTTACCATTAGTAAACAAACATTTGATTGCGACAGGCCTTACCCTGATCAGATTGCCCGTGGCCAACTGCGCTAACTTAATAAAGAGCAATGGTGCCAAGTATTTTCCTGTGCAGACTCACAGACTCTAATCAGACTGTAGGATTCCACAGGCTGACCCATCAGTGATTGAAATAAATTATACTTCACATCATGTCCTTATTGCAGCTTACTGACGTATAAATTAGTGCATTTAGAGCAGAACTGTCTGATCTGGTCTATCCTGGTCGCAATAGCATTTACAATATTTACAATACACTGTGAACGTATATGACTTAATAGAATGAATGTACAGACGACTGGATTAGGAGTTTACATGTGTCCCCCATAGAGTAATGAAAGTCGTCCAGAAAATTTACGTTACAATTGTGACATGTTTAAAATTGGCAATATTCTCATGTATTGTACAGGGCGCAGAACTGATATTGGACTGAATCGTAATATAAAATGCATAGCTAATGTTAGTGAACATTTCAATAGAGTTCGCCCTTCATTTACAAATACAATAAATTGATAATGCAATTAGTCAGAGTGACATGCAACAAAACACATGAGAATAATATGCCATTACAATACTCACGGAATGCTCTCACATGCCAGTCCTGTAATCGTTATCATTTACACGTAGACACGACGAATTAATGAATCAATAAGATTTGACTAAGGGAGATAATCTACATCAGCGGATACATGCCATATGGCTTTTATTAACCAAGCGTTTGGTCGAAACGGGACCAAATAACTCAGGTAAATGAAATAGTGCAGTATTATCGAGGATACGATAACGATGCGTAGAATTTCCGGTCTTGGCAAGATTCATACTTAAATTGCAGCATTAGAAAGTAACTACAAACATATGTACTCACCAATTCCCAGTGATAGCTTGTGATATAATGTGTCACAATAATGTAATTGAATGTCCGACTGATAGTATATGGTGCTATATCAAATATATATGCCCACCCTAGTGCACAGATTTCCTCATGTAGTCTGCCTGTCAATGTAAAAACTATGTGCCAACATTTGGCTTACAATTTTGCGTAAGTGGACTAATGTTATAACAGTCAGTCTAGCTCATGAGATATCTGGTGAATTAATATGAAATACTTCAGTCATAAGTAGATATCACCTACTAGGTAATTAGGCTAGCATCCAAGTCTGCGTAATCAGTGTAAATCACCTAGATATAACCAGTGCAAAATACAATACTGGTGGTCCGTGCACGGTTTCGGATAAAGCGCTATTCTCTCCAGCGGTGTATTCCACGGGAGCGATATTTCACACATGAATACCGATTCGATCGTCTGTACTAGATTATTCGATTATTGTGCTCTAGACTAGTATTGTGTGACCCGTGTTACAAATAATGGATGATAAAGAAAATAGTCGGCTACGATTCGTGACACTGCACTATTTACCATTCAGTCAGTGAGAAGTCAGTATATTCTTAACAAACAATACCCCTTTCTAAGCTGCAGGGGTCTGCTAGCAGATCAATAGCTGGACTGGCCTCACATTCCATAAGCCACTTTTTTCCAGATTTCGTAATCGACAATAAAGGCCATTGTAGTGGAGTTTTAAGCCATTTAATATACTGCCATTGAGAAATTAGCCCACACGATTTGCCACCAGTGTAGTTCCCGATGGTGTATTCCCACAGCCTGCTGATCTGGATCTACATTATTTGTCATTCATTCAATGAAACGACACACATTATAATGTCTTCTATTCACACGCACGCATGCACGCACGCACAAACACAAGCATTTCCTTCCGCATGTTTTCCATAGCAGATGTACGTGTTGTCTGAATGAAAATTACAATTCACCATTATACATGGCAATGTAAGATGGATCAATGGGGCTGTTTGACGAACGTAGCTCCTGTAGCCTATTTAACCAACATTGCAAAATATACTTATCTAACAAAGTATACTTTGAGGGAGAAATGTTCAATTTTAGGATAAATTTATAATTTTTATGATACTGAATTTATTACATTATCACACCAATTTTGGCTGTGATAATGTGATACATTCAGTATAATATTTCCACATACTTTTAATCATCAAATATATGCAGTGGTTAGTTCTATATGTCATAATGCATTTCTGGAAAAATAAATGATTACTCCCTCAAAGTAGACTTTGCTATATTCATTATATATACACTTCTAATACAGGTAAAATGATGATTGTGTGTGTCTTGATTAACTTTAGAATACACACAATACAACCGGTGTCATTTTAATTTTTAAGAATCCTCATGGCGGCTATACTTAATGTAAAAATGGCCGCTCAGAAATCGTAATCATTATATTGTATTAATCATATTCACAATTCTTAGGTAGATACAATATTGTTTCTTGCAGCTATGCCATCTACATACTTCAAATAATAAAACTGGTGTTGGTTCCATTGTTTGAGATAACTGGTATGGCGGATATTTGGTTTTCCAAATTGCCGCTATTTCAATATTATTTAGAGTGTGTTCACTAGTCTACCAATTGTCGTTGAAAATATTAGATTGTGTCGAAAAATGATTTTATTTTTATTATGAAATATGAATTATAACCGTTTATAAAAGTTCCGTTTTTACCACATAATAAGTACACGAGTTCCACAAAAATGGAGACCGACAGTCATAGTTAATGCTTTTAAAAATAGATAATGTATTCTGTTCACTGAAAGCCTGAAATGGAGTCGATATCTCCAAGGTGTCTGCTCTTTGAAGTGGTAAAGTCATGTGACAAACATAATCTCCAACTGGCTTCCATTTGATATGAGATATTAGAAAACCCGGAGGCTCGGTGCATACATTTTGCGTGACTCGTGTCAAAAATCCCATATAAATGGAAACTCGTTTGTGATCCTCTAATAAGGTACGTGTATACTCATCGACTCTGCTAGACAGGGAAATAACTTGGTAATGCATTTCAGCCATCACTGTACCAGGAACCAAACTTGGTAGTCCAGATGTTAACCGGCAATTTATGGGTGTAGCAGGATTGTTGGGAGATACAATAGTGTATGGTTGATTAATCTTCTGTGGTATGTCCTGAGTCAAATTCAGGAGGGGTGCCAAATACATTGGCACCCTTGAGGAAAACGTTTCAGAGCCCAAAAGACAAAATGGCCACTATCGATATTATTGTGCATATGTTACAATATACAGAAGTGTAATTGTGGTGCCCATTGTTTTGCTTTTATAGTCAGGGAATTTAATAAAACTGTAGATTGGATGGTACCAGATACTGCTATGTCCTCCTAAATTCAAGATGGCCGCCATTATTTTCGGAAAATGCTAAAAATATAACATTGTAATATATAGTAAACACTTAGTCCTATTATGTAGTATTTACCTGAATACGAGCACTTCCAAAACTGATTACATGTACATGCATATACTCCTTTGTTCAACAATCGTGATTATTTGAGGGGACGATAAAATAAAGTACGTGACTAAAATCAGCAACGGTCAACATTTATCTTGTAGTATGCATGTATATATGATATATACCAGTATTTATACTTACTGTTCTGAATATAACTTATACATTAGTTTACTATAGGTTGCTGAGACTGAAGCTACGTTATGTGTGAACAGTGTTGTTTATGATCTTCAGTACTCATCGGTTCTGCAACTTGATTATGGGCTATATTGTTTATCTGAATCATGTATTGTGAGCTCACTGACTGAATCACGAAAAGTGTAGACCCCTATTCGACTGTGCGGATGCACTGGCCGCGTTGGTCATATAGTATTACCCAATTTCACTATTCCCCAAGGGAAAGCATAGTCATTATGCGGCACAATCCAGGAATTCTGAATGAGTTATGGTCGTACATGTACATCGAATCCACATGTATGTGGTACATGTACGGGCATAATAAGTCTGGTGGTCTCGTAGGACTGACGCTGAATCATCTGTGGCAATGTGGACATTGAATGTATACATATTGTGTAGCCAACTTCATGGTGATCCCATCGCACTACAGGCAGAGTGATATAAACAAAGTTGTTACGACCCACAAGCAGAAACGCCATCTATGAGCAAAGCTGCTGATGCATCTGACCGGGCAAAAATACAAACCCTGTTGGCCGCTGACACTTATCCTTCAGAATTAGTGGCACATGATGTCTCTCTACATGTGAATGTAGACCAGTCGGCTAACATCGGCGAACAACAGGTGATTTAATTAGTCTGGTTGGCCAGATTGTTTCAATAAGAATCTCAGCAATAGTGTCAACTAATAATCATCAAACGCGACAGGGACATATAGTATGAACGAAGTATGAACTGTCACCTGTTCCAACATGTATCCATTGTTGATGACAATAGGAACATGCGATTTCGACCAAAGTCACATGTGAAAGCAACACTGCAAGTTGAGCAATCACATCACACGTTGATCCCATTAGAAACTGTTGTCATTGATGGCTGCGCTTTACATGGACTGTCCAGTGGCCGACAAGTGGATATATGGAAGACTATGTTATCAACCTCGTGAGAACCATTTAATATATCTGGCACACACAAATAATGGATACCTGGTGTTCGGCAGATATATAAACGACAGTACAAAACAAACTTAATGATAAGGGCGACGAGCTCCGGCCAAGATGCAAGTCGTAAATGTCAGCTGACTCTGCAGACGATATTGCGACACAAACTGTATCTTACAATAAGGTTCAGCTAATCGATGTGATTTGTGAGTATCGTATTGGCCACATTGCTTACAACGAGAAACATTTTGCAATCACATGGAAAGATCTGACACATTTTCAACGTTGTAAGAACACTGTCATATGATGGCACGATACGAAAACAACTCATAAATAAGCCGATGTGATTATCGTTCAACAGTTGATCGACATATCCAAGTGGTCTTGGATAACACTGATATATTTTTCCTGCAGAGTCAATTCTACATTCGAGAGAAACTGACGTTGAATGTTACCATGCAACGTCCTTGCGCTGAAAGAACACTGGTTGACATTGGTTCATGGTCAACACACCGCTGACGAAAATGGTGTTATAGCTGAGGCGACATGCTTCATTCTAGCTTGTTATGTATCCAACGTCAAAGATGAAATGTCTGCCCACGGTTGGACACTCTGGAAGACCAAGATGACAAATCCAAAGATAACGTCTACTTCAAAGCTAAAGGTTTTATCTCCATTTTACAATGCATTATTCGAACATATGAGTCATGCCCACTACCCACCCATCATTTGGATGCAACAATTCAGTCAAACAGACCAGTATTGGACCCATCCCAATATGGCTGACACAAAACCTGAGGATGGTAATCTTAGACAAACAACTTTACCACATGCTGTTTCTCCAGTTCCACTCAACATGCGTCATACGATCAAATGTTCAACCCGGCCACGTTCTATTGGTAGATTCGGATGTGTCATGTTCCATGCTAGCGTGCGGGTCTAAATTGTGCTAATGAGCAAACTAAGGCCTAACATCCAGTCCAGCTGATGATGATAATGACCGAACATTAGCATTGATGACAATTCCATATGTATATACAGTAATATCATTGTTAGTGATCACGGGTGGATTATAGTCTGATTGCATGCAAGTGTTGTGATTTTGTAATCTTGAATGCAGCTCAATTATGGCAGTATATTTATATTCTTTATCTGAGTTAGATACAATAAATACCATGTAATGCAGTAACACACCTCAAAGCTGAAACAGTGGTTTTATTTTAATCATGATTGCAGACTGTTTTGTTCACATTTCATCCACATCTGAGACACTGTGCCTTTAAGTTAATATTGTCAGAAACTGTAATAAACTGGTGAGATATTTTGGTATCAGCATAAATTGGCGTTTTCGCTATGCATGTACATCACGGTGGGTATACAAGTAGTACGTCACGGGCACCTATGTGGATGGGGTGCACTGAATCAGGTAAAACAATTCCTCCATTTCATACCATACTTTATTTAATATCTCAGCAACTACTGACGCAATTTTCCTCTAAACAGGTTCTTGAACAGTGTACGTGTTTAACCAATAACACCTTTATTTCCTAACCGATAACAATAAAACTGGTCCCAGATTGTTTAGATTAATGTATTGGACATGAACAGCCAAATGCAAGTCAAACATTTATATATCGTCTGGAAAACGTCAAATATTCTTGAATAGATTGTCGACTTTCCAAAGCGGAGACAATTGGTAACACATTGTGTTTAGAACTTTACAGCGCGACGTTTATTCGCTGACACAGTAACGGGGTATTTCGTAGTGGATTCTGACACATCGCAGGAAATGGCTATCCAATCAAATGGCGTGCCACGCGTGTAGTCTCCGCTTTTAGGGTTCGACAGAAATTCTCGCAAGTGTATGGATGTTAATGTCTTAAATGTAGGAACAGATACATGTAGTTCACGTATTATATCGGCATTAGCTCCTAAATCGATAGATCCCGAATTTTGTGTTTGTGCTTGAACATTGATGATATAAACTGTCTGAAAGCAACGCATGTTGGAAATTGTAGTGGCCAAATATTAAAAAAAGTATTTTCATAGTATAAAGGGGGTCCGAAAGTTCGGAAAGTTGAACGAGTAGATACTTGACGATTTCTGTCGTGTGTAGTGAGTGAGCATTAGTAGTTGCACAAAACTCTATAAATTACCCAAAACCAACTAAATCCACCAAAATACCCATATGACAACAATATACTGACCATCTGTTCAAAGACCTGTTGTAGATACACATGTAAATAGATTAGCAACACCCGCCGATGTCCCCGTCCTCGTACATTTAGCCATTTATGAGTTATTTTGATAAAACTTACATATTCCTAGAAATATGGAAAATGGGGTGGACTCGGATTCAAAGTATGCCCCGACGTCGGTAGAAAATACAGCTTATAGCCATCACACGAACACTCACTGGTCCTCATAGAGTAATGTTGGCATGCAATAATATTGCACATTCGCCAATACGTAAGGAAAACTCGAATGTTAAACCCGAGTGCACCCCATAGTTCCATTATTAAATTTAATAAAGTAAAGTGGAGAACGTTTCTTACCTGATTCAGTGCACCCCATCCAAATAGCAGGTGCCCGTTATGTACTATACCACCTACGTACATGTGTGAATTCACACTACGCCACATTTAAAAATACATCTATATTATAGCAATATACCCAATTTTCCAAATTTCAGTCCGAAATTGGGAAATAATGATTGAGCCGGGAATAAAATCAAAAATTGAAATTCAATTTGCGCATCAACACACCAATAGGAAATCACATGCCAAATTTGAAGTCTGCAGCTATTACAGTTTAAAAGTTGTACTTCTTACAAGACAAACGTGTGGAGTTCAAAGTCCAAACCGGGAAGATAATCCAAGACCCAGGATTTCAAAAATCTAGCAGGCATAAAATGTTTCATGAAAGGAATTAAATAAGTGTATAATTGTGTAATTATTACACAAGTTTTAAAACTTACGAGTGCCCGCAATACAGATATAATCATTTAGTAATATTTATTTCACTGATATTGACTCGTGGTGGTGTCATACTATTTGATATGCAAATGAAGCAGGACATTTTTAAATTATTTATTAAATGCGTTACCTTGAAATAATATGTTATCGACATATTATAAAGTATGATCATTGCACATGAAGAAATAAATACAGGGCCAGTTAACTGTTTTATAGTTGTAGGTGATGCATACCACTGGGTGGCCATACTGTGGAAATACGTATAGTGGTTGTATACCTAAATTTAAGAGTATTGAAGATAAAAGCATTACCAAAAACTGTAAATTCGATGTGGCGTCGACAGACGGACAAAACGGACGGACAGTTATATATCATAATATGTGTTATCAAAACAGCGTACTACTATAAACATACATGGTCAACACATGTTCATTAACGACTACAACCTAGTAAGTCAACTATGTGTAATAATAACAGTTACTATTATATGTTAGTTTGTTTCATAACGTCCCGGTTAACATAACGTACACAATGTTATGTTTGTATTTTCAAATATGAATACGGGACCGGTAGGTGGCGTGCATCCCGGTAGAATATGTACATGTGATGATCACGTGAACCTCATTCAGTTCCGTAGTGAGAATACTGAATTCCGGCAGCACGACTTCGTACGTGTCTGTGCTGGCGAACGGCACGTCGGTGAGATCGGAATATCCAGACTGCGAGCCGACGAGCAGAGAGTACGTCGCGGGGATGTTGGAGTTCAGCGTAAACACGTCGTGCCAGTCGAGACGGACCCGATTGCCGTGGACCACTGTCTTCATCGGAACACCTGCAAATGGAACAGGAGTAGTATTATGCGCCATGTAGCTGCACTCATCGTGGTCGTGGTTGAATTAATGCGATAACATTGCGAGCAGTCAGTAACTCTTTAAAACGCCATGTATGAGCGTTTTGCAGAGTTTTTGATTGACAAAATATTAATGCTGTATTCCAGAAACACTGAACACGCTGACACTGATTTATTAGGTAAAGAGTTTTGTATTGGCCTATTTACACACCGATTGATAACATATCGTCGTCTCATATATTGACTAGAGACGCATACAACTATCCGGTGCAAAATTTTCGTTGATGTTGGATTTTTCTAACGACGCCGTATGATACTATCGACGTTAGCAGTGGTTAGTGCGATGACTCAACTTAAAGGAAGCCGCGCTTTTTTGTGGAGCGCGGACAGTGTTTTACTCCTCACTGCTAATCGCGGACCCTGTCAGCGCTAGGGGCTTCCCTCAAATATCTACCTCGTTTGCAGTTTTACTACGGGATTCCCATTCAGAAAAGTTGTAAATTCATTCATAAATACATGTCACATGATGTTCACGTGATACTATCTAAATATACCGATCAATCGACGTGGAATATGCCAACACAAAGCCGTGTAATCCCAAAAGTCAATACACAGAAAATTTCTCCAAAATGGCGAACCGTGTGATGAATGTAGATGAAGTTTTAGCACAATTATTTACGGATAGTGAAAGTGATGAAGATCTGGAATTGGATGTTATTGATGAAGAATATGTTTTAGAAGAAATTTTGATGAATACCACCGTTGTAAGGGAGGTAGACATGGTGCAATCACAGGCAGATCGCCAGTTACCAAGCGATTAAGAGAGTGGGTGGGGTAACATTGATTCGCCACCCATTGTGATGCCATTTACGGGTGTAAACGAGCTGACAGGTCTCACAGATTGCCGTTTCCCGCTGGATTTTTATAATATATTGTTTGATGAATCAATGTGGCAAACTATGACTGATGAGACGAACAATTATACAGCAGAAAGACTCCAAAACATTCAACTAAAGCCACACAGCCGATTGCACAAATGGACTCCCGTGAATGTGGATGACATGAAGGTGTTTATGGCCCTTGTTATCCTGATGGGCGTTTTCAGAAAAACTAACATAGAAGATTACTGGTCGACAAATGAATCTAATACAACACCGTTTTCCAACAAGAACAGGACAAAAGACAGATTCCTGTTGATTCTGTCAAATCTTCATCTGGCTGACAACACAGGCGACACAAATACTGACCGGCTTTACAAGATCCGACCATTCCTGTCCATGATCCAGACAAACTTTATGAAATACACACCGGAGAGGGATCTCGCTTTTGATGAAGGGACATGTCCGTTCAAGGGCCGTGTCAAATTCCGTGTCTACAATCCGATGAAGCCAAATAAGTTTGGAATAACATTGTTCCAGCTATGTGAATCATCATCAGGATATTGTGTCGGTACGGATGTCTATCACGGGGAAACGGATTGCGCGGCGTATGTCACCACATTGGACGACACGGAAGAACATTTCCAAGACTTAACTCAATCATCCAAAAGGCAAAAAGCAAAAACAGGGATGTTATCCATGGGACATCATGTGTATATGGAAAACTACTACAATTCACCAGAATTGTTTGACATACTCAGTTCGTATGACACATATGCGTGTGGGACAGTACGCACCAACCGTAAAGAAGTCCCGAACGTTTTCAAAATAAAACTACGACAACAGGGCGAGACCATATTTCGTCGTCGCGAAAACCTACTTGCAATCAAGTACCACGACAAGCGTGATGTTCACATGCTATCGACCATCCATGAGGCGAAAACAGTGTTGACAGACAAAGTAAATCGGAAAACAAACGTGCCAATAATGAAGCCAGCCGCCATTCTCGATTACATCAAAAATATGGAAGGTGTTGATCTTTCAGATCAAATACTACAGTATTATGATGTACTTCGGAAGTGCGTAAAGTGGTGGAAGAAGTTGTTCTTCCACTTGTTCGATCTGCTGGTGGTCAACGCATATGCCTTGTCACGCAAGTATGGGGGACCTCAGAAGAAGCGATCGCACGTTGATTTCCGGTTGTCATTGGTATCCGCCCTTATCGAATCTGCACCAAATGCCACAAAACCTCAGAAGAAGGGATGGAGATCAGTTGAGGATATACCACGGTTGACGGAGCGCCATTTTATTGGACACATCAAGGCCAAACCAGGGGCGAAAAAACAACGAGTGGTCAGAGACTGTATTGTCTGTAATCCGAAGAAGAAAGACCGAATCGGGTTCACACGAAAACAATCTGCATATGAATGCATTCAATGTGGAAAATATATGTGTATGCCAGAGTGCTTTCAGCGATATCACACTCTGAAGTACTACAGATTGAATAGAGGAAATCCTAACAGTCCATCAGATTCAAGTGACTCGGACTAACGTTACAAATATTTCGGCCCCGCTTGAGAAAATGGACCTTACAACATTTGTGATGAACGTAGCCCCAGATCAGCCTGCGCAATAATATTCATTGATTGATGAAGTGCATATACATGTATATTCATCATCCATCAATCAGCATCAACCAATGAATATACTGAGGTTACATTTTGAACAGTTTTGTAATATTCATGTCCGTAGTCATAGTAGTACTAGTGTGGCAGTAATAATGTCATAAATAAGATTTATGTTGGCAGTTACATACATATGACAGGCAATGGTTTTATATATTTAATATCCATTATAATAATGTAGTAGAACGATGGATAAATAGTATTTCATAGCCAAACAATCAAATATAATTGTTGAAATATTTTTTTTCCACAGATTTCTGTATGTATGTGATACTTCATATATGTTCAGGTATTATTTACATGTACATACTGTCATGAAAATTATATCTGTGCGTAACTTATTCGATTTCCAACAGTTATTACGCTGGTACTAATATCATAATCTCAATAGCCTTTCAGTTAAACGTGTTCTACTGAGGTCACTGGCATATAATTGTTTACATCTGTTAGATTGCAATAGTTCTGCAGCAGTGGCAGGGCTAATAAGCCAATAGTTCCATAGCAGGATAAGGGTTAATTTGCCTAGCATGTACGTAACCTGGCACTGTCTGATAAAGTTAATACATGTACCAAGAAAATTTCTTATGATGCCAATCTGAAAACCCGATCATTAGTGGCTACGTGTTATAGCCGATATGAGTGTGTCCAGTCCACATTATGCGTGGATATAGCGAACGATAGACTGATTGAATGGCTATCCGCGTAGGGCACTGAACAGAGCGTACATGAGAGGCGTACAGGTAATCTAAAAAGTGTTTTCGTTTTCGCAGTCAACAGCCACTTCATCGTGTTTACCGTACAGCTAAAAGCAGTTGTAGCTTTTGTTGATTTTTAACAAATTCGAAAAAAATTAATGCTCCATCCATAATCATCAACATGGTCATTATACTTATTATGTTAAGCCAGTTACCGGATAATTGGGGTTCCCGGCCATATACTATACGGCCAGTCGCAATGGTGTCGCTCTGGTAACCACCACCGTTGACAGCACGCACGTCTCCAGTTATCATAGAACCATCCGCGATATTCAACTTCGAGACAAGGATCTGCGTGCGCATATCGGTGCTTGTCCAGTCGACCATTGTGTTGTTGTCCTTCAACAGACGATATTCGTAGTGGTGTATACCAGACGGGTCTGAGAATCCCGCCCATGCGAGATGTACGCACGTGCCATCAGACTGGATTGGCGTGATTGGCGGATCGTCAAGGAAGGTCGTTGTTGATAAACTGGACACATCTGTTGGCACAAAATCCACATGCGCGTTTTCTGAGTTCGGTTTCCGAGATGAAATGACAACAGTACGTGACGTCACTGAAGTCATCAGTTGGACGGCGTTAACACATGTTACGGTGACGGAAAGCCGCTGGCCGTTGTGTACATCCGGAAGTGAAATAACGCAGGAAGTGCTGTTTGAGTTCGTTGTACGCTTTTTAGATTCGGTGGTAGTCAGTCCAACTGGAATACAAATGTGTCTTAACAGAAGAGGTATGCATACACATAACAACTTGAATGGCTAGTGTCTAACATACTGTAGATTTCATAAAGACGTGTTTTACACTACTTAAACATAAGTAATGGTCAATATGTTTTATATTGCTTCTGATCTAAATTGTTTCATTGGTCGCCTATTTGGTCCTTCAAATATCATCAAAAATTAATGCGGAGTATAAGGAATGCAATGAGATTACAAAACAGTGACTACATATGTGACAACTAGGTATTCGCACAAACATAATTATAATGAAATTTGTCCAGCGATGTTAGGAAAACATTCAATATGTCACAGACCTGAAACATATAGTTCAAAAGTCCATAATGCATAACAGTTGCTAGGCAACGAATGCACCAACCGTGTATACCGTCTTCAAGTATATTAAGGTTGAATATCTTAACCTCAATGTGAATAGGACAATATTTTCGGAGCGCTACATGCATAAATGTATAATATTATAACCTAATGACATCGATGAAAACGAGTGTCGTTGAATGTATTGACTGATGACATTTTTTGTTGCGAGCTGCAAGGTAATAAATAAACAGACGGAATATACGTGACTGTCGTGTATATGAATACGAAAGAAACATCATGTCCAAATATAGGGCAATACGCAGAAAGCATATAAATAGAGAGGCAACAGTAACTACATAGTACATGTACCTAAATTGCACCAACACCGTTTAATGCCACTCTCGGCATCTGTAGCCTTCCATTCAGCGACAATCGATATCTCTGATGTTACGGAAGACGGACTTGTATCCACGTGCGTCATTAGTTCTTCTATATCTGGCGGTGTGTGGTCCATTGTGATTGGCCCGCCATGGAATGTCGATCGGAGTCCCGCGTAGTTCTCAGCTATCACCGTGACGTAGACTGGACTACCGTGTGGCACGTGGGTCGGTATGACGCCATTGTTCCCACCACGGACCGGTGATAGGGCTCGCACTTGGAACCCGCCCGGCGTTGTTCCAGCACCGACAAGTACCTATAGGAAAGAAATAGGTGACATAAATGGTTTGGCGTCGTAGCCAGTGTTCATGTCACATTGGACGACTCTCGGTTTTTATGTTTATCCTCATGCATAGAAACCAACAAAATTCCGCATTTAGGTCAATGTGCCTAGCTGTTCGACTACCAAGCCATCGAAACCTATGATAAGAAGTGATATGGTATACGTGTCAAAGCTACATACCACGTAACGTAGGGGCGACGTTTTTTTGTAAGATGGTTTAATGATTTATTGGGGTTTACGTACGTTCAACAGTAAGGCCATATCTACGGGAATGCACCTGTGTAAGAGGACCAGTATACATATCGCAATACAATTACAATGAAAACTTTCAGCACTGACAATTACTGTCCTGATCATATGTTACACACCCTTACTACATCGGACCACTTGGCCATATATATGAATCCCGGTAATATTTACAGCTAAGATGTATTCTTTAGGATGGATCCATCGTTGAGTTACACCTATCCTCCAACCCACTTGCAATGAAACGGGAACACGAAACACCGGGAAGAACCCACGTTTCCGATTTGACAACCACGTATTGTCATGCTCGATGATCGAACCCCTATCGCATGGTATTACTCGCATTGATATATATAAAAGACTCACCGTACGTTATAAATTGTGATATTAGTATTTATTTACTGTATAGCCGACTTGAATACGGTTATCTATGGCAAGCAAAATGCACAATAATTCCTTAAGCCATGGTTTGGAGCTCAAACCCTAGTTTAGGCTCCTCAAACCCTAGTTTGGGCTTAAACTGCAATTTGAGATCCCAAACGGTAGTTTTCTTAAACCCTTGTTTCAGCAAATATTGTGCACTTGGTGGCAGAAACCACCGTTTGGACTCTCAAACTAGGGTTTCTGGTAGCTTAAACCACGGTTTGAGCTCAAACCCCAGTTTCGACTGCCCAAACCCTAGTTTAGGCTCGCCAAATGCACAATAATTCCCTAAACCCCAGTTTGAGAGTCTAAACCATAGTTAGGGCTCTCAAACCCCAGTTTGAGCAATTATTGTGCATTTGGCCAGAAACTGCCGTTTGAGGTCGTAATCGAATTAAAGGCCAAAAGCCCTAGTTTGGACCCAAACCACAGTTTAAGGAAAAAACTGCCAATCGTGATCCCAAACGGTAGATTTCTTAAACCCTGGTTTGAGCAATATTGTGCACTTGGCGGCAGAAACCACAGTTTGGACTCTCAAACTAGGGTTTCTGGTAGCTTAAACCACGGTTTGAGCTCAAACCCCAGTTTAGACTGCGCAAACCCTGGTTTAGGCTCGCCAAATGCACAATAATTAACTAAACCCCAGTTTGAGAGTCTAAACCATGGTTTAGGCTCTCAACCCCCATTTTGAGCAATTATTGTGCATTTGGCCAGAAACTGCCGTTTGAGGTCGTAATCGAATTAAAAGCCTAAACCCTAGTTTGGACCCAAACCACAGTTTAAGAAAAAAACTGCCAATCGTGATCCCAAACGGTAGTTTTCTTAAACCCTGGTTTCAGCAATTATTTTGCACTTGGCGGCAGAAATCACCGCTTAGACTCTCAAACTAGGGTTTCTGATAGCTTAAACCACGGTATCAATGTATGGTTTTCATTGGACGAACATTTTCTCAATGTCTATTTTTGATTGGCTGACAGAAATTCCTTCCCGCTGGAAGCGTAGTTATCATTGGTCGGATTATTTGGAAAGTCGGGTTTTCATTAGCTGACGCATTTTCGCGCGTCTGCAACAACAATTGAATGCTGAAATGGTGACAAAAGTTAACAAAGGATATTTAAATAATTGCAAAAATAATGTTGTTCACGAATATGAACATGTTTTCTTAATCTCTTGCCTGTCCTAATCAGCATATTTGTTCAATTTATGAACAGTATATGCATACCATAGGTGCGAAACTGTGAGCCTAAACTAGAGTTTGGGCAGTCTAAACTGGGGTTTGAGCTCAAACCGTGGTTTAAGCTATCTGATTGGCTTTTGTTTTCTTAAACTGTGGTTTGGGTCCAAACTAGGGTTTAGGCTTTTTATTTGATTACGACCTCAAACGGCAGTTTCTGGCCAAATGCACAATAATTGCTCAAACTAAGGCTTGAGAGCCTAAACCATGGTTTCGACTCTCAAACTGGGGTTTAGTGAATTATTGTGCATTTGGCGAGCCCAAACTAGGGTTTGAGGAGCCTAAGCTACTAAACTAGGGTTTAAGCTCCAAACCATGGGTTAAGGAATTATTGCGCATTTGGCTTGCCATAGTTATCCCTGCTACAGGTGTGCATGTTTTGTCTGCCTATTGGTAGTAATGTTGTCCTATTTTAACTATGTTTAATCCGGGACTAGGATAATGAGTGGAATGTGAACATACATGTATGTTTATGTTCTTAGAACTTAGTATTTCTTTTCAAAGTATGATTTCCCCAGTGACACAATACATTTACCTTGTATAGGGAGCTTTCCTTGTCTAACACCTGGATGTTTACAGCAACGCGAGAATCGCTGATTTGCTGAACTTCAACTGCACGTGACGAGTCAAGATTCACTGCAGTGCATTCCTCGAGCACTGTTGCTAATGTAGCGTTCATGGAAGACATTAGGTCCAGTTTCATGTCATGTCTCCCAGTCACTGGGGATAGCAAGTTGTATTCAAACACAATGGTACCGTCGTGATTTACGGAAGTGGGCAACATCAGTGAGAATCTATTCAGTTCAAACCGGACATGCACCTCTGGATATATACTCTGTATCTCCCCGGATACCTTGTACAGGCGATTTTGTACGAAATAATGGCTCATTATAACCCAATGGCTGTCATTGGTCGATTCCTGGTTTGTGTATTTGAGGACTGTGGTGAAATTGTGGCAAGTAAACCCGACGGGAGCGGTAGCGTCAATCAGTACACCACGTGATTGTGACATATTACTCATGTGACCAGCAGCGTCGACTGCATATACCACTCCATGGTATATGCCACTATGTTCTAAATTTACATTGATGAATCTGATCCTATTCTGCAGACCGACATTTCGAAATGTATAATTGTAATGCCATTTATTTATGTCACCGGATTTCACAACGGCAGCATGGTACGATCGGATGCCGGAGTAGTGGTCAACGAAGCCTTGCCAGGACAGACTGAGTGAGGTATTTGACGACTGTACCGCCACATCGCGGTGTCTGGCGGAGGTGAAGACAATCCCTGGTAGCGGATCATCAGTGTCCACAACAAAACCGTCAGAGCTGACAGACGTGTGGAGGCCGACTGTGTTGTATGCGGTTACCGTGAAGTAGTATCGGGTGCCGTGAGACAGTGAGATGTTGGCGACCGTGTAGCTGGTTTGCAATCCGGTGTTCGTGAGGGGGTACACGTCATCAGCTGTGATAGATAGGAACTATACAAAATGCAGTACAATATTATCTCAGCATACACTACTGCCTGCGCCAATCTTGTCGATGCTTATCATTTTTTTACTTTCAATATACTTGAATAGTATGATTGAATTCAAGCAGCTTGATTTGCTGTGCCTCATCTGCGCTACCGACAGGTCAGGCTAAGCCAATCAAATTGTTTGATCGCGAGCTGCCATTACCAATATATGTTCTGCAAAGTTGACAATCTTGGCAGGACGCAGGCGGTTGTGTAATATGTTCAGCAATCTCAATACATGGACAACGTTAAGGGAGCCGTGATAACCACCAGAGAAATAAGAAATGCAAACCCCTTTTATTGCAAAATTTCACTTAAATTCTTAGAAGCGGCGTAAACGAAAGCACTACTTCACCAATACATAATTATGTAAAGATGGGTACAGGGCATACCATTCGTACCTTACACAAAACTATGGCATTGCCGTTTCATAAGCCGACACCTCTACATACAGCGATGACAAACGGATACCAATCGATTTTCGTTGTCAGTGTTTGCCATTTTGTGATTGTTCTTTCATTCTAATTCTGCCAGCAATACTCATCTACAACAGGACACATTTTCTTATCGAAAATGTAAAAGGAAAATGTGCATAGGATATGAGTTTTACGCGTTTTCATTGTTATGCTTCTTTCAAAAAAGAAACCGTGTTAATAAGTTATTCATATTAAAGTTGCATGCCCACTCACTAGGTACAAAATGCTCTTTATAGGAATTCAATAAGTGTACTTGTGTCACGATTCCACCAGGTCTAAAAATTACGAGTGGCCGCTATACAGATATAATCATTTAGTAATATTTATTTTACTGATAGTGACTCGCGGTGGTATCATGTTATTTTCATATGAAAATGAGGCAAGATATGTTTTAATTATTTATACTAATTAAATGCGTCACCTGAAAAAAAAAATGTACACACATTATAAAGTATGATCATTGCACATCATAAAATAAATACAGATAATATTAAGTAGTAATGTCCGTTCACATTATAAATTTACTTCTGATATAAAATGTATAATAATGTCAATCAATGCGTGGGGTAATGGTGAATTAATGTTTATTTTGCCAGAAAATCAGATGATGTCTCCGATATAAAGAGCGTGTTGTGAGTACTGAGTGGGCATCTACTTGTAAACATTATCGAATGTAGGCAACAATGCGCGCGAAAGTTGATGCAAAATTGGGCTAGTTGTTTGACACGATGTTGCGCCTCGTTGAATGCATGTCACGTGTTTATCATGATGTATTGTGTTAGTTTGTTCTTTATATGGGTTCATGGGTTTCATTTCAGTATATTGTATTATATTATACTTACTGATAAACAACACTCTACTTACAATTGGCGGCTGTTCCCAGTGCGACGGTATAATAGAGGATAGCGCTGTGAGACTCTTGGAAGACCCTCTCCCAGCAGCCGGTTATTTTGTCTACCCAGTCGATGTAATCGTAGTCTACATGGCAGGAACTGTCGGAGTCCTTGACAAACCCACCCTGTCTCACGTATGGTGCTGTCTGATCGACGACTATAGTGTCGGAGCGGAATACGGCGTACTGGTCGGGTCCGTACCAAGCACGAACGTATACGATATACCGTGTGTTGTGTGTCAAACTTCTACCAAGTGGCAAACAGTGAATTGCGTCCGTTCTCAGACCTACATCTTTCCAGGGATGTTCCTGTTCGAGGTCAAACAGTTCGTACCCTATTGGCTGGCCAACTATGCCCATGCTCCACTCGTATCGATGTACGTTCGTTTCAGTTAGATTAGTTACTTGCCAATGCCCTGTCAAACATGCGGATGATGCAGTTACAATCTGATGCTCATTGACCAATCCAACATAGACATCGATACTTGGACATCCTAGATGTGATACACCATGTGCATTAAGCTCACTACAAGTCCCATTAACTCTGACGTCTACACACGGCTTACCGACAACCGCACATGTACAGTCTTGGTTGCAATAATGAACATCGCATGAATGTTTCTGTATCTCGAAAATGCCTTCGTCGCGAGACGTAGCAGTTGCCAATGCTTCGACAGTTACCATTGCTGTCGAACTGTTCAGCCCGGCGTTATTTTCCGCCCAGATAGAGACGATTACTTCATCATCTGGCGATATTGCCTCTGTGAGGTTGAATAGCCCCGTGTTTATGTCAGTTGTACCATTAGCGAATACAGCTAATGTTCCGTTTGACAATTCCTGGCCGCTGTATGTGCGGCCTATTGTGATGTAGTATCGATGGATTCCGGACTCTTGATCATGAAATCCGTACCAGGATAGGTCGACGGTGGATGCCGTGGTTCCTGAATCTCGCTTCCAGTTGTACCAAGTCATCGGCGGTTTCACGCCACCAAGATGTGGCGGAGTTGCGTCAATCAGAAGATCGTCGCTGACATTCGTGGCACACAGTCCGGCGGCGTTGCATGCAGTGACGGAAATGATATACGAATCGCCGCTATGAAGCCATTGCTTACTGTCCAGATTGATGGTTAATTTGTTCTCAGCTCCTAATTCGATATGCTCGATAGGCGTGTGACCTTCATGGTGTGTCAGTAATGTTACAATGTGTCTCACAATAGGACTTTCTCTGTCTTCAAATTCCCACTGAATTCTGAGGACGGATTTCTCCCATTGCGCGGGAAATCCGCTAACAACGTTGAAGTCCGAGAGGAAGGTCGGCCGTCTAACAGAAATTGGTGGTGAGTTGTCTACCCTGAAGCTATCAGACGATTGTGTTACTCGGAGTCCCGCCTTGTTAGTCGCCATTACGCTGGCGTATAGATCGGTGTTGGTAGGGAGATGTAGACCAGTTTTTATCGTGCTGGATGACAATAGACAATTAGACCATGGCTGGATATCGCAGGATAATGGAGATGTGCCGAGACAAATGCCAAAGTGATCCAATCCGGATTGGGGGTCTTCAAAGCCGACCCATTCCACGTGAGCCGAAGTACTGTATACAAAAACATACAAACTCAATAGCGTAGTGCTATTAACAGTTTTCACGCTAAGCCATGATGTCACCTCAGTGAGAATTATCGATATGAGCTCTCTGAGCTTGTTTACTAATCCTGTTTCAGTTTTAGCACGTACTGTATTGTGAATAATGTATTATTTGAAATAACATATCGTTTAAAGTATCACCTCAATATGTACAATGTCATGTTATTGTTTACGTACATAGTGGTTAGTTTTGAATATTCCGCTGCTGCCGTTAAACATGTGTAGTTATATAAATGATATCGAGTATGTACGTTTCATGGCGCTAATTGTTCGCGCTTCTGTCTTAACTTTCTGTGTGATTCGATGTGATATACATTTACCTGTGCGGTACGTATTTCCAATGGTTAATGCCGGAAGCCACCCTCGCTTGTCCCGGTATTGGCGGAGAGTTATCTAGCACTATGCCATCCGATGATCGAGTCGTACATAGTTCGGCCCAGTTGCATGCCTCTACAGTGATGAAATACCTCGATCCGGGAATGAATGTGGAATTCCATAACATCTCTGTAAATAGATAGAGAAACATACTGAATAAACAGCATTCACCCAATTTTCTTCGATTGGCATCATTCAGCATATTATATTACCTGATTTGACTGTTTCCATGAGAAGTGTATAGTTATTCAATAACGTTGCTCTGTGTATTACGCTGCTACATGTTTCTACATGGTTTCCCTGCACAAGGAGTAAACCATGAGTTGCATAATCAACTCAAACGTAAATAGCTCATATTGTATATAAGTATGTAGTTACCAGTGGAGAGACCGACGTCCACACTTGAATGTATGTCGTTTGTAAAAGGCTTGGATCCCAGAGCTACTCTGTAGTACAGTATCTCACTGTGTGGGTCGGAAAAGCCTCGCCAGCTTCCGCGTATGTGGCTCGTATCGGCTTGGTAATCTACATCCTTCTGTAAATATATGACGGATCTGGGATATGTAGTGTCATTGTTGTTGTGTAGTCATTAGTCATCGTATTGTTATGTATTGATACGTGCTAAGTTCCACCAATACGTCTGATACATGTATATGGCACACCGTTTACTTATTAACATTATTATTAAATGCACGTAAATGTGTATATAATGAATGTACATAATGTGTGTAAATTAGTACTATTAGTTTTCCATATCTTAGATAATTTCTACTTACCCCTCCGCGCCGCCCATCTATGACATGCCCGCCGATTGGAGCTGATCTGTCCAGTACAAACGAAGTGGAAACGGTGGTTGAAGACAGGTCTGCTCGATTAGTTGCCTGCGTAATATTTAAGACAATGGGTTTCAGATATCCTCTGACAGAGATAAAACATACTTTGCCAGGAAAGGTATACATTGCAAGTGCGGTTCTGTTGCACCGTTTTATTTGTGTCACGGACTGTGCTGTATTTTCACAATCGAAGACACAAACGCCTCCTAGTACTAGCACCAGCATAAGCTAAGCTCAATGTGAAAATGACACAAAACTATTTTATATACGAAACATACGATAATACACGGCAAATAATAAAATACATGGAAGAATGTACATTCAGATATCTAACGGTTTATACACCACATTGCATTTAGCAGATAGATTCCATTCACGCTAATCAACTACAGCAAAAACATATAATAAAATAACAGAACAGAATATATGATGAGCAGTAAAAATGGCTTACCACAACGTTGATGAAATATCGGTGCCCATCATGAAGTTGTGCAATGTCTGTACGGAGTTCTACTTGATCAGTGGTGTAAGCCGTAGCCGGCATGACGTCCAGTATGTCCTCTTGAGATCCAATTCCGATTTGAAAATGGCTAATGCCACTCTCGGGGTCCTGGAAGCCTGCCAGGTAGAGACGCACCGTGTCCGAGCCTAAATAGTGCCCTGTACCGAGGTCAGACTGGAGCCGTACGCTGCCTTGGGTTGGAGGTGTTGTATCCACCATTAGCTCTTCTGATGTCACACTGATATTATTCCCAGCGTAGTCAAATGCTGAAAGATTATATGATAAGCAGTACATACTGAAAGGATTAACTATATATATAAATGTAATGCTAACAGTATTTACATACTAGCTATTCTTTATATTAATTGTTTGACGCTTTCCAAGGGCTGTTTATCCTTTTGTGTATTTCAGTATATATTCATCGTTAGAAGAGATATATTTAGTAGAACCTATGATATAATCAATGTGCGTATATCGCTTACTTCTTCGGTATAGGCGACAAAGATTGTATGATAACATATAAAAATGGCGCTGTATTGGTGTGTAGGAAGATATTTAAACAACGGTACCATCATGCAGCAATGTCGTCACACATATACACAGACAATGTTCACATACTTCCCATACTTACATGTGACTGTGACGAAGACTGTTGTTCCGTCCGGGAAAGAAAAGTCGCGTAACAGCATTGTGGATGATGCCCCATCGAACTTCTTACTGAATATCAAGTCATCGCGACCGGGTGCCGACCCTGAGAATTATAAACACACACATTACTATCCTTTGTACTAGATAGTAAACTTACTATTTACTATGTATAGTCAGCTCAACACGTACTCATATCTAGTTACACGCATTAAGTCCAGAAATCTACTGTCTAAATAACATAAATACATGTAGTATCCCCAAATGAGAACGAATGGCTGAGGTAAACAATGCTGCAACAATTCGAAAGCATACGATACAGGTATGCGCTCAGCGCAGTAACATACTACTTACCAGATGCTGTCGTGTATTATCTGAATTGTCATCCAAATAGTATGCATGTCATCGGATTCTTAACAATGGACCATTGCTTTCAACTCGTTCTACATTATTTGCGTACTTACTTAGTATAATGTGATCCAAGGCACAATAAAAACTGGATTACTGCCTTTATAATTGAATGTGTTATACAAATTGTGGATAATGTGAATCGTAGATGGAAGAACACAATAAATAAAATATATAGCGAACCGACATATTCTTGCCGTAGGATACAATAATGAGTGCAGTAGCTCACGATAATCCTGTCATCTTGTTAAGTAAACCGTGTCTTATGAAATGTCGCAAATGATACTTTATAAAAAAACAAAGCAACCCAAGAGTAAAAAATAGCTGTGCACATTAATGTCCTGAGTCGGGTCGTAGTGAAGACTGCCTCGGCATCTAGAGTGTGTGTCTGAGTAAATGAGTTGATATGTCATTGGTTATTGACGTCATTTATCCATATGTGGGTAACACAAGGGTGGTGCAAACAACAGGAATGAGTAGTGCAAATCAACGCTATATGTATGTAAACCGCTGGTTGAAAAGTAATAATATAAATTTTGTCGTTCGGGTGCAAACATAAAAAAACGTTTGTTTGTGAAGGTATTGTCAACACTGCATCAGCATAATCTAGTTATGTATTTACTTATTTTCGCATTGTATCATACTGATATTAAATTTACATTTGTAAAACAGATTTCGTATACTGTCATAATGTAATAATACATACCAATATATACAGAGTATTGATACAGCGCTGTTCCATATCCCAGAATCGTTGCATCTATGTTGTCACTGAAGCCACCCCAAGTTACTTCAATTGCCGCGTTATCGACAATGTATCGCCTGCTATTGGACACTTCTACAAATCCACCAACTGGCGATATCGTGTCTATGACAAAACCATTACTGCAGGACTTTATTTCGTCTTGGTATTCGGTGAATAGTTCTCTTTCTACATACGTCTCATTGGAGTATGCGCATATAAAATAGACATGATCATGGGGCGATTTACGGAATGTCACGAAGCCAGTAGAGCTGGTAGCTGTGGTGATACAGTTCTCGTCAGTATTACATGACGCTGGAATGTACGCTGACTTCATTAGGTACCAGGTCACTTGTCTTTCATTAGCATACGTGATGGCGCCAGCTATTGCTGTATCCTTGTTTCCAAAATCCACCTCTGATTCATGCAATAGAGACAATTTCTCGCCAAGTAGAGAGCTGTGCAATATCTGCAATTGTATGAGACATGTTTAATTGCAGATTAATTTATATGCATGCAAATAGTGTATATGCGTATCTTAATATAAATATTGCGTGATAATATCCATATACATATAATCACGAATAGCAGTAATGGTATATATTAATGATAGGTTGGGTGTTGGTACATGTAGTATAATAAGTCGGTGTATTAACAATCATAATACATCAATGTAATACATATTCAAACTGAAAACACAACGTGCAGTCAGCGCAGGTTCAATGTATAATCATGAGGTTATTGCACACTTACAATCGTGATGATTTATTATTTTATATAGTTTAACTCGTTCAATAAATGCAGTAGTAAATCATTACTGATGTAAGATTCTCTACATGATACATCATTCCATCGAACGGATTGTCCATGCATTTACTTGAATATGTTGAATAAATGTATTTAGTTACTAATATATATATACGTACATATACTGTTTCTTCACATCTAATGTGCACATTGACACAAATCATTTAATTACACTTTCCTGGTACTAGAAGCAAATACCCATACGTGTTGAATCACTTTCCAATTCTGAGAAGTTGTATCGAAGTCATAGACGGTGTGTCTGTCATATACGTTCACAACTGGGATGGTCAGACGTTTACACGCAGTGTGGTCATTACCGACCTCGCTATAAGCCCGCACACACGCGAACAGGGCACGATGTGGATGTACCGGCAGCACTATGCACTCTGACACCTAAGTATATCACAACTTCATGTAAGATTATGAAAGAACATATCACAACTTGCAAACTAGGTACATGTATTTACATGTTAAGTTTACATGAACGATCCATATTGTTCAACTGTTATAACTGTGAAAGGTAATTGATTGGTAATAACTGCATTCAAAGATGCAAATAGTTAGTACGTTAGAAAAGGATTCACACATTAATTGTACACAATAATGTCTACCTACAATAAATCAGTACAATGCCATAACAATAATAGAACATTATCTTAAATCACAACTGAACAGCTGTAGGAAAATGAACTAACCGACACATGTCATAGCAGACGAACCTGAAAGTCCGTGTTTTCCTCTGTGGGTTGCGGTAGAATGTTCCACCGGTATGTAAGCGTGCTGATACCGTATTTGTCCGCCGCTATGCTCCACTGGTAGATAGTGAAAACCAAGCAAGTGTCATTTGATACCAACTTTATCAGACAATGCCTCGAAACGCTTAGAAGTTCCAAGGCTTGCCGAGGAATTGCTACCGTTAAGTCGAGCCGGATAAACTTGGTATCAAAACAAAAGCATAAGCTTGGCATTTTACATATCAGGTAACATTTGACACGACGAAATTAATATAATGTGGCTCTTCATTGAAAAACAACAGGCGTGCTTATCTTGCGTCATCAGACTAGCGTTATTTATACGTTATATGACGTGGTTTGACCGACGAACCGTCAGCAAATGTAGTTTTCGGCAAATGTAGTTTTGAATTTGGATTGACAGTTATATTAGCATTATTGTTTCAAACGTCACTTTTTCTCGATATACGTACCTGATAAAGGACGATGCCTGAGAAGCTGGCGAACGCATGCCAGCTAATCCTGACAGTGTGACAGTTCGTATGTGTATCTCCCAGCTCCATTTCAGCCCGTGCAATATCTCCGGACGGTGGTAGATTATCGACCATTACCGAATCAGATAGCACATAATCTAGGCATCTGGTACTAGTACATGGTCTGATGGCAGTTTTGTACACAACTCCGGGCCGCAACGTAAGTCCAGTAATAGTTGTTGATGAGTCGTTGTCAGTCATCGAAAAAGGCGACATAAGCTCGGTACATGTCGAATTATCCTCGTCACAATGACTTATAACAGTAGTAGCTTCGAACTGTAAAATCGACGTATCAATCGCGTTACAGGACCAGTGTGAACGTAAGTTGTTAGTGCTGGATTGGTAAGCAATAGCTTTGCGAGAGATACCTAGTTCCGCTTGATATTCTATCGTACCGTTTGCTGCATTGCTAATGATGGATAACTTTGGAATCCGCAGGAAAGGACGAATGTAAAACGTACGGCTCGTATTCGTATCATGACTGATATTGCTCACGATTACATCAATTGATTTCAGATGAATATCGTCAATAATGCCAGTTTCGGTTGTAATTACTACGCGGTAACTGCGCCCCACCATCAAATGGCCTGGAAATGTGAATGTGATAGACGAGTTCGTGTGATTTGTCATTGTGGTTACAAAGACAAATTGTCGCTTATATGTAGTGCCACCTTTTACAGCAAGAGATTTCCTTATGTTGTTCTCACTGTAAATCATAACGCCGTTAGAATGTGATACTGTGTGTCCACCGGAACATGAAGCTCGAATATTAAAGAAGTATTTTCCTCCTGACTCGATATTGGAGTTAATGACACAATGGCTATTTGTTGTGTTTATTTTACGAAATGTAACCGTATTATCATCACCCATTGACGTTCCAATGCCGACTTCAATACTTATATTTTCGTGGTGCTTGAAGCCAGTCCATGTTGCACACATTGTGTGCGGCGTGAAGTGTACGTTCGTGTCACGTGACGTGTCTAGGTCAGTTGGGTCGATGTCTAGAATGAGGGCGTGACCGGGCGGGTAGCGAGACGGCACGCGGAATGTCGGGCCGGTCACTCGTGTGTAGTGGCCGGCGTTGTTGTACACAGTCAATAGAGCGTGGAACTCCAGACCAAGGTCCGTGTCCTGTCGCTGTAAATGTCTGATGGGAAATGTAAGACAACCTCCGGTAAAGCCGGGACATGCTGCGGAATGATCAAGGCGCCATTCCAAAACCGGCGAGGCGTGTTCCGTTCCATGATCTGAAAAATAATATTTATTTCCTCTGTATACATGCACATGTTATATACTTGCAGAATACAATGTACAAAGCAAAAACATACACATGCAGATAAGGGGAACGAGTGCAGTGATGACATGTGTATATATGGTGGTCGATATAATAATGAATAACTTAATATATACAACATGCGTGAAATCTGCGTAATGATTGGATAGTTAGAACTGATGAAAACTACATAATATACTACAATACATCACCGTTAGGTTTGAGACTTACCAATTTGCATCAGAATATGGTTAATCTGCTCAGTCTGTTCTAGATCGTCAAATGTGTTATTTTCCCATCCTACGACAACATCTGTCTGTGTCAGCGTGACATTCGCCACACGTTTCGCTAATGGTGGCGTCTCGTCAATAAGGATTGGACCCACGACGACAAGTCTCTCCAGTCCAGCTTTGTTTACTGCCTTGATGAAGATGTAGAATATTCTGTGAGTTCCAATGCCCTCGTGCTGTCTCCGAAAGAAAATGTTCTTGCCAGTGGATACATAATCTACCAAACCTGGGGAAGTTGTCTCTGATGGGTCTGTACCAAATCCAACATAGAAACCTTGTATCTGACTAAGTCCTTTCTCAATATCCCATTGTATATTGATATGGTCATTTGGAATATAAATATGGTTTTGATTGGTATATAGAGGCAAGGTATTACACATGAAGTCTGATATGTCCTGATCCTCATCTTCATGAGCAAGCGTTGATAACAGTTCAGTTGTACTATCTACAACGCCCTGGCAGATATTCTGGCAAGATGAAACATTAACTAACACAACCTTCTGCAGTTCGGTAGTCAACAGCCATGCCTTACCATTAAGGCAGCCGATAGACTCGGACCATCGACCATGTTGAATAGTAACATTTCGTATCTCCGGCGCTGATATGTCCCTGGTAATACCATCTGAACAGACAGCAATTGATGGGTCCATTGCATTATTTATGGCTATTACGGTCATATATCTCTTTCCAGTGAAGTTTGCTGGTAACAGCAAGGTTGTCTCGGTCGACACTACATCGCGTGTTAATATTGATCCATTATTCGTTACATTGCCGTTGCTATACAGTTCACGATTGACAAGACACCTGTCTGCGAGACCGATCCTGTACATCTTAATGCCGCTCTCGTGGTCGATAAATCCGTGCCAATTGACTATGAATGTCAGGTCGCTCGTATAGTCGATATCAGGACTGTCCACAGGACCTGCGAAATTTAAAACGTGATTTGTTTGAGAATTTATCCAGGTATGCACTCATGAAAGTCCAACTATACTGACTGCATTTCGGAAGGCCTTCAACCAGTCGCGTTTGGTTTTTCAAAGTTTCAGCCTAATTCTATTTTAAAATGATTAATAGGACTTTAAATTTATGACGTTTAGCATAAATTCAGTGATGTAACGTCAAATAGCAATGTGCATGGATAACATACAGTCACTGAAAGCAAAGGGAACGTTAACGAATGTAAGTATCTCTAGTCACCCATATGTTTTTCGCATTTGAAGGTTCGAATTGATGCAAATTTCCAACAATTTTGGAATTTATTGCTATATGAACTCATGCCATATGCCCTGACTACTCTCAACCAATGAAAATGCTGAGAATCGTGTACATGTACATCATTTGGAGTTTGACTTATTGGGTGATGCACAGAATCGTGTATATTTGGAGCTGGAATTGTTATATAACATTGTAAGACAAAGTTACGAGATTCGTGACAATAGACTAAATCGACTACGAGAACAAGTGTAGTGTATTGCTGATGAGATTTCATTGCATAAAGGTTTAAGCGATGCAAACAGTAAATAAATAAAAATACCACCAGAAGCAACAAGCTTCTAAATGTACAAAAATCTCGAAATTACAACAGTGTTCAACGACCTTGGAGGATTTGGAAGCAAACAACATAACTGGAAGACCGCACGATGATGTTTACCAGTATATGCTCAGTCTTGGCAGTAATCATGTAGCCATGGCATCACCAATTTCTTGTCTACTGCATGTTGCACTGAATTATACCTTCATTCACGACGCCAGGTTCAGGCGGGGAGTCGTCAACCAGTATATCCACGTGTTCCGTGTTAGACAGCCGGGCGTGATTGGTCACTGTGATCGTGAAGTAGTAGTTCCTGTTATGGTCCCCGCGGTGCTTGTTGTCGGCCACGAGACTGTTGAGGCTGATTCTGTAGTTATACATCTCACACTGCCCCACGTCCGGACAGTAGCAACGGATAGTCGTATTGGCACATGCCTAACAATAGTGTCATTATTACTTTGGTGGTGGCATTGCGTTCTGTTTAAGGTTTAATGGAGTACAGATCATTATATAATTAAACAAAGATAGACGACTGTGAGCTGTAACAAATCAGTATGTATCAACGAAGACAATGTTGACGTACGTGACGCATTCTTTTATGGAGAACACTTTCTTAGCGTATGTCGATGAAAATGTCAGACTAGCATGAGAATATAAAAATCAACTGGAATGAAAACTTAGCACAAATCTCTGTATTAGATTACTTATTATATATAACCCCATTTACTGTTGCAGTGCGTATATATACTTTGTATGTACACAATTGTATTGTATTTTACTTACCTGGCCAACTGTATCGACTGCTAATGCGCCATTACCAAGTTCCCCAACCCCATCTCCGGCGCCGAATCTCCAATGCGCCTCTCTGATGCCACTATGTGGATCCAATGCTTCGAATTCCAGTGTCATCTGTGCCAGATCCTTGCTGCCATGTACATACAGCCGCTTGTAGCCATCCTTGGTCAGCCATACGTTGTTGATCTGTGGGACAGATCTGTCAATGTGAACCGTTCTGTTTTCTGAGTAGGTGTTGTTCGCTATGTCGATAGCCTGTATGCGGAATGTGTACGTTTGTCCATCCTGTAGTGCGAATGATTTACAGATCGACTGGTCTTGAAAGTGGGGAACCGGTACTGACTTGGACATTGCTCCACCATTTAAAGACCAATATAGGTTATACTCAATTATTCCGTTCACATTTGGTGTTCCCGAAACTGGAAGTAACCCAGTCGTCTGATCGTAGACAGAGTTTCGCTTAATCAATCCGTTTGGTTCGGCTGCTATATGCCCTAGAACTGGGTTGTCGAAATATACTTTGTTGAAAAAATATTCTTTCCAGTTTAAACAAACATCATTGTGGTGTGTTTGCCATGCGCAATTTGTCTCAACTGATGCCGATGTGACGTGGAATGTCTTCGCTGGTCGAGATGTAATATATGAGGTATTATCATACAACACGAATTGTCTTGCCGATTGCACATTATCGGCGACGTCTTTAACGGTTAGTGTAATACAGTACAGTATAGGCCGTTCTGAAGTTAAATTCAGTGTCACGGACTTGACGAACGATGGAACGGTTGTATTGGTAATCATTTTCAATGATACTATTAGTGGAGCATTCGATCCTTGCACACCCGGAACCTCATTCACGGATATATCATATCGTTCAATACCAGACGCCATAGAAGCATCTCCACCGCCAGGAAAATGGTCAAACCAGCCATCAAAATTCATTGTTAATATCGGTGTGCGCACGACACGTTGATTGAGTTGTATTGGTTCGTTGGTGCAAGCTGCAGATTCTAAGCAATGCTTCGGTGGCGAGTTATCGAACTTGTAACACAATTCCTTGGATTGCACGGTTTCGCTGTATGAAACAGCCGGTTGTCTCGTTCGCGGTGAAGTCGTTGTCGTGGCGATTAGGTAGCCTCCACCTTTAGCTTCATATGTGAGACACAACCTAAAAAATGAAATATAATAAAATAAGATATATTCATTATTGATCGATTTTTATAACTGTGTTGGATGGGACAGACCTAACAGGACATGTCTGAACACATCCTGCTAGTGAAGCGTGCCAAGTACATTAATTAATAGTTTCTAAATTTGAATGACTAATAAAACTATTCTAAATTCAGTGTACAGGATTTACATAATGAAGATTATCACATGACATTGTATATATATATATATATAAAATATATATATCGTGTAATATGAAATGTAGTGTACTGTACAATCATGTAACATAATTCTATATTTATATTGGAAACTTTAAGGCCAACATTTTTGCCAACATAGCTACCTACCTATCGCCGTCTTTGAGCACTGACGATATCGTTATGTTATCGCCCTTTGATGATTCAGGTTCGGCAGCTTGCCCAGCATCATAATGGCTAATCACCACTCGAGGACTTGCGTTCAGCGTGGACCCTGGAATATACTAGCAATACAGTTTGGAATCCGAACGTGAAAACAATAAAGTCCCACCGACATAATGTTGAGGCCTCTTTCTATTATAATGTTAGTGCTGTTACGTATCAACATAGTATATTAATTGTTCATACCGCAAATGAAGTGCTTGCATTTTGATTGGTCGGATTGACTGACTGGTACGGCACGATACTATGTTGTATATGTATCCGTCCACATGTCACAAATTAAAATGGGGATCGATTTATAAAAAAGTGTTGAATGTTAGTAACTGTTACGCCATTTCCTGTTGGACTCGTCACTTTAACTCTTATTCTTCTACTCTTCCTACTAGTATGTCCATAGTAAATTCATATAATCCACGCTTTCAAAACAATCAGTGGTTGAAAAGTGAAAGTGAATGGTCCTGACTTCCCTGCAACAGGTAATGTTTTGTAAAACATACATTGGTATCTATTTGTTTGTAACCGTGGTTTAGTTAATATATGCTATTGCTTTGCCGATTAACTGGAGTCATGGATGATGCGGAACAATGTACACAACAGACTAAAATATATGTCTGTATACTTCAAATGTACAGGGCATGAAGCATGCACATTTTAAACTTACCATCCTTGCCACGCTTCTGTGTAATGATAGAAGCATCAGTCACTCCAAAGTGGCTTTCCACAATAAAGTCCGGTCGCGTTGGAAATGCTGAGGCATCAACAGTAAAGTGTGACAGGTAGTCGTACTCTACAACATTTGGTTGGAAATTGCCGAACACGTCTCCCTTGGACTGGCACGCAGATAACGTTCCCGTTTGTGACGCTCGCTTCTTCTCCCCGTTTGGTCCAGTCACAATAAAGTCACATGTTTCTATACTGGGCTTGTCTGCAAACAAATGCGCTATGGACACACGGAACACAATTTACTTAAATGTAGAGGTCTGAGGATATGATTGGGTATACATACATTATTGTGAAGACGGAAGCAGGTACGCAAACACAAAGTGTTATGGCAATGTGTTCTAATGTTTATTATCAGCGTGGTATCTATTCTACCGTTCATTACAATACCTGACAGTGTGTTTACGATAATGCATACGTGCGAATATCGTGCATTTCATCAACTGTCCTTCTATTCATTTTACTTAAGAAATAAAAGCATGGGTTGTTGCGTTTACTGTAGTAAGAAAACATTTGGTCTATCCAAAGTGCGTGCAGTCCGAACAGACCTAATGTTTTTCATCCTACAGTAAATACAACAGTCTATGGTTTTATTACTTATATTTACAATGCGTTTTCTTATATTTTAAAAATGTAAATCGCATTAAAATTAAGAATCATTTTTGCTTTACGTATTTTGTTTTCGAAATTCATGTAATAGTAGCGTTTCATGTCAATAGCGTGCTGTTGTTGACAACGTCGTGGACATTAATGACGTCAAACGAACTTTAGCCAATCATCAACGTCGCGCGACGTCACACAGAGCTAAATATTTAATGTAATGGGATATGAACGCAAAAAATTGCCGTTATGAATGTATGGAATACGTATATATGTGGGCTTACTCAGAAGTTGACATGTTGTTTCTCCGGCATTGGTAACGAGGTGAAATCCATCAGCACAATCGCAGTATTTCGTCAGTTTACTAGTACCGCAGGTACCCGGCCAGCAGGTGTGGTTATTCGAAGCGCACATTCCTGATGTGGATGTCAAAACAACATTCAATATAAGTACACGTTACTATGTAAGGCTATGAAACACATAGGAATTCCGAGGCCCGCTGAGGAATACCTGCCAATTCCGAACCGAACATAATAAAATCTATACCTGAAGACAACATATTGGTATTCTATTAATTAAGTAGTACATTACACGAATAAATCAATTAGTATATAGAGAATGTTCATATTGTTACAACGAACAGCATGTGACTCGCCGATGGAAAACGGATCAGTTGGGTGAAAAATACGGATATTGGGGTTTTACCTTAAATTATTTGCTAAATCTCAATTACTTTCCGATTTCAACAATATATTTTATTATACCTCATTGCAATTTATAGGCATTCCATTGTTCAAGTTCATATCACGTGATAAAAATATTCTACCGTGTCGCCCGGGCAATATCAGAGGGGAATATTACAATATTACACTCACGTGCGCCGAAAATTCCCGAAGCGCCGTTACGGAAAAAAACGAATGTCGTGGCGCAGTGGTAATGCCTACGATATTTGCGTTATAAGACGTTGCCGTCGTCGTGGTCGCATGTTCGCGTTCCACTGGGTGCATATTTTTTTCATGTTTACCATATAGTTAGTTTTCTGCTAACTAAAAAATGCGAAATTCCTCAAAAATTATTGAATTAATGAACTCAAAAGTATAATGTACTTTATTTTCATAAAAAAGACTATCTGAATATCTATGGTTTTGAAGATATTTTCTTGCATACTGCATTTGTTCCTGGTCGATGTCATCATACAGTCAGTCGCAAATGTAAACATACATGGATGTAATGGTAAATGGTTTGAGTTTGGCTAAAATGATGTAAAACTGACAAACTGACCCAACATTCATTTAATTCGGTCAAGCTTAACCCAGTACGAAAGCAGAACTCTCAATAGTGCGTATGACCTCCATTTGCCGCCAGACATGCCATACATCGCCGCCGCATAGAGTGGATGATCATCTGCACGGTCGGCTGTGGCGTGTTGTTCCATTCTTGGACCAGGGTGTTACGAAGCTGGGGAATCGCAGTTGGTGGACAATGTCTACTTCGAATGCATCCCATACATGTTCGGTGGTGTTAAACACAGGAGAGAGACCAATCCAGAACAGTATTGTTATTGTCACGTAAAAACTGTGTAGTGACTCTAGCTCGATGTGCGGGCGCGTTGTCATGCTGAAAAGTGACGCGTCGACGGTGACGTCATGAATGGGAGAACGACTGGCGCAATAACCTGGTCTCGATAGCGATGATAATTTATGTATCCATCCAGTACAAATATGCATCACGTTACAAAAATACCCGAAGATCCGTAATAAAAACATAATGAAACGTACCCATGAAATCCTATCGTGATCTTATCTTAGCAACCGCTGTAGCCGGTTGGAAGCGACGTCTCAACTGTGACGTCCTGACGTTGGCGTGATGTCGCGTTAACACACGGGGCCAGCTGCTTCGGGGGGGGGGGGGGAGTGTGGTGAGGGCATTTCAAGGCGCCAGTATGTAAATACTTCATTTTTAGAAGATGGATCGTCAGTCGCGTGCATTTATAATGTGCTGCAACGTTCATTTGAGATATTCTGTCACGCAGCAACCCGATAGCATCGGAACGTTGATTTTCAGTTAAGAGTCCCATTTATTCAGCGTCACATTTTGTGGGCTTTATATTAGTCGGTAATGTTTGATAGATCAGAAGCAAACAGAAATTGATCTCGTAGTGTGTATTGATAATACACATTACACGGAAAGTCGATATGGTTGAGCAGATATCGTCCAATATGCGTGAATGCATACCTAAGAATGTGCATAACTTACACCAATTGACAGATCGTTGAAATATTTCAAGATACCAAAACTTAATATAATTTCAAAAATGTATATTTACTTTTCTTTTATATTCGGTATAATAAATTAAATACCGCCCTTGGTCAGGGAAATATTATGGATTATATCAAATGCATGCATATCGAAAATCATCAAGTTTACGCGTTTTACTGACGTTACATTAAAACGTCAAACTGTTGTATACTTTATGATAAAAGGCGTGTTAGAAGGAAATCTGTATCTGCTGATATAATGCGCTATAGTGATGGTAACTTAGTCACCGTTGGCATATTGCATGAAGTAGACATGAATTATAAGTGGTCCATATTACATGTATAGAACTGTATATAATATGTGCTCGGAGAAGCGTGACTTCAATTGTGGCGTCTATTTGATAATACTACTTTAAAACTGACGTTGACAGTAGGCTAAGTCATAACAACTTGCAAACAAATTTAATTTATATCTTCATAACTAAGCAATATATGGACTTAACATTTTCTCATGATACACAACTAAGACGGGAGTTAAGAAAAATGGAATAAACATCTCAAATTATGGTATTTTTGCGACATGCCACATTTTTACGATTCCTGTATTAAACCGCCACTACCAACATGTCCATTATCCCTTGGCGGGTTACATATGTTCATGGGTTAGTGTGAAATATGAACATTTCATACCACGAGATGAATACATACGTGTATGTCATATTTGTTGCAAATATGAATATTATATTTAGCACACCCAACCACCAAGCAAATTAGTAATTTTATTGCACTGTATTTTTAAGAAATGTGTATTGACAGTTGCAGCCTATTAGCGCGGTATTGATTGTGTGCGCATATGAATATCGCTTCCGGAACTACTGACATTTCACAGGACGTTGTTTATTTCATCGATGAGAATAAAAAAAACATTTGCATCTCATAGCCATGTATTCATGGGTAAGTATAAAATGTGGTTTTCGTTGAGAGACTTGTTTATGTTGAGTCACCACATTGGCGTCATTAATAGTGTAGTGTATACTGTTATGCATATTTTTTTTGTTTTGCTACATTCTTGTAACCAATGTTTTTTGTCATATTTAGATCATGAAGAACAAAACTTGAGTTGGTTCCATTTTTTTCGACAATTCCTTTGGCCGCCATCTTGGATTTCAAAATGGCCGCCATGAAATGCTATATTCATTATATATACACTTCTAATACAGGTAGAATATTGATTCGTTTTTTGGTGATACTCATCTTTTGACCACAAACAACAACACCAGTGTTATTTGCATTTTTAACGACCCTCATGGCGGCCATATTAACTTTCAAAATGGCTGCCCTGAAATCTCATACAATATATTGTAATATTCATATATATATTTATAATGCAGATACAATGTTGTTTGTTCCGGTTATGCCATCTACATTGTACATACTTCAAATAATAAAAGTGTGATTGGTTCCATATTTTATGATAACTGGTATGGCGGACATTTTGTTTTCAAAATGGCCTCTATGTAAATAATAGTTATTATGTCTTCGCTACGTACTGTCTTTAGTAAACTGTATTTATTGTTAGGGTGTGTTGACTGTTTTGCTACGTTCTTGGAACAAACGTAGTTTGTATCGTTAAAGAACACATGAGTTGTTCCCATTGTACTCTAATTTTCCAAAATGGCTGCTGTAAAAGTCATATAATTCTGATATAATCATGCACAAATCATTTCAACTGATATTTTCCCAGACATTAATCATTATTTAAAGTAAATTATATATTCAAGTCACTGTTTACTACAAACATATTATATTTCAAAATGGCCACTATGTGTTTTCTTAATTATATATACAGTGCTTTGAATCAGTTTCATCACCAGCTGCATTAGAATCTCCATCTTGTTGGTGTTCCTGAAAGGTAGTGCCGGCACAATCACACTCAAAATGTGGTCAAAGGAGCTGCTGACATAAAATATATACCCTATACAAACTTGTATGCAGGAAAGTGTAGAAGAATTGTCGAAAAGGCAGTACGTGTGTGATTAAATGACATTTTCGGCATTAAAACGTCATGTGCACATGCTCAGTATGTGTAGAAGAAGTGTGTAAAATGGCAGATTTATTGCCAAAACACTGTTTGTTGAATACACTCTGTACATAATACAGACACATTTGCAAGAAACTGTAGAACAATGGCCATGTTGAAAAGGCAGTATTGTTCCATGGATATTATAAATATTTACGATTACCATATGGTCTTAACTTATCACAACTCCTGTGTCAATATAGAAGTGAGCAGGGCCTTGATGGTCCAAATTGCGTTTCACTTGTTTAAATTGTCATATTATTACTTGACAAAGCCTGAGAAACTGCATTATGGTGTGCCACAAAGGCAAGCCAATTGCTAATGCTTCCATATCATTGATTCTCGCAGAAACCTAATATGCTCTGATTGAACATGCATAATGAGGGAAACGGTTTTATTACGTGTACGGACTGACTATTCAAGTGGAGTAAGATCACTTGCCTCTCATATCCATGAAATAAATACTCTATTCATGTCGTCACAGATTACATGATATTTTACTGTTGCTGAAGCAATATGGCTAGTCAATGAAACAAGTTTCTGGTAAAAACATACTAGTTACTGATACGCTATCCCACGAGTCAGTAACAGACATATATTATAACTTTATTATAAAGGTATGCATTCACAGGTATATGTAGTATTCGCGAACTTACCTGTCAGTGATCACGAGTTGCAAGAAATTGCAAACTTGACTGATTAAGATTGACAATTGATTCTGCTACAAAAACGAGTCTAAAGGGATAACTCAATTTCAGAACGCAATTTCCGCAGAAAATAATGGCGCTATGCGATTACAGAGATAAACTGAAAGTATCTAAACAAACAATTCTGACTCCTCTCGTGTCCAAAATGTTGCAACCGTGCACAATGGTTATCTCGGCATTCAGACATGTCTTAGATGCGTGCAAGATAGTATGTTCTGGTAAGATGGTAGGACAATGTTCAATTGAAGATAGAAACTGAAATGCCAAAGAAACTCTGATATCACACTATGTTCCAGGCCACCCATGACAAACTGTTGCTACAAACATTTCCACATGAAATGAAAAGGAATATCTGATAACTGTTAACAACAACAGTCACACAGCATAAAATTCAAAATGGCCATTGGACAGTTGAAAAGGGTTTACAGTAAGTATAGTGTACCAAGTACACATGTGTTAGATAAAGTCTGCAATTTGCCTACCAGGAATTGGCTGATTTTGCGAATTGGGATTTCCTTAATGGCACGTGCTCTATGTAGCCATGTTCCAGTGGGTTAGCTGAGCGAACAGTAATCATTGTGAAACACAGCTTCGCAAAAACAACATGTGAATGTACAGACCTATATTTGGGCATACTTGAATATCGAAAGTTCCATAACGGAATGGTCACCTGCACAGTTATTGATGGGACAGCGGCTTCTATCCAGTTTACTGACCGACCACTTGTGAGCAGGTATTTTCAATACATGTTTCGATTTGTGACAAGATCAGATCCAGTCATCAGCAGAGCAAGAAACGCTATGATAAAATCATAGTAGCTTTAAAATTAAAAGTGCTAAACATTGGCGACAAAGTTGGACTTCATAAAGACAGCAGACTGTTGAGACCAGTTGCAATCTGATAGCGCAATGCAAGAACTTACAGACTGCAGATGGTGCATAATATCGCCGTAGCTTTATTATGAAACAATGGTTAATATTAGTTACCTTTGCAATGCAATATACAATACCATAATATACACTGTATTGGATAAAATGAATGATTTGCCATATGATCATCTTATTTGAATGGAAAACACATTTGCTACAATGATATCATTTGAAGAAACATAACTATAAGCCAAAACAATACGTAATATATGTAAATCCTTGAAGTGGCAATGTATGTGACACACTTATTTCCGCGGTACTAGTTAGCAATAATCTCAATAGTTTTTGTTCATTGTAATATGAGTATAAGCGAAGGAAACATACAAAGAACCACCTCCGCATTAAACATGTATTATAAATATTAGATTGTCAAGTTTAAATGGCGGCCATTTTAAAAATAATATGGCCGCCATTTTAAAAAATAACTATGCCATATTTCTTATCCATAATAAATAATAGAAAACCACCACATATAACGTTGGCGTTAAATATAAATTAATTTCAATGGCGGCCACTTTGAAATTCAAAATGGCGGCCAAGTGGCTCTTAAAAATGGAACCAACTTAAGTTTTGTTATATGTTGTATATATATATATATGTTTTCAAGCAGACACACACGTTCCAATCAAAATATCATTTGAAATAATATAACTACAGCCACATAAATACTAGAATGTGTAACAAATCTTTGATGTGGCGATGTACATACTTAGTTTCGGTGGCCATTTTGAAGATAAAGATTACTCGTAGCACAATACCAGTTAGCAATAATCTCAGGAGACTGTGTTCAAAAGAAATACGAATACAACCAGAAGGAAAATACAAAATTTTGAAATCCAAAATGACTGGTATCTCAAAATGCACTGAACTCATTCTGTCAATATTTATTGTCCATAATAATGTGTTTTCCGCTGCAAAAACACCACACATAATGACTTTGACCTCAAAATGTAAATTTAAATGGCGGCCATTTTGAATTTCAAAATGGCGGCCATAAGGCTTATAGAAAAAATTGAACAAACCCCAGTTTTGTTATATGTGGTACAGTGCAACCTCTCTACAACAGCCACCCATGGGAAGAGGCAAAATTGGCTGTTATAGAGAGGTGGCTGTTGTAGGGAGGTTAATGCTGAATACAATTTTATCGTCTGATGTTTATTTATTTTCTTCAATAATTCTCAATAAAAACATGTTTTGACAGCATTTTAGAATGATTCTAAAATGCTGTCAAAACATGTTTTTATTGAGAAAGAATGCAAAATCAATATCAAACGACAATGTTCATGCTCAGCAGTGTAAGGGTTAGATATAGATGAAATCATCCATTTGGGATATAAAATAGCGGCGGTTGTAGAGAGGTGGCGGTTGTAGAGAGGTGGCCGTTCGGGGAGGTTCGACTGTATATAGATTTAAAAAAACCTCGGTTCAAACAATGTAGCAAACAATTTCACAAAACCTAAAATAACGACATAACAGTATACACTAAAATACACTACAAAATGTGTGGCATATGAATTTCATATGTTTTTCATATGAATTTCATAGGAACATTTCATATGCAAGTGATATAAAGTGAGCCGATATGCAATTCATATGCAAAATCTTCATATGTATTTCATATGCAAATCATAAGAATTTCATATGAAGACCCATGTACAACGCTTTTAAATCTATAAAATATTCATATGAATTTCATATGAAAAACATTTGAATTTCATATGAATTTTGCATATGAAAAAATAATGTATATTTCAAATGAATTACATATGAAAAAATGTATATTTCATATGAATTGCATATGCTCCAAGCCATTTCAGGCTTTTATATGCGCTAGCTAAATTCAAACAAATGCAAACAGTCTTATCAGGATCTACTGCTTCCGCTGTCCGTGTATCAATGCATCCTGCACGATTTCTTGTAGATTTTGGAGTATCAAACCTTACAGCAACTCTTCTGTTGTCTTCTGTGTGGCAGCTGGTGGTTTTTTATAATATTTCTTGTAAATTTTAACCCATTTTATGCAAGATACTACGAAACCTTAAAAAAGACATCCACAAGTGTTTTCTATCTCGTTCCCACCAGACAGGATATCGGTACCATGAGTTAGCTATCTCGTTCCTGTGAGATAGGATCTCGTTACCTATCGAGTTCCCACGACAAGAATCTCGTCCCACGGGATAGGATCTCGTACCAACTAGTCAGCGATCTCGTTCCCATGACATAGTCAGCCAATCAAAAGGTAGCAGTACCGTAATTCAAGATGGTGTAGTAATATCTGCTAGTCTATTCGCTGATTGTGTCGTTCAAACGAGATGCTATGTCGTGGGAAAGAGATAACGGACTTGTGGTAACGAGATGCTATGTCGTGGTAACGAGATGGTTAACTCGTGGGAAGGAGATCCTGTCTCGTGGGAACGAGATGCTATGTCGTGGGATCGAGATAGCTAACTCGTGGTAGCGAGATTCTATCTCGTGGGGGGAACAAGATGATATGTCGTGGGGTCGAGATAGCTAACTCGTGGTAACGAGATACTATCTCATGGGAACGAGATGATATATAATGGGAACGAACGAGATAACTAACTCGTGGTAACAAGATTCTATATCTCGTTGGAACAAGATGCCATGTCGTGGAAATGAGATAGAGAAAGAATTGTACAGGTCTCTTTTATGCCGCCGTAAGATACTGATTCACCAAAAAAAGATACCAACACTTTTTTTCCATAATCTTTGTTTCTCAACACAAGTATATAATGTTACCATCCATTTTAACTGTCTCGGCGAGACGGTTCAAATGATGGCATCAATATACATTTGCAATGAGAAATGAAGAAAATGGAAAACAAATATATCTGACAATATCTGTGAATCGAGTATTCGGCATGATATGTTTTAAAGTGGGGATCTATAATCCATGAGCCACTGGCTAAAACGGCCTTGGAACAATTGTGACCAATGTAGAACCTGATATATGACATGCTATTTACTATTTATTCCCCCAAGATATCTCATAAAGACAATTTATAACATATCAACTAAAGATTATAAATAAGTGCTTTATATGATATTTGTATTATTTTTGTAAACAAGATATCTACTAATAATTGGTTACAAGATATATTATTATCTGTAATAGCTACATGTATCATATAATTATACTTTATGATGTATCTACTAAAGTACAGTTTACAAGATATCTTTATTACATATTTATGTACAGTTTAAAATATATCTAGTACACTATATAAATATATTATAAAGTTTAGTACATGTCTTATACAACTATATCATGATACATCTTTTAACTAAGAAAATATCTAGTAAAGTTTAGTAGTTATCTTAAATTTATTATTATTCTGTAATTTATTCTTATCTTATTATTTTAGTAGTTGATATTCTTATACAAGACATATAATACAGTTTAGTTCTTATCTTCTTTTGGGAATAACTATGAAAATGGCTTGCCATATTACATCTCTTGCAAGTTAATAAATGTAAGAAGTTTGTTACTGTTGTACAAAATTTATTCCGCTATGCGGAATAATACTTCGTCACATTGCCCCTATTGTTTTTCTGAAAGACCACAACCACTGCTGGGAGTGCCAGATCCCCACACAAGTGGAAAAACCTTAAAGTTCATCTACATTAATTTAGTAATACATTGTACATGTATGTCTGTGTTTTTGTTCCTAGTTTACATGTGGAGTTTTGGTTTGACCCACGCTTGCACTACGTTTACCAGAAAACCAGTTTTTGTAGTGTCTGTGCATTTTGTGTGTTTTTCGTCACTGTGCATGCGCTTCATCGTAAACATTTAACTATTGTTGTCACTGCACATGCAAACAGCTTCATTGAAACCCGTTGTCATTTTTGTTTCAGTGCGCATATAAAGTTTTTAAAGGAAATGCTACGTCATGAAAAAATGGCATTTTTAATAGGACAAGAAAAACAGAAACCCATTTTCAAACGGTAAAACAGGGACTTCATTGGCTAGTAAGTATATAGCAAACGTGTGTGGACCATGTTCACTTCACCATCCCATGAGGAACACAAACGCTACAAAATAGTAGGGGGGTGGGGGAATATTCACCCCCTGTGAGTAGTGGGAAATACATTGGGGAGGGCAAAATATTTTGTATCAATACGTATCAATTTTCAGATCAGTAGCACACACATACATAAATGTACCAGCGTAGTTATAAACCAGTGGTTGCCAAACACTTTTATGCCTGTTTTAATTTTAACTCTTTCATGGAAACAACAATCACTTGGATGGCAGCAGGCAGAACAAGCCTTGCGACAAATATACATATGGCGAAACGTGATCAGACAGACTCACTGGAAATAAGTCGCTATATCATGGGAAAGTTTATTTATTAAGCACCACAGCCTGAGACGTCAGGTAATGACATTGACCTTGGAATTAAGTGTGGGTGGGGAAGTTTATCCAGAATTGATTGTGTAGGATCGTGTTAGAAAGATATCACGAACTTACGAAAACATTCCATGAAATAAAACAACAATTTGATTGATGTGCCGGGGTTAACTGACTCTGATGGTGTGAAAACCTGGCACTATATCACGATATTCTAATTCCAGGGCTGACTATATGTTGTACTTTGTAAATAGTCAGTTCTGAGTTTGGGATTCCCCACCACCCCACCCCAACACAATAGGAGAAATATGGGATTCGACCCGGACTAATATGACCCAATGCTGACAAACCGTTAATCACCATTACATAAATCAAACAACCAAGAGACGTGAGTGACGTACAAACAGACATGCTAAGTTACGGACACTCTGTATACCTCATAGCGAATCACACCATTTTACACCATTATACAATGCTGGGAGTTTAGACTACTTGTTGAATGACATGGTTGAGTTCCTAGATAATATCGATCTTACGACATTTGCTGCCAGCGTAGTCCTAGATAGGCGCAGTCGGACCTGGGCACACATGATCGCCATGCCGGCATTCATTAAGCCTTATTTCAAAACGAATGCCGGTTGATCCGATGGAGTGATGCTCATGGTCACCAAATGATATGCAAATGAGGTTCCTTTTCTCAGTCGGCATTCAAATTATAAAGAAAAAAATTGCTCTAAAACACTATATATGTTACTAATATTATATACCCAGCTTCTGATCCACAAATTAGTAAGTTGTTTGTTGTATATCTGATATAAATAGAGTTATTTGATGCTATACATGATTATAATATACAGGTACACATGAATGTAAACTGATCTATGTATATATATATATAGACAGAGGGTGTTGGGGGCAGAATTATCCACGCAATAACTCAAGTTTTACTTGACTATTATCAACAGTTGGTATACATGATCCGTTGAGTTATCTCCTCATGGCTGCCATTTAATTTTCGCATTCCATATCCCGAAAATGCAGGGGGATGTGCGTACGATTGGTACATGTGTACCTTATGTGAGTCAAAAAGGTACAGGGGTCTCCAAATGGCGGCGCCCAGTGGCAGCAACACCACAAGGTTGGTACATATTGTATTTATTTTCACACTTACATTAAACTTTGAACAACTGGCATATAGGCGAGAGTGGTGGCGGTATGTGTCCCCGATAAACGAATACTAACGTCTTCACTGAGGTACCATTCAGTAAAAGCTTATTGAAGGTACAATGGACTCCGGTGTGTAAACACGCGGGTTTCTGTGACATTTCTCACCCAGCTTTACCACTTTTTATGTGTTCCATTGCTTATTGTGTGACATATTGCCAACAAATATGCATTATATAACACCTTTTTCGGGAAAACAATGTTCGCACACCTCATACGCCTAAATGAAATAGGTGTATGCATGCACAAAAGTGTATGGGTCGTAATGTATACCTTCAAAATGGAACATGTATCCTCGCGTTGGTGACTTTCAAATCAACGGTCACGTCAATGTTTAAGTTGATGATATAATATTTACTTAATATTAATTTATTGTAATTTATTATTGTTTTATTGTTTCCTATCGGATAATAGACACACTTTTAAATTCAGTATAGCGGTTTCATTATGGTTTCATTTGCAATTGCTGGCCGGCTGCCTAATAGTCTGTTCCACGTATTTAACGTATGTGCTTTTTCTTGAACAACAAAAAAGTCACACTCCCCTATATTTTTATTTGATGAAATTCCATCAAATATTTATTTTGTATTTACCTAGATGATCGAACAACGAAACATGGCTATAGAGCTTGTAAACGATGTAGCTAACAACATCAAAGTTATATTTTGAATATAGGTCCACAAATTTTATAATTATATTTAAAAATGTGATGTGATTTTAGTCACATATAAATAATTTTTTGCAATAAAATCAATATTTAATGGAATTTCATCAAATAAAACTAATTGGGAATGGTGATTTTTTTGTTATTGATGCATTTCTTAAAATTTATATTTTGTAGATGTAATGTGTTTAGTATCCAAAAGTATGTCTGTAGAAAAACGTGTATGTCATTCAGAATTGACAGGAACAGTAGATAAATTTGATACCTTGTTTGAGTGAGTTCGGCTTCTGTGCTAGGGTGACACATTAAGCAGATTTATAAATGTTATAGGGATGGGCCGTATCCTAGTGTAATGCATGTGCCAAACTTGAAACAAGTCGGACTAGTTGTTAGAAAGACAATGTTCAAGTGACACTTCTTACTGACCCAACATCGTATATGGCATTGGACTTTAATACCGGCGGATGTGAGCTCAATCCTCACCATAGGTGTGCTAAATACTTAGTATTTCCATCCCATTTGTCTGTCGGATGTGACTTTAAACGGTGGTGCTTAGCTGATTATAAGTCGTTAAACCCAATCACTATCACATTCACATTTTTATCTATTTTATGCAGATATTCACTTAAAGGTTTCATATTTGACGTGTATCGACTGTACGAATACACAGGTGTTTGAACAGATGGTCATTAATTTTGTTTAATATGGGTATTTTGTTGGATTTGGGTGGATTTCGTTGTTTTTGATTTGCATAGTTTTGTGCAATTACTAATTCTCAAACATTATACACGACAGACTTTTTCAATATTTAGCCAATACAATTTCCAACATGCGTTGCTTTCTACGGTGGCACAGAGGGGACATCGAATATGTCTTACTTTCGCGTGCGCACGCGATAGTCTTTGCGTGCGCACGCGATAGGATTTGCTAGTACGGCCAGTCACCAGTATGTATGCACACTAGAATGGCATGCCACTAGTATGTACACAAACCATTATGGGATGTCATCAGTATGTATAAAACCAGTATGGTATGTCACAAGTATGTATACACAGCAGTACGATATGTGTATCGATATTGGTGACGGTCATGCTGGTGTGTATCCGTACTAGTTACATGTCATACTGCTGTGTATACATACTGGTGACTGGCCACACTGGTGTGTATACCTGCTGGTGGTATGCCATACTGGTGTGTATTCATACTGGTAACTGGCCATACTGCTGTGTATACATACTGAAGACATGCCATAGTTGTGTTTACACATACTTGTGACCTGCCATACTGCTGTGTTTACATATTTGTCGCACGTGATACTGCTTATACATATTGGTGACATGCCGTACTGGTTTGTACATTTACTGGTGACATGTCATACTTCTGTGGATATATTGGTGTCATGTCATACTTCTGTGCATACCTATTGGTGAAAGACCATACCGGTGTATATACCTACTGGTGAGGGGTCATACTGGTGTTTATCCAAACTGGTGACAGTCCATACTGCTGTGTGTGCATACGTGACATGCCATATGTATGTGTATACATACTGCTGACATGCCATGCCATTGTGTATTAGTCTGCTGACTGGCCATACTAGCAAAGTCATCGTGTGCGCACACAAAGACTATCGTGACTATCGCGTGAGCACGCGAAAGTAAACAATATTTCCATGTCCCATCTGTGCCACCGTAGCTTTTATACAGATTATATCATTTATTTTCAAGCACAAACTACACATTCGGGTATGAAGAATAGTGTCGTGACCAGAGTCGGAGGCATTAGAAGAAGATAGACCACAGCTATGAAATAAATCATCAGCAGATTTAACTGAATTTGTAAGACTCACTGCAAATCACCATCCGGATTTTTACTGTTTGTGTTTGTAGACAAATGGTGATTTTCATTTCCTTGAATGTCAGACATAGATCCTTCATCCTCACTGTCAATATTAACATTTGTCTCTGGATAACTGGCTGCTAAATTACACGAATTTCTCTGTAAGATGATAGAACATGTACCATGGGCATAAACATTTGCAAAACCGCGAAAACTAATGACAGTTGAAGAAACCGAACATCAGATTACAATACCTACATAATTAGCTGCCTGAAACATAATTAATTTATAAGTATACCAATTTAATTAATTAAATATCCATATAATAAAATTTAATTATTATATTTTAATTCTTTCTAGAGAATGACCAAAGAACACAAAAATGAAACACGTCATCCTGTTGTCTGCTAGCTTCTTTGAAATGGCGAATATTCGCGTAATGGTGGATTTTTTGGATAATGGGGAAAATGGGGGCGTAATAGTGTATATTAAATTACATTGTTTTTATTGTCGATAATATTTATTATTTTTACAAATTAGATCAATTATTAACACAGATCAACAAAAAAAATGTTCCACTGATATGTAAATTATCTTAAATAATACACATCAGTCCTAAATAAGGTAAGCATGTAAATACACATATTGAGCCGACAGCGGGACGATATACAGGCCCTAAGTTAAATATAAAAAATAAAAAATAAACGTTTTATTATGAATATATTATCAAATACTCCATTGGACAGATACTGGACCAATATCATTATCACTTAGATAATACATATACGTTAAATAATAATATACATCGGTCCAATATCGGGCCGATATGAGTAAAAAAATAAGCTCAGGTAAAAATATTCCCGCAATTTCACAATTATGGATTCTTGTTTCCTGCTTGGGCCAGATATTTGTCTGATGTGGGAAATTAAAGCGAAACTCAAATGAAAATTGTGTGCAATAATATACAATGGCCCGAAATTTGGCCGATATTGGTAATCCGTATTCAGAACTCACATGATTAGCGACAAGTATCCGATATTGCCCCGATATTGGACCAATATCGGCAATATCGGCCGATATTCCAACTTAATGCCGATATCGGCCCGATATAGTCGTGTTTGCTTGGATATTTAAATATACTGATATAAATAGAATACGTGAACTGCATTTATCTGTTCCTACATTTAAAACATTAAAATCCATAAAATTGATTTTCTAGCGAGCCCTCTGCCCATGTGTGGCGGTTTCGTAACGCGGCATTTGATTGGATAACGAAACGTGTAAATTAATTATTTCGACATAGTCGGATAGCTTCGAACGTTATCCACTACGACATTTACCGTCGCGCTATTATTGGAGGACACATAATGTATGTGTTAGTCAATGAACGTTGCGCTAACAAAAATGTGTTTACTCGGCTATGTAAACAAATGTCTCCACACAAAGAGATCGGTAATCTATCCGAGAATATTTTAGGTTTCTCAGAGGATAATATTATATGAATGTTTCACTTGCATTGGTGGTTCAAATTAAATACAATAATGTCAACAAACAGTTTGGGACCAATTGTATTTGTATCTGTTAAAATATAATGGTTGGTTAAAAGTGGTAGAAGCCCTGTTTCTCACGTTTGAACTTATACGTGTAATTCGCGGGATGTGTCGTAAATTGTATGTTGCTATCACAGTTTAAAAAAACTGAAATGCACCGAAACAACCAAAGATACCATAATAACACATAAAACGAGATATGAATCATTTTTCAAGAACCTATGCACGAGTAACCACACATAATAGAGAAAAACAAGGTACACATGAACACACAATTGTAAACGGTAGCCATAAATAGTTTACACCAGATCCAGCAGGGTGAATCAACTTGCTATCTGCTGATCGAAATTCACAATGATACAATACTAATGAATACGAAGGAGACGCATAAGAAAGATGAACTGCTGAAACCGTTCGTGACTGGTTATAGCAGCATATCAAGAAAAACAAAACATAAGAAGGGTCACACTGGCTATCCTGTTTCACTCCCTTTCATTTTTCTATAACTCGTGAACCGCTTCACGATTTTGATAATACTTGGCTACAATGTGTGTCTAGGGATGGACGGTGCTTTGTTTTGTATACGACCCACGTCCGACCGCCCAAGGTCAAGATCACTGAGGACTTATTTGATTAAGGCTGCCAGCGAGGGGATTAGCTTCGTTTAACGATGCAAGTTCTTGTTAATCTTGGCAGGGCATTGCTAATGGAGACTAGTTTAATAATGGGAGTAATAGTAATTATTTAAGTAGTGCCAGGCGACTGGATGCCTATAAGAGAAAGAGAAAGAGAGAGAGAGAGAGAGAGAGAGAGAGAGAGAGAGAGAGAGAGGGGGGGGACGCATGGGAAGGGAGAGAGATAGATGAGCATTCACTCCACACATATCTGCGTGCACCAATGTGGTGTACTAACCAGTTACAGACACTTTTTCGTGTAAATACACCTAGTTTTCGGGCGTATGAGATGTGCGAACATAGTTTTCCCGACAAATATGTTAAATAATGCATATTCGTTGGCAATATGTCATACAATAAGCAAAGGAACACGTATTTTTTATAAAAAAAAGTGGTTAAAACTGGGTGGGAAATGTCACTGAAACCCTTTTGTTTACGCACCGGCGTCCATTATACCTTCATTAACTGTTTACTGAATGATGCCTCGGTAAAGACGTTAGCAGTCGTTTATCGGGAAGTGTAATGTATATGTGAAAATAAATACAAAATGTATCAACTTCGTGGTGCCACTGGGCGTCGCCATTTTGAGACTCGTGCACCTTTTTGACTCACATAAGGTACTCATGTACCAATCGTACACTCACACCCCTGACATGATAACTCAAAGTTTACTTGATATATTTTAACCAAATTCTGTATAGAAGAATCTCATTAATTTCAAAACTTTGCGTCGAGTTATTTCCCTGTTACGGATATTATTATAGCGTTTGAATTCCACAAAAAATACTTTCTACTTGGCAGATATTAACAAAATGCGCTGAACTTGTTTATCATGGCAACATGAATATTTTACATTCCAGTTTTTGTCACGCCTGGTTTAGCAGAAGTCGCGACCATAGTCGCCGCTTTTTCCGTCTTTGTCGTCGTCCACGTCTTCGTCGTCGTCGTCCGAAATGTCAAACAGTTGGTACAAGTTTCGTCATCATGGTATAACTTTTATATTACTTGACGGATTTCAATATTTGGACACTTGATACATATAATCAGTTGGAACACACTCACGTCGCCATTTACATGACCTTGACCTTTTTACCTTCATATTTTTGCGGAAAAATATTAGTTAAAAAGTTTGTACTAGTTTCTTCATCAGGATATAACTTTAATTATATTACTTGACAGATTGCTTCAATATTTGGACACTTGATACATGTGAGTATTTGGAGCACACTAATGCCACCATTAAGATGACCTTGACCGTTTGTACATTCACATTTTTGTGGAAACAATTAGCCATATTTTCATCAGAAAGTTTGTACAAGTTTCTTCATCATCGTATAACATTAATATTACTTGATGAACTGCTTCAATATTTGGACACTTGATACATGTGAGTATTTGGAGCACACTAATGCCACCATTAAAATGACCTTGACCTTTTGTACCTTCACATTTTTGTGGAAACACTTAGCCATTTTTGCGTCAAAAAGTTTGTACAAGTTTCTTCATCATCGTATAACATTAAGATTACTTGATGAACTGCTTCAATATTTGCACACTTGATACATGTAAGCATTTGGAACACACTCATTCATACCGCCATTAACATGACCTTCATCATTTTGACCTTCACATGGTTGTGGAAACACTTGTTATGCCAAAAGGTTTCTTCAACCTTGACCTTGTTCGTGTTTAAGCATGCACTTCTCTGACGGTTTTTGTGAGGCGTGACATCGCTTCCGTGGCGGAATTCTTGTCATGTATGGCTAATGAAAATGTGAATTCTACTCATCACGATGTTGTCCTATAAAGGACGGAATGACAAAACAAAACGGGTATGGAAGGTGTTCGAGCCAATTCCCACCTTTAAGTATAAGCCGAATGAAAACAACAATGCTATTTGACATTTACAAATCTAATTTTATCAAAGCTCCACTTGTTTTATGCGATCGTTGATCAAAGATGGTTTATATGTTACAATGAAAATATAAACGTAAATTCAACCAAACCCTGGGAGTATCTATCTTAATGTTCGAGTTATCTCCTTTTGCTTCTCCACGCATGAAATAATAACAATTCTTGCCTAACTATTGTTTTTAGTTTTCTCCCTTTGTGTTTTCTCTCACTCATTTTGTGTACGGAGCATGATTCTAATACCCGTTGAAATATGTGCATGTGTCTTGTACTTCACTATTATTTAAGTGATCTCAATTTGCTTTTCGCATATCGATTTCCTGTTAATCCGGCAACTTTCACCTTACTAACATATTAATTATCTCCCTTTACTTGTTTGCAAACTGCGTGTAGGCGGGGATGGGGAGGGGTACACATGCGCTTGTGGACAATCGTCAATTTCATGTTAATGTCGGTTTTGATGATCTACTAGCGAATAGTGTATACAATGCCCAGAATGACTTACATATACATGTAGGCAGATCTGGATCTGCGCTGCTAATGGCAATATTCCAGTCACAATTGTGTTTCAATTTGTGGCCTGTGGGAGTGTATTTATTCTTAATTATATCTGTGTATAGCACGGCGCACCATACGGGTGACTGATTTCAGCATTGGATTAGTTGATAATGGACACAATTCGGAGCTGGCTTATGACAAAAATACATTGTTTTGATTCTCATTGCCCATAAATGGATTATTAGACTAAGTGTAACCATGAATGTGATTTATTTTTCAAAATGTGTGACGAATTTGTTGAATTCTGTGCACAAATATTGGACACTTTTCAAGTAAGATATTTTGTTCTTTTCTTCATTTCAAACGTCTATTTATAATAATACACATTGATATGGGCCATTATCAGCATAATATATGTGTAAAAGGTCATTTGTGTGCAAATATTTATCTGAAAAACAAACTAGGTTGTTTTTCAAAAATGACACTCAAAATATGATTGGTCGGCCATTTGCAAAAAAAGGAAATACCCTGAATGAAATTGAACATTAAAAGATAACCGTTACAATACATCCTGAAGTGCTGTGTTCATATACAGTCAAACCTGTGAATAAAGGCCAGCTATGGGAAGTGAAAAATCTGGCCTTTTTTCACAGGTGGTCTTTATTCGCAGGGTCATTTATATAGTAATTGTGTCGTTGTGACAATGAAACTGTGCCCTTTACAGCCATGTGATTGCTATTCGGAGATGGTCTTTAGCACAGGTTCGACTGTACATGTTATACAAGTCATATATGTCAATCACATTTAGGAAGCAATTTTGTTTAAATCATATAATGACCAGGACTTAAAATGTAGGCACGGTTCGTGAAACAGACTGTAGAGTATGTATTTTGTGTACGTACGTGAATTACAACATCCGTACCCGAAGTATTCGGTGCATGTACAGTCGCGTCCGTTGTAATGGCCGCCATGGTAGCAGTCTGTGTTGCACGAGGCCGACTGATGACCATCTGATCGATCCAAGCTACATTTACTCACACATTCGCTAAACGACAAGTCAGTGTCACAACATAACGATCGTGATCTATGCTTGATTCCACCGCCGCATGTTCGAGAGCAGGAACTCCACGATTGCCAGGGTATCCATTCGCAGATACTCCGCCCGTCTGTACATTTGCAGGATAAACCGCAAATGGAAGCTATGTAGAGAAAACAGGTCAGTGTCCCTTGATATCAAGCTTACCAGGCAAGGCTATGAATTGCGTAGGAATTCCGAGGCTCGCCGAGAAATTCCTACCGTTTCCGAGCCGAGTCTGATAAACGTAATATCAAAACACATTACATGTAACATAGTGTACCAGGTAACATTTTATGTTACGGAATATAAAGCGGTTTTCGTTGAAAAGAACACAGTCTTGCTTACGTTACCACATTACACTAACGTCATCCGGTAACGTAATTTAACACCGTTCAGCCAATGAAATGACAGCTAAATTAGTTTCGAATCCGCTGTGACCTGTGTATGCGGATTTAGTCAATGCAGGATATGGCGATGTGTTTTCAGTGAGAGTATATCCCGTCAATGGATAATGAGTTACCTGATGAATATAAGGTTCGGAAATGTCCAGCCGTGGGTAAACGTTTGCAGTGGCACGAGAGAACTGTCTGGACCCCAAGGTTGTAAGCCGCAGGTTCAAGAATCCCCGAGTGCCACGGCAAACGTTTACCCACGGCTGGACATTGTCGAACGTTATCGTTACATTTCCGTCGAAAATATCGTGTAATTTGAACATATATATACTTTCGGTAGTTTGAAATAGCTGATTTACGTATACATATTCCGGGGCCGCAGTACACGTCGCGTGATGGTGCCCATCCTCCGCATCAATTTCAAAATTTCAGTGCGACCATTGTGAACTGGTCTTGTGACGCAATGGCGCGTTCTAGTAACGGCATGAGACTCATGCGTTACGTAGGTGTTGGCTTGGTTCCGAAATTAGCATTGTCTACAGCCATGGACAAATAGCACGCGCTGTACGTTTTTACACTGTAGTGAGGGGTGTTAAACAACGACAGTCATGTACAAATACTAAATAAACATTGATCAATACGTACCATGGTTTAATGAGACGATCAGCTCCGACAGATTAAGATTTACATAAACATGTGCATTACATAGCATACACTGTTACCGGAGACATTGAATACCGGCTGGTGCTTTTTTATATATTAGTTTATCAGGCTCGGCTAAGAAACGGTGATAATCCCTCGGCGAGCATCAGTATCGACGAATAAACTCGATATTAGATGACTTGCCTTTCTCTATCTGTGGCTGTGACTGGGGGTAATAGGGCTTATGGGTTTTGCAAGCGTTGTGACCAGTGTAGATTGCAACTAAATCACTACAGGCTGTAAGGATCTAGACCGGTCGAAAAACCTATAAGCCTCATTTCTCCAGTCACGGCCATATTAAAGTTACTGTTTGTTCCACTAACTTTATAATTCTCTTTTAACATTATTTCCAAGCTATCCTGTTTGTCTGGTATGGAAATTGTTCCTATGTTCGCAATACAAATATTTGATGGAATTCAATCAAACAAATAAAATTATGGAAGGTAATACTTTTTGCTATTGATCGAAAAGTATTTTTAGATGTAAATGTCGTGACTACAGTCACAGGTGCATGTAGGTCGGCAGAAAAACGAGTAAGAAACCGTAGTTTTATGTTTTATCACTGTATGCGGATATAAGGATCTTTGAGGAATTAGGTCAATACATATAATGATACACTTGGCTTTAATGATAATTGCTTCATAAGACAGATGTGATATATGAATATAAGATATGTGAATAGCGTATTGTTACTGTATACTATATGGTACATATAGTTGCCATCTCCAGTATTTTTGTATGTACAGTTTCACCACTTCGAGCGTTTGACACATACATCAAATAATATGACAGTAAAACTAATAGAATTTGGTGCAATACGTCATATACAGATATGACAAGAGCGTGATATATATATTATGCCAGATGTTTTTATCTGATGCACAGTTTATTGTTAGTGTACACAGTACCGATAGGTAAAAACATATATATTCACATAGTTGGAAAGTAGACACCAGTGACAATACAGATAACTGCTTGTATGTCACTGGATATGATACATTGTGTATGGTAGTACATATATATATTGACAGCATGTGTATTATTATTTCTGTTACCCAGCCACTACTGGATTCTCAAAATAATTAACAACAGGTCAACAAACTCCTAAAAAATCAGACGTTGTATATAAGTGTGATAAAAACAAACCATATGATGTTTTGTTTAACATATTTAGAAGATATTGCACCTAATTATATGTATGTATATGTCATATTATGTGTGGTATGTGTCAAACGCAACAAGAGGTAAAACTTACAAATGGCGTGTACACACTAAGATGGTCGACATACGAGCAACTCCATGTGCCTTATAGTATACAGTAACAAGCTAATTAGACCTTGAGATAGCAACAAAAAACCTCCCCCACCCCACCCCACCCCTCCCCCTTGTGGGATATTTGGTGATTATGATTTTCTGATTCGTGTACTGTTATGAACAATTACAGACATTCATAAAGTTGAAACAAATATACATTGCTTAACCTCAGAAATAAATGGAAAATGCAGGAGACAGTGATGCCATATCATTACACAATTATCAGAAACGTAAAAATGGGCGCCAAAATGTTATTGTTGTGTTCAATTCTTTACGGTATGGAGTTGTTTTAAACAGCAGTTCATGTACATATTACATGAATCCATAGCATATGCAAATCATTTGATAAAATATAAAAATCCAGGTTTAAAATGCTATAATTATATTTTCAAAATGACCGCCAAAATGATCAGATGTTCAATAATATTAACGCTGATGCTGCAGTTTTAAGTAATTAAACAACACTAACATTGTTATGTATAGAGTGTGATATTCTGTTTATTTTCAAAAACAAATACGGATGTATGTCATTCATTTTGAATATTGAAGAAATAGTTCAAAGTGTTTCCAAGGAAAATAATGTTATTATTGGGCTATCATGTTAATGCGATTGGTAACGAGCACACTTGTAACAATTAAGCATGATTATTATTGGCTAAGGCAATATGTAGTATGGCATGATTAATGGCATGGGTATGCTTATTGCAAATATGCATGGCTTCTCCCACATTAAGGATCCCACATATGTCTTCACATGTGCCACTAATTTAAATTAACCCTGGGTCGTGAGTTGCAAACATTGGAAAATAAATACAATGCATGGTAACGATATATATTATTAAATATTGCAGTCATTGGTGTAATCAGTTCTAATTAAACACTACATGTGCTGTATTTATTTTTCTAATTAAACATTATTGAAACTAATCCACCCAAAGCTTCATCATATACAGTGTCATAGCGACTGTCAGTTTCAAGATGACCATCAACATGGCCGCCTTTGCAATTAGGATGTGATATTTACGGATCTATATATACACTTTTAATACAGCTTAAAATTCTTAAAATAGTTGATAATACCCTTATCCCGACGAAGAGGTCCCGCATCTTGCGATGCCACCAGGGATTGTTATGTGGATTCAATGCAACACATGGGCGTATCTATGTACATGTATGTCGCAAAGACATGTATAATAGCTAAAAACTATCATCATGTGTAGTATGTATATATACTAAACACGTACATACAATTCTGCATTCAATAAATAAATGTACACATGGTACGTGTTTATATAGCGCTTCGTTCATTATAATGACAGTACCTGTTGTCAATTGGAGGAATATATAGTCCGATGATACCAAAGAGTCAGCAAAATACACAACTGTGGTACACTGTGACAGAAAATGCGTTCCACAAACCTGATCCTGACCGCCTGCGTATATAGTTAGAATGCCGTGTAGACATTAGTTCAATTGCATAGCAACATCCAAATGTAATGCTTCTCGATAGTCTATGTGATATTGTTTAGATGAACATTTTGATACATTGCATGATATGTTGTGGAGATAATAACGTTTATAATTTATGGGGATCTGAACGTATATTCCTGGTCCTCTGAGTGTGTGTGGCTACACGTGGTAACACATGATATTGTGTAATGCATATACATAGACTGCTGTAAATTGATAAATTCGGAGATTTGTGAAAATGGACACATCCTTTGTGTAATAGTATTGTCCTAATGATGTTTGAGTTTCCATCTGTATCACATTTGGAATAACAATACCACTAAACATGGTATCCTGTTGTATTTTGTAGTTATATGTATGTTGGTCAGATGTGCATACTACTTAACCGGGGCTAGATTGTTTTTTTAATACACTGCAATCATGGCTTTTTCCGACTACATACATACTAATATTTGCTTGTACATATAGTTATGTAATTCTATATGAGCTTGGAGGACATATACATCTTTTCAGACGTCATACAACTTTTAGCCACGTTTGTCAAATATTTATTTTGGCACTGTATGGTATGCAATGACTACATTTAAGCGATGTACCTGTATATTTTAAATCTGAAATGATGTTGTTATCCGAATGCTATGCAGGTATATGCCACTCTGAACTATTACAACTTGATTACAAACCTACATCCTTTTTTTGTTTGTGTTTGTTGATAATTTGACACAAAAGATGTAGAATTACACGTGTGCTATAACTAAGAACACCGAATGTTGAAATATATTAGAGAAAGTAGTTTATGTATGCGTACATAGCAGCTATATGAATATAGTGGACGTATTTGACGAGCAAATGCATGCTTTTAGAAAGTGCATCACCTTCAATTTCTTTGTTTATATGAAAATTATGAAATGGTATATCAACCTTACATGTTATCAATTGTCACCATTATGAAATCATGGTTAAATATTTATCTACAATGCCTCACTTACAATATATAATATTCTAATGGGTGCCTCTCAAATGAGATTGTACCCTAATGGAGTATTATACATGCATGTATCGGGCAATGATCATGATGCATACATTTGTGTGCACTTACACTGGTAATGGGTGACGGACATACACATTGGAACACACCCGTTGTCGTACGACATATACTGTATTTCAGTAGTTATACAAGTTATATATGTTTGCTATATACATGATTTTATAAGTACATGTGCCAACTACACATTTGAATCCTGTTCCTGCTGATAACTCGGAATGGATTGAGGGAATATTATTGGGATGCACGATAAATAGTGTAGTACATTATGTGGAACATGGATATATAAAATATAGTATATATCCCATTTTCATCGGTTCTACTATCTAATTTTATTTGTATGTAAAAAAAATTCATTTTTGTGCGTGGCCTTCATCTTGAAAGTGTACAAACAATGTATTTGTTCTGTTTGATTCCTGCTTATCTTGTTCGTATTATCTTCAGCTATCTTATAGGTCTTTATTTTAGTATTTGCTGTGTCATGCATCATATGTGCTACAAATCATTCAATCATCATGGACGAAAAGGTATATGTTCTATATCCAGTGTGCAAATTAGTACCTACGACCTATACTATTGAGTGTGCTAATTATATTCATGTATTTATTTTACTTAATCGTGATTAAAAGCCTGTCAACAGCTGAGAGTAACAATGCTATGTATCAAAGACGCTCATATTGGAATACACGCCATAGTAATCATGGTAACTGTCATGGTTGAATAAATATGAAATGGACATATAGAGAGATGAATAGACATTCTGTATCTGAAATGTGTGTGGATAACTAATATACAGGTGTTAGTAGCTACACGTACATATTAGCCTTTCATAAGTATATGGCAGCGTATAAAGAAAAAAATGTATTACATGTAAAATGTCCATTGCAAAGTCAGTGGGTGTGGAATAGGTAAAATTATTTTTCTAACATTGCATCATCTGCTGCAGACATTATGTACTCAGAATATGTGCATCAACCATATATTGCAAACACTAGTAAGTGCACTTACCATTGATACAATTAATAGACACTAAGATAGAAAAGCATATTAATGAGACACATAGCGTAGTTGTTACCTTCACTAAGTAAATGTGAAGTGGGCGGACAGCCGGACGAAAACTCGGACACATGGTATCTGTAGTGTGCACGAATAGCTGTTAGTAGTGCCTAAATAGTTACATATATGTTTAAACAATTTATAAATAAGTGACAGTGCATAACATAAATGAAATTCATTACATTTAAAATTCCCATTGTAAAATTTGTGGGTGGGGAATGGTGAAACATACTTTGTTTTTACATTGCATCATATACTGCAGACATCAGATAATCAGCATTTATGCAATTAACATGTCTAATGAACACTACTAGGTACCATAGACACAGAGAAAATAAAAAAGTTCAATACCTTTACGGAATTATTAAGGTAGATGTTTTGCCATTGAACTTCAGTGGGTGGGGTAATAAAACATGCAGATTTCTTCATCTGAATTAGAAGATATTATTTAATCGAACTTTATTCCATTGTATAGTTAAGAACACATCTTAAAACATACAAGACTGCCACATCAGTTGTTTATAATGATAAAAAACAGTCGAATTTAATGAAAACAAAGCGAGTTTTCTCAATTGCGAAAGGTCTGAGGGTGGTATACTTCAAAATGGTGCCAAACATTCATCCAGCGAGTTACAGAGCGCAGACATACGGCATAACACTCGTAATTGAATGTAATTTCAGAAAATATATATCTGCAAAAATTCCACAAGGGGAGGGTTTCAATTTGTGACTGACGGCCTAAATATATTCATATATTTTACACATAATTATATGCTATACCTATATCCCATCACATTTAGGAACCAGTTATGTTCGAATCGAACGATGATGACCAGGGATCCAACGAGTCTTTAACATGAATATTTGGATCATTGGCTGACCAAATTGTATTCATGGACCAATGGATTATGACCAATCTAATTCCATTTCCAGCATAATCTTTTCCTTTAGAATAATTCTGGTGTTTGCTGTCACTTACCACAAAAGACAATGACGCTGACGCCCACTGCAGCGTAATTCTTCATTGCGGACGCCTAAAACAATCAGAGAGATGCATTTGTGTGACACACGACAACGTGAGTACGGACTGGGGGCTGTGTGTGGAGAGTGTTGGGACTTATGTCATTTTGTTTGTGACAAACGACAACGTGAGAACGGCTATTGACCAAACTATTCAACAATTGTTAGTTATTTTTCTTTAAACCCGGCTCTCCAAAAATATGTAACACGATCAAAAGGTAGCCTGTACTGTATTTTCATAGATCTTTCGAAAGCTTTTGACTGCATCCGCCATAACTTTCCATTATATAGTATATTAACGGTGTCAGTGGCAGAATTGTAAAGGTATTGTAGTGTTGCTGGGATGTTAAGTAACAAAACTCAAGACCATCTAGATTTCTTACTTATTAATTCAATTAATTTACAAGTTTATTAAGCTATCTAATGTTTGTAAATAAAATTAATATTTACTGTGATTCCCTACTTCGCGTTGTACGTCTATACTTCGCGTTGTGTGTGGCTGTCCTAATGAACCAGCCTTTTATACCCTTGGTCAAGCTCCTCCTACTGATGATCATCGCCATCTGAATACGTCATCAGGAACCAATAGTATCTTAGGGACTAGGAAGTATCAATAATAGCATCCAATGGGATTGAAGTAGAATTATGCAATCCTTGACACATTTAGGAAAGTGCCAGGGTCTAATGCATCGTAAGATAAACAGGTGGACCAAATGATTCTCATTGGCCGTTATTTATATGGCTTACTTTACAGAGCTAAACTATCGTCACCTCCTGCCCTGAAACTGCCAAGCATTCAGGTGCATTGTTAGTACAACTACCAGATATTTAAATGTCATTCACATAAAAACATATTGCAGTCGAAACGCACGTGTTGTCAACCAATGCCCACGTGAGAATAGTATGTATACAAAAGTTAACACCTGCACCTGGTGGAGGCGACAATGTTACAGTAGTCCAGTCCATGTATAACCAGCTTAACTCATGTGTCAGATCGACGTGTGGTTTGATTTATTTGACTGTTCCGTGGGCACAAAACAAGGTTGTATGGCCAGTCCCATCCTGTGTGTCATATTATTGAATGACTTGATAGATATGATGGAAGGTGAACGCTGTCAATGTATTTATATAAACGAAACGGACCCATACATGCTACAATTGTTATATGCTGATGACATGGCCAATTTTGCAGACACTGTATTTAATTTACAAAAGCAGATAAATGCAGTTGGTCAATTTTGTAGCAAATTCGGTATGAAAGTAATTCTTGATAAAACTTAATAAATACCTTGAATTGTATTTTACATGTTGTTTATCGGGGGGCAAGGCGCGATATGGGTTGGCTGAGCAAGCCGAAAAGGGTACATTTACTATAGTAAAATGTGTTCGGAAATACCAAGCATCAGTATCGCAAGCATTGTATTTGTTTGATCACATTATATTTCCAATCCTGTGTTATGGTGCTGAGTTATGGGGTTATGGGGATTGTGATACTATTGACAGAGTGCAACTTTTTTTGCAAAAATATCTTTAATCTCGGTAGCTCAGCACCTGGTGCTGGAGTATTAGATGAAATGGGTAGATGACCAATGCCAGTATGCTAAAAACAACGTTGTAGCATATTGGGTACGCATACTTATAATGGACATACATAGATATCCGATGTCTTGTTACAATATGCTGTTTGACCATGGTGCAGCTGGAAGGAAAAATTGGAATTGGGTATCGAGACTTAAGAGCATGTTTATTTCTGATTCACCAAAATTGCAATATTACTCTCATTTCAACACACTGTTAGACCCAGAACGTTATCTGCCACCATTTATCAACATCAAGCACCGAAATTATGTTTTACGTCTTCGGATATCATGTCATAAATTAGCCATTGAAACTGGACGATACAGAGGAATATCTCGCGATGACAGCTTGTGCTTATTTTGCTTAACAAATGGAGTAGAAATTATTGAAGATGAACTCCATGTGTTAATTAACAGTTATGATGAAATTAGACAACAATATCATATCAATTTTAGAAATTGTGGCCGCTGTAACTCTAACGCTACTGGCTGGTAGTGTGAGTGTTGGAGGTGTTGGAATTGGATAGGAACGGCAGTGGGGATTGTAAAACTGTAAACACAACATTTACAAATTAGACATTTAGACAACAAGTTGTTTATGCGACGGCCGGTGGAATAGTGCATACTATTTTACAATAGGGGAAAACAATGCAAAGTAATACTCGCCGTTTCTGACAAATATAACTGAATACAAGGGAGTGCACAATAATATACCAACACATTACCTGTAAATACAACTTTTACAAATTAGACATTTTATACAACAAGTTGTCTATACGAAACAATGCATTTGTTAGTCATGTGACTACCTAACAAAATAATCTTACTACGCTAGACTAGGCACTATATCATACCTACTGCTACATAATAATACAGTAAAGTTACATATAGATGTAAAGTCCATAATGGCTAAGTCTACAGCTATGAAACGACTAGTGACGGCGGTGATGTATAACCCGAAATGAGACAATGGTTAAATGGTGGGTGGGATTAAAAAATTTAACAAATATACATGTACATGTAATGAGATCTTTTATTTATCCCACACGAATTCCAACTGCCACATATAGTCGGTGTCAAAATGTGAACATGCTGAAATTTTCGCTATTGTCTTCGGAAATGTGTTTTATGTGACATAGTACAAAACACAAATTGGTACCATTTTTTTTCGGTCACATGTGTGGCGGTCATCTTAAATTTTAAAATGGCCGCCATTCAAGACACATGTACTCTTTTTATCAAGATAAGAAGCTCGTTTTTGACCACAAGTTAGACAAATTATTTATGGGATATATCTAACAAATGAAATAGTGATTCAATAACAAATATTTGTGCCATTATAAAATTTAAAATGGCCGTCATAGCATTACATATTTGTTATTTTCAATTGAATACAAGCAATTTCACTGTTACAATGGATATCAGCAGAATCATGCAGTAAATGAAATGTGTCATTTGACCATGTATTACTATGTGACATAATGAAATTAAAGTGTTGTTTATGTAGGTTTGTATTTCAAAATGGCCACCGTTATAATCAAACAAGTATGTCAGTAAGATAATAGCAACGGCTTGGACTAGAAATGTGGCTGGTTATGTGCGATATTGATTGAAAACATATATATATATGTATATATATATATATATTAGCCATATGTGTATGTAATAATACGTATGCCTGTAATTTTTAAATTCAAGATGGCCGCCATATTTAGCATAATTTGACGTGTTCCAATTGCGTACCTGTAATTTACATAAGCAATGCAATTATTCATTAAAACAGGCAGAAAATGATATGAGTAGAAAGTGTGTGTATGCCTATGCAATATTAACATTGATATCTACGTTGCTGTCGTTTGAACATTTATAATGTTTGTATCCTGTAAAGCAATGACGTACGTTGCCCCGCTAACCCATACTTGATGGAATTTAAATTGCATAGGGCATGATTTATAAAAGGATAACTTTTGTTCTTGATTCAAATTTGTTGTTAGGCTGGTGTACCTTTTCATATCAATTCACAAAGTCAATGAATCATGGATGTCGCGAACATTTTCATAACTTCCTATTAGTTATAATTGGCCCATGGGTAAACTAACGGTAAATTTATTTATTTATTTAATGGTTTCTAACGGCCTGTCAGCAGCTATGAGTCACTGGAGTTATCTGGATTGAATCCCATATTTCATCTGTATGGATGGTGGGGGTGAGCGGGATTCATGTGAAACGTTCCAAATGAATACTGGCTGTACTGTTAGTTTTGCAGGTTGTTCGTTGGGAGCATACAAAGGGTAATTTAACAATGGGGCTAATCCTCACCGGAATCCCAAAATCCATGATTTGGCCCTCAGATATATACTCTTTTGGATTTCTGATACGTGAGAGTTAAAACCGGCTATACCAACTATAAGACTAATAACATTAGTAATAATCTTATTTTTAGGGGATGGGGTTAAGTGACCCTGGTGTGCGCGTTGAGGACCTGACACCAGATCAGGTTGTTCTAATTTCAGGGCTGAATATTTATTTTTTATGTAAATATTATGTTCTGAGTTTAGGATCCCCTCCAGTAGTATATAAGAGTCACAATGATACCACCACCCTATGAAAGGCACCGGCTAACGCGCGGTGCCCCCCACCGCATGGTGGTATCATTTGTGACTCTTATATACTACTTGGATTTCCCCCCACTGTTCGGCGGGTATGTATGAGAAGAATGGACCATATTTTTCATCAACCGCGAGACCATATATTTATGACATGAGAAGATACACCCTATTAGAGATAAGAATCCCTATGTTATACTCAATATATATAATAACAATCTGTCATACATTTATTACGAATAAAATAACAACTGACACCCTATTAAAGATAAGAAATCCATAAGCTATACTCAGTATATTACAGCAATCTGTCATAAATATCAACTGACACCCTATTAAAGACAAGTTATCCATAAGTTATACTAAGTATATTACAACAATCTGTCATACATTTATTACAAATAAAATATAAACTTACACCCTATTGAAGATAAAAATCTATTGGTTATACTCAGTATAATGTCTACCATAAAGCAAATGAGAGAGCAAGCTAAGAGTTGGGAATTTCCCTAAGAGGTTTGAGACTCAAGAAAGATATAGCAGATAGGATAAGTGACGCGCGATCCACCGTCTACGAGGAGAGGCTGCGGCGTGCGGTTTCGACCTGACGACTGCCCATCGACCCCGAAAAACGCTCCGAGAAATTGGAGAACGAGACGACGGCGGCCACCTGCGTGCCACTGCTTACGCGCAGCGTGTAAAAGAAGATCCCAGCACACGTAGAAAACCCCTATGCAAGGCGTACTACAATAAGATTTATCAAGGGTTGGTGGGGAGACCTCCTAGGAGGAGAGATATCGCCAGAGCTTTGGTGGAGGAGGTCCCTGGATTCTCGCCGAAGAAGCCGAAGTTAGGGAAACTGTTGATAGGGGTAGGAGGAAGATAGTATGGACTTTCGAGAGGGGGGTAGATGGGGAGATCGCTAATCGCATAATGAATAAAATTCGCCCAGAGATGACCACGGCGTGTTATCTGAGGTATTCGTGCTTTATCGTATTAGGAACATCGAGACCGATGAAACGATGATCACTCACAAACAATCAAAGGGCAGTCCGTGGATAAACGAGATTTCCAAAGCGGAGAGTTGGATAACCGATAGAGAGAAAGGTCGAATGGACATCGACAAAGTTGATAGACCAAGCACAAAATGGACCTTCGTTCGTTGGATATCGGTCGAGGTGAAGATGATCATCGATGCGCAACAACTTCTCATGGGAGCGGGAAAACTCTCAGACTGGTTAAGACAAAAAAAGGGAATGTATTCCGTCGACACGTACGACGACTACTTGTGTCTGTTTAGGTGCATAGCCATCCACCGTGGATGGAGACCAGACCGCTGTTGTGAGAAGGCACGAGCTCTGGCTCGCGAATACCTCGGGCACGAAAACGGACCGGGTAGTAAGGGAATCCCCCTGGATGATATTAAGAAGGTAGAAGAGCGCTTCAATATGGGCATTCGCGTTTACGAGCCCACCGACGACGGAGTGTGGTACCTCATGAAGGTTCCGGCAAATTACGACGTGGTTGGGGAGAAGATAATGACGATAGGAATGTTTGGAGGTCACTCTTTCCTCATAACGAACCTCCGCAAGATGACGAACGAGTACGGGTGCACCGGATGTCAACAACGGTTCACAAAGTCGTGTAACATGCACAGGCACGCGACCACCTGCATGGGTGGGAAGACCGTGGTGACATATCCAGGTAAGAGGGTAGAGAGACCACAGTCGGCCTACGAGAAGGCGTTCTATCCCAAGGGGTCAGCGAGCGAGAGGTCGATTCAATGGTTGAATAGAGAAGAAGAGAGGGTGGGAAAGCACATACATCACGCGAGATGCGGTCACGGTGGTGAGAGGTGGGTGGCCGGCGATCCGGTAGACGGTTACTGTCACGAGACCGAGACCGTGTTTCAGCTTCACGGATGCTACTGGCACGGGTGTCCGAGGCATTGCATGAGAGGTAACGCGAGATCGCTGTACAGGAGAACGAAAATTCAAGACGCCGCCAAGATAAGGAAGGCGGGTTACGAGCTGGTGGTGATGTGGGAGTGTGAGTGGTTGAATGAGGGGGATCCCCACCATCCACCACCACCGCGCGAGGAGGCGACGACTCTGTACCCTCACCAGATAGTCTACAACTTCGAGGCGTATCTCGACAAGTCAAAAACCACGCGACCCACCAAAGACCTGACCTTCGAGGTCGAGCACGTTCCTATATCGGTGTCGTTGGGGGATACGATGCATGAAGGGATCACACACGAAAGAGATCCCGACACGCTAGTCGATATGTTCGTGACCGAGCTGCAGATGAGAGGCAAGGCAATCAGGGAGGGGGTTAGAAATAAGTATCTGCCGGCCGACATAGATATGTTATCGAAGTCTCAGCAAGCAAAGATTATCTCTTGGATTTACCAAGTCCCGGTGGTGGGGTTCAACTGTAACAGGTACGATCTGAACCTCATCAAGCAGTACTTTGTAGAGAAGTTGGCGGCCACCGTGAATAAGGTGATGGTCGGAAAGAGAGCCAGCACGACGATGTTTCTGTTTACCCGGCCCCGGAGTTTAGATTTCTTTTCGACATCATCCAGTATCTGGGACCCGGTACCACGTACGACCGGTGGGTTAAGGCGTACGACTGTAAACGGTAAAGTCTCACTTTCCGTACGAGTGGTTCGATAGCGCGGACAAGCTCGACCATCCGGGGCTGCCAGACTATCCCGAGTGGTACTCGAAGTTGAAGGGTGAGTTCCTACTGTCGTTGTCCGAGTGGAAAGAGTGTAAGAAGGTATTCCGAGAAAATGGGATGAAGACGTTCAAGGAATGGTTGCAACACTACAACGACTTGGATGTAGGACCGTTCCTGGAGGCTCTGACTAAAATGACTGAGTTCTACAGGGGAAGAGGAGTGGACATACTCAAGGATGCTGTGTCTCTGCCCGGTGTATCCCTTCAGTACCTACTCCGCGGGTCGATCGATGGGAAGGCGGACACGCCCGAGCTGTGGTCGCCGAAGTCTGAAACTTACGAGATGATGAAGCAGGGATTGGTCGGTGGTCCGTCCATAGTATTCTCCAGATACGCCGAGGCTGGAAGGTCAACGATCAGGGATCAGGTGGGGAGTCGGGAGGGGAAGATGTGCAAGGCGGTGCTGGGGTACGATGCCAATGCTCTGTACCTATCTACTCTATCGAAGGACATGCCGTGTGGTGAGGAGCAGATATGGACGTGTGACGACCCGGAAAGACAGTCGTATATAGACTGTTTCGTGAGGAAGGTCAGGAGTGAAAAGTGGTTCGGATTTGCGGAGTTGGATATAGAGGTCCCGGAAACGTTGAGAGACAAGTTCTCGGAAATGTCACCGCTGTTTGTTAATCGAGAAGTCGATGAGAACGAGGTTCCACAGCACATGAAGGACTACCTGGCCGGGACCGGGAGGAAAAGAGTCGAAGGACAGAGACAGCTCGTGGGGGCAATGTCCGCCAAGAAGATGATCATATACTCCCCACTGCTAAAGTGGTATCTGGAGCACGGTCTGATCGTCAAGGCGGTGCATAGGGTGATTGTTACTACACACCCGCAAACCGTTTCAATGGTTCGTTAAAGAGGTCACCGCTGCCAGACGGACGGGGGACGTCGACAAGAACAAGGCGGTGTTGGCGGAGATATTCAAACTGGTTGGCAACGCGTGTTGTGGCAAGCTGATAGAGGCACAAGAGAGACACCTGAACACCACATATACGAAGGATGAGAAGACTGTCGACCGGAGACTGAGGTCGGCGTGGTTCGAAGACCTGGAGGAAATTGGGGAGGCTTACGAGATATCGAGCAGGAAGACTCGAGTGGTGATCAACAGACCATTTCAGTGTGGCATAGCGGTCTACCAGTTGGCCAAGCTCCGGATGCTGGAGTTCTACTACGACTTCTTGGACAAGTACGTGGATCGCGGAGATTTCGAGCTGATACAGATGGACACTGACAGCATGTACTTCGCGCTGTCGGAGAAGACGCTGGCGGCGATGGTGAGAAAGAATATGAAGAGAAAGTTCAATAAGGAGAAGACCGAGTGGTTGGCGTGGGACGTGTGGAGCAACAGAACTCCAGGACTGTTCAAGCTGGAATTCGAAGGGGATAGAGCCATCGCTCTGTGTTACTACGTGAGTGGTGATGGAAAATCTAAGCACTCGGCCAAGGGGATGTCGAAGAGATCTAACGATCTGACTTGGGGAAGGTACAAGAGTGCTCTCGAAGGGGGTATGGATATGGCGGAGAACAGGGGATTCCGAATGATTAACGGGGTGATGAAGACGTACAAGCAGGAGAAGTTGGGGTTGTCGGCGTACTACGACAAGAGGAGAGTGATGAAGACGGGTTACACACGGACCTATAGGATAGGTAAAAAAAAAAAAAAAATAAAAAAAAAAAAAAAAGAACTCTGAAAAAAAAGGAGAGAATACTAAAGACTCTGACGATCCGGGGGTAGCTGGGTGTCAGAAGGCACCATAAGAAGTTCTTCGCGAACAAACCCGCGAGATGGACCATCAGTCAAATAGTAGAGCACGGGCTCATCAGGTTTGGTAATAGATCGATCTAGATGATATACATTGAGAGACCAATCGGGATCAGTCGCGCGGCGGCTGCCACCTTCGAGCTCTCCCGGTTGATAGAGGTACCGGACGTCAATATCTGATGGAAGCCGTTGCTCCTCTAAACCAACGGGTCGCCCGCGCGAGACGGCAGAGGGCTTGCTCGTCACCCTTTTAAACTTGATAGCATCTACGGGCTTCTTACCTATCAATCTGGTCACCTCTCCGTTCAATGCGGAGACCACGGCGGGCAGTCTGGCCACCCACTCGGTCGATCGTGAATGAGGGTCTACAAGTTCTTTTGGCGTATGGTGTCCGAACAAGAACGTCTCGGCCAGGGTTTCGATTGAAGTGCTCCACGATCCCCTGGTCCCGGTGGATGTTGACGCGGCCGTGTCTGATAGAAACGTTGTGCTTAGACAATAGATGAGAGACACCGACCATGAACTCTCGGCCGGGATCGACCTGGAGAAGATTCGGCCATTTGAGAGGACTCCTCTTATATATTCGGGAAAGAGCCTCGGCCACCTCCTTAGACTCTTTAGTGGCCAACGGCTCAGCCCCCTTATAACGACTCGCTACGTCAACGATTGTCAGTGCGTACTTGTACGTCTTGCGACCGACGCGATCGTGAGGTAGAAACAGGAGATCCGCTTGGTGAACTTGGTTCGGCACCGGCACGTCGAATTTCGGGCGCGGCATATTGTGAGGCGCGGGTAAATAGATCTGCCAGATGGCCTGCTTCTTGAGCCATTCCTTGACAGCGTTTTCTGAAACCTTGGTCGCCGCCGCGAGGTTCTTGATGGCAGCGAGTCCCTTCCAGTAGCCGCGGGGGCTGTAGTATGTGTTTGCTAGCTTGCGCGCTAGGCGAACCGATAGTTTGGTATCAACTTTGCGCGTGTTCATCGTATGCGAAGTATTCTAATATATCGGACAATCTCCAACATGCCCTCGCCAGATCGTCCGGTAACTGCGTCGATAATAATAAACCTTTGTTGGAAGTACAATCGCGATTGAGGGTTAAGTTCTTAAGGAACTTGGGAAAATCTAATTCATCCAATCCACCAGGATTGGTGGAGGATAACATCCGCTTTGTGAAAAGGGTGGCCGCTTTTTTGTCCTCGCGCCACGTCTCGAGACAATCTCGGGCCAGATGAATCATACTCTTTGCACCGGGTAAACTGTATTTAAGGGACGTGTAGCCTACATCGATCATAGCAAAATAAAGTTCGTCAACTGACATCGTTCTATATATATATATATATAAAAAAAAATTATTTAAAGTAAATATTAATTTTGTAAAAAAGTATTAATTAATTTAAAATCTCGATTGGATATAGTAGTTGACGATACCCACCACACCCATTCCCACGACGATGAACGCGATCTCGCGGTCTTTTTGGGGCTCTGACGGTACATAGAAATCTGAAAGTTGGGGCTCGCGATCCATTGGATCTAGACTTTTCTGTGGATATGCCAGCGCGTACTCGCGGTTGGCTTCTTCAACGTTCTGAAAAGTTTTTGCGGCGTGATTTTCGCGGCGAAGCTCTTCGTTGACCCAGTCCAGATGGGCGGTTCGTTTTTTCGACCATGCTTCCTTTGCGCTATTGAGTTGTTCTACAGCTAAATCGTGACGCTTGCGCTCCTCATCCACGTTCGAGCTTCTCATTTTAGAGAATATAAAGTTGCTACCGCTGAACGCCAATGCGTTTACAAGCGCACCACCTACTATTACTGCGATTGAAGCCATTTATTTCCATATATTAACGGGTAGAATTCCAGCTTTAATTAGATAATCTCGGGTCCAAACTGCGCCCGCTACATCTAAGGTCGCGACCCCTATGTCTCTCACAGTAAAGTCCAATTTGGGAGCGGACCCTCCTAGGGCCATCTTTGATAGTCGAGCATTCCCGATACTGAAACCCGATATCACCACGGCGTGATAAAGCGCATTCACTATCATTTTACCATCTTGTTCAGCCATTGTTGATAATTATAATTATTGCATATAAAAGGGATCGCGATCAATGTTTAAATGGGGCGCATCCAATCGCGATTGCTGTTTCGTAACTGTTTTTGGATGAATTGATGGGGATTGTTTTCTCGATAAGGATTGGTGTAATAGGGGGTATTTCCACAAGCACAGGGCACCAACAACTGCCAGACCACCACCAACAACCCAACTCCAATTCGTGAATTGGGGTTCAATCGGATTCGTCCAACCTCGATTGGGTGTTGAGTGTGCTTCCAATTCGTGAATTGGGGGTGTTGTTGTACTCAACACTGTTGAACCTGATTTCTCTGTCTTCAGATGTTTTGCTGTCTCCGTCCCAGATTGCAACGACTGTTTAGCCTCTCGAAGCTCGGCGAGTATTTTATCTTGTTTAACTTTTCGGGTGGCAGCTGCCACCCGCCCAGCTGCCTGTCTTTTGGGATTTTTTATATGCGGTATGTCATCCAGTGGCGGAGTAACACTCGGGTTCGATTGTGTTGGAGCAATCGGGTTCAACTCCGTCACTCTCGCAGGTGTGTCTTGTGTCATCATTTATGATATTAATATTAGGGCTTATAGTTCGTGGGCATATATGTCCAAATTGACAGTGTTTACCAGTGGTCAACGCGGTTGTCAGCGGAGCTAAGTACATTCCAAACTTGTGATAAATTGAGCAACAGGCTGTTCTAAGAGTGTGACCTATAAAAGGGTCAGTCTCTAGATCGCCAATCAATCCCGCGGTGTTTGGTATTGGGAAAAGCATACTAACAGCAGTTGCGTACAAATGAATAGCCGCCGATCCAAGAGTTTTTGTCATTTTATCGATCTCCGCATCTGACATCTTATCCACCTGAAAAACTGAGAGACGCCTACCGAGATAATGCTCCGATTGTCCCCCAGCAACCAGCGCAGCTAGCCGCTCTCGTCGCGCCGCATTTTCATTCGGAGTCGTTGCACTCAACCCAATACCAACTGCCGTTGGAGTTGAAGTTGATCCCGATTGCTCTGTCGGAGTTGATGTTTCATTATCTTTCAGGATGTTGGCAGTCGGAGTTGAGGTTTCTTCCATTAGCTGATCGAGAATTTTGTCGCTGTTCATTATTGCTAATTTTCTTAAAATTAATTTAACTATTCTAACAAGTCTCATCACTTTAACATATTGCCAAGCGCACCACCCGATACTTATGATCACCATTATGCTCGCAACAAAGCTCGCAGCGGAGCACCAAATTGTTAACATTTTTAACCATTGTTCAGCATTTGTTCAACATTTGTTAAGTATTTGTTCAGCATTGTTCAGCAATTGCTAAGCATTGTTAAGCAATTGCTAAGCAATGTTCAGCAATTGCTAAGCATTGTTAAGCATTGCAATAGCTTATTACTTTGCAATTTTCTTAAAATTAATTAATTGATAACTTTATAAGCAGTTGGTTGATCAGTCTTTAGCAGAAGATTGGCGTGCTTAGTTTCCGAAAGCATCTGTCGAACTTCCAGGCGCTCCTCGCGCGTTGGGATAACGTCATTCTCTCGAAGACAGTCATCGAATGAGTCTCGGTCCTTGCAGTGAAAGAGGGCGACCCATTTCGTTTGCTCGCGCAGATCCTTGAGGACGGCGTTGTACTTTTGAGTGGATATCCAAACACTTTGTCTAGCATGGCGGCCAGAAAATGCGAGCTCGGAGAGCATGTCCTTCTTTTTGGTCATCGCGCCTTGGACGAGCAATCGTCAATCACGTATAGGGTGGGCTCACCCTGGAATATTTGGTATAAACCACGCAACCAATCGTGAAGCCTATCACCGGGATCAATAACGTATACCTCAGGGTCGGTCCATATCCACGGGCGCCGCTGATAAGTATCGTTGTGCCGCACAGTGGGACACAGGATCACAATGTGACGAAAGGCATCGCGGTAGGACTCCTCGAGCAAGTCGAGGATGAAAACCGTTTTTCCACATCCTGTCTGCCCACATATTATGGCAGAGTGAGCATCTCCAATCGTGAATTGGTATTGATTGCTCATTTTCTTAATTTTTTCAAAATTATTAATTAATAAAATTAATTAAATCAGTAGAGTGCTGAGACGTATCGACCATCTTCGATGTTGAGTTGTGCGTCTGTAATTATATATAAGTACACGTTCAATGTGCCAGCTCCATCCGCCTCTTTGGTTATCTGGATCGTCACACCCTCACTAGCGTTCTCAACTTGGCGTCCGCTACCGTGTATTTGGTCATCGTCGCTGGCTCGCATGTCTAGCTATAACGCGTATTTGGTACTCAGGAACTCCGCGAGGGAAACGGCCGAAAGATGCAGGTCTTTTGGCAACTGCTGCAACCTCGGGAGAGCGCTCTGAGCCGGCAGCAAACTGCTTTCTTACTTCGTCCCACTGCTGGTGAGAGCGAAGACCCGCGCTGTAGAGTTGATTGGGGACTCCCTCAATCGTCACCTCTACCTTCGTGATTTTGGGGTTATAGAATTTGTCGGTTTTTCTAGCACCGAACGCGAACAGAGCATCCTCGAACAACATCAGTATACCTTTCATCGAGCAGGCGAGTACGTTGACATTAATATTCCACAATGTGTTGCCTTTGTCTTTCGTCATCTTGCGATGGCGAAGAACTCGGTCGTAAAGTATGGCAACGCGCCCGGCGTACTGGGTTCTGATCAATCGCGCGAGTTCGGGCATCGTGACCATGTGACTACCTAGCGAAACATTATCGATCGATACGTCGATAACATGTCGGTGGCTATGAGAACTCGGGTGTAGTCGTTGAATGTTAGTTCGTATTCGAGGCGGTCAGCCAAAGCACTCTGATAGTAGGGCATGTGACTCTCCAGCAACTCAAAGTCGAGCGGGATGTAGAAGCGGTTGCCGTAAGCGCCCGCGACCGCGTTGTCACTCGCGTTGTTATCTGCCTTGTTACCAGCCCCGATTCTAAGTTTGGTTACGTTCTTATTTTTGCTGGTGTCAATACCCTGATAGACAGGTCCTGATAACAATGGTAGACGTCACTGTCATCGATAGACATCACCTCATTACCAGAAATCTTTATCATGGTCTTCTTGACGATGGCGCGACCCAGGTTCTGAACGACGGTTCGGTCCTCGTCCGTCGACGTCAGCGAAATAGTGAAAGCGAGGCGAACAGTCCCCGGCACAATGACGTCGTTAGCTCCGAGGTTGGGGAAGCGGACCAAGAGCTGCTGGTTCTGGTGGATCGTCGATGGGTTGTTCGTAATAACGACACTCTGTCTCACGCCTTTTGCCCCGAGGGGCTCACGCAGTCGGCGTATGGATTGAGTTTGCGACCGTATTGACTCGAAGACATAATTTAGTGAAACTATATTAAACCCGTATGGTTTTGTCTTTAATACATAATTAATTTTAAGAAAATTATAAAGATGGCTGATTACGATATTAACATGGATGAAATCGGCAGAGACGATTTCCGCGATGATGATGACATCGATGATGACATCGATAACTATGACGAAACGACCTTCATAGAGACACCTAAATAAAGATCCTAGGTTTGTCGACCCCCGAATTACGCCCTTAACAGCCATACCAATGGGAACTTCACCCGATACTACGTCTCCCTGGGAGGCCCCATCCGCAACTCCGGCGTGGGCGGGCGGTGCTGAGATTCCTGCGGGGATCTCCAAGAATGAGCTGGCGCCTCTCACGGAAACGGAGTCTCGGGTGAAATGGTGGGAGAGTGAGGTGTCTAAAAACGGCATCAAGGCCACGTTGGAGTTCCGCAGCACTAAAAGAGGAGACTTGTGGGTTAAATGGGGCAAGAGCTGGAAGTTGCTGACGTACAAGAACAACCCGACCCGGTTCCTCCAGGCCTCTTCCTTGAACCGATATGGAGTACTCTTCGCTCGAGCTCTCGGAGTGATCGATGATCGGTCGCAGATTCCTAAAAATATGGTAAAAACCCTAAAGTCTACCGACGAAACGCTGGCGAAGACGGCCGCGTCTATAGAAACGAGCGAGCTCAGCGATGTCCCTCGTATAGCCACCGACGGTATTCACACAATTGAAACCACGGTCAACGAAATAAACGGCACGAAATATGACCCACCATTACCTCTTCGCGAACTCCTGCGACTCGATAAGGCTCTGCAAAAAAACTCGGGGCGAACTGGTCAATAACCTCTCCAAACTCACGGCGCTGGACAAACATATCGCGCTAGAAGAAAGAAAACTTGGGGAAATCCGTGGCGATAGAGATTCTACCGAGAGGATTAACAAACTCCTGCGGTCGTTGCGGGATGAAAGAGAAGCTCGCTTGGAGGCTGCCTCGACTAACCGTGAGACGCTTTCCGGCCAATTAAGTCGGAGCCGCGAAACAATCTCGAGGGTCCTGCACGAGGACACAACACTCGGTGAGCGTCTTCGCACTCTGTTCAGATGGAAGGGCGTCACGATAGTAACCATCATCGCAGCTTTCAGCATGATTATATCGACCCTAATTCTATCTATATCGTCTCTATTTGTAGCTGTCAATGCTGGTGCTGCACCAGCACCCGCACCAGCACCCGCACCACCACCCGCGCCATCCGGCGGAGCCAAGGAGTGGGTAAAAAAACAACTAAAACCCTCGCCAGTCTCCTGGCTGAATTAGCAGGAAAGTTGGCTGGCGCGCTGCCTGGTTTGATAGGAGGTCTCCTCTCCTTCTTGTTATCTATATTATCAAAAACGGTCGGATGGCTCGCCGAGAATGCTTGGGCTTTAATCGTGGCAATCGCCGGTCTCCTACTATTCTTCGCCAGAGAGTTCCTAAAACCAAAGCGCAAATAGTCCGATCGCCACGAGGCAACGACGAGCGCTAATAATTTCTCCTCCTCGTGTGTTGTGCTTCCAATCTCGATTGGTGTTTCCGCTCCTGTTCCAATTTCAACATTGTTGATGATTGGATTAGGGGAACTCGATGGTGCATCCAATTTACGAATTGGGGGTACTGGGTTCAACTTCATAACCCGATTGTGTTGAGGGAGGTGTATCCATTTTGTGTTTTGGGGGTTTTATGAAATCTTTTTCAAATTTATTTGAATTTTCACCACCGCTCCCGATCATGTTGGGGGTGCGCTTGATGATATCCGTGTTCACGTTACCGTTGTGGCCGATTTTATGATTGGCGGTGGCGATTACTATTTGATTATTGTAACCGTCAACCGGGTCGTCTCGTAGTATCATATTGCTCGGCGCCATATAAAGACCTATTCCAAATACATAGTCTACTGGGGTGCTGGCAGTCTGCAAAACGTCTTGATAATTCTGGATCGCCTTCTCCAGGTCCAACTTAGCTGAGATGGCGTCCTCAACAAGTGCCAAGAACTGTTTTTGCGCGCCAAAGGCCGTTCCCGTGCCTAGTATAGAACTGCGAGTTTGCTTCTGTGCGCCGAGGATGGCCCAAACGTATAAGCGAATGGAGTCGTTGAGGCGGGTAACACCGGTCTGCGTAAACCCTAGACCGTCGTCCAATATAAAGGTTTCTATACCCTTCTGCACGTTTCTGTCTTGTAAAATATATTGTACGTGAGCCTTTGATGGTGATAACCATGTACAGTATTTGGAATCACACGTGTGCCCTCTAGCCACTTCAGCCCCGTATGTCATGTTGGAGGTATTAAAATTGTTGTCCGTCAAATTTACCGTGTTTCTGAATGGTGGTGGTGTTGGGTAACTCGGAGTATAACCCCCGACCGCCAACCCTGTAAAAGCAGGTTTCCTTCTGGCATAGTATGTCCCGTGCTCTATACCCATAAGATGAAAGTTGCCCAGGCTGTTGCTGTTCGGGTATACTTTTTGTCTCCAATCCGAATCTTTGGAAAGTCTTTCGAACGCCCTACGGTCGTATGTGTTGGAAACGGGGTTCCAGCCATCGTCTTCAGGTAGTGGAATACCTAGTTCTTTGATAATCCTCCTAATATTATAATACACATGAAAGTTGTAGAAGCTACTGCTCAGCATGCTGTTACTGGCTTTTATGTGGTCTCTGAAAGATACGCCACACCCGGTTGTGGCACACCACACGGTAAAATTTAGTTGGTTCTGCCAGAACTGCATATGGTTGTTGTTCCAGTTTGTTGTGACATCCTGTGTAGTAATCTTGGGCAGCCTATATTGTTCAAACATGTTAGGGAAATTGGTGTCGAAACCCAGGCCCAAACTGACTCTTATTTGGGGGTGCCCAAGCCCACCAATGGTGTTGTTTTGAGTGTATACACCACCAACTTTATAGTCTGCATTAGAATTAAAGCTAAATGCTTTGGTATCCATTGAAATATATTATTATGTTTGCTACTATCACTAATGTTCAAAAAGGGAGTTGTGAACTTCAAAAGTTAATAGACAACTGCTGCGGACAACGCCGGGTAGGCCTTAGATCAATCACATTCACGGTAGGCTGGCAAAACATCGAAACGCTCGAGTTTTTCACATTAGAGGTCGAGGGGGTAAGCCCTGTGGCTTTCGGAAACTACGCCATAGATGCTCCAGATACCTCAGTATTTCGTAGAACTCCAGATGCTATAGTACCTAAGGGTCTTTGGAGTTTCAGAGATCTCCAAGCTTTTGTCGCGCGAAGATTCCCGGTATAGTCACTCTCGCAATCTCGAAAGCCACGGGGCTCACGACATTGACCGTTGAGAGGCGTTTAAGGATCTCACCGGGGTTGTGCTCACTGTTAGGATTTAAAATAACATACCCTTACAACGATGACGGAGTGTTTGATCCGGTGAACACATCGTACAACACGGTAGACGGCACTCCCAGCACATTACTGAAAACCGTGCCCGCCAGCGACTGTTTCTTTGGTGAGACCCTGATCTTAGACTTCCCACACCCCGAGATGAAAGTTTTGGAATCGGGACACATCCACGAGTTGAAGATTTCTATTCTTGATGATAAAGGGCGAGAGTTGTAGAACGATTACCCGATTTCGGTCGTCCTAGAAATTTCAAATTAATTAATTTTAAGAAAATTATTTAGAATTAAACGCATGTTCGTAATTTATATATATATATATATATATAGTATCAACATTATTGAAATGAGTATATACGGACCAGGTAGTTCTTCCAATTCCAATAGGGATTGGGTGACAAATTCAAAGAATTTGGAACCGACAGAAGGGGGGTTCATCCCGACAGAGGGCGACTTTTTAACTACCCAAAAAACAAAGGCCTTGATCAATAGAACTATATCGGTGGCCACGGACGAGATTCACAAGAGTCTACTATCACAACTTAGAGTATATGCCCTGGCTGTGAATACACAAAGTCTTGAAGAAACGCATACGGAACTAAACGAACTAGGTGAAAAAATAACCAAATTTCGAAAAGAGGCCCGGTTGGGGATTGATAAAGTCCGAGAAGACCACCAGGCGGACCTACGGAGGCTTATGATGCGTTGCGGTTAGCAGGACTCTCTCATCAGAGAAGCGACACTTACTGAATTAGACGGGAAAATAATCGATTTTAGAAAAGAGACCCGGTTGGGTATTGAGGGAGTCCGAGAAGACCGCCAGGCGGACCTTACGGAGGCTTATAATGCGCTGCGCTCAGAGCACTCTCATCAGAGGGAAGCGGCACTTACCGAACTAGGAAAACAAATAACCAAATTTCGAAAAGAGACCCGGTCGGGTATTGATAAAGTCCGAGAAGACCACCAGGTGAACCTTGCGGAGGCCATTGCGGAGGCTTCTGATGCGTTACGCTTAGAGGACTCTCTCAGCAAAGAAGCGACACTTAACTGGAACTAGACGAGAGATTTCTGAAAGAGACCCGGTTGGGGGTTGAGGGGGTCCGAGAAGACAACAAGGAGGCCATTGCGGAGGCTTATGGGGCGTTGCGCTCAGAGGACTCTCTCAACAGAGAAGCGGCACTTACTGACCTATGCGAAAAAATAACCGTATTTCGAAAGGAGGCTCGGTTGGGGGTTGAGGGGGTCCGAACGGGTATTGAGAACGTCCGAGAAGACCACCAGGCGGCCCTTGCGAAGGCTTATGAGGTGTTGCGCTCAGAGGACTCTCTCATCAGAGAAGCGGCGGTTGTCGAACTAGACGGAAAAATAACTGAATTTCGGAAAGAGACCCGGTTGGGGGTTGAGGGGGTCCGAACGGGTATTGAGAAAGCCCGAGAAGACCACCAGGCGGCCCTTGCGAAGGCTTATGAGGTGTTGCGCTCAGAGGACTCTCTCATCAGGGAGGCGGCGGTTGCCGAACTAGACGGGAAAATAACCTAATTTCAAAAAGATGCCCGGTTGGGTGTTGAAAAAGCCCTAGAAGGCCACCAGGCGACCATTACGGAGGCTTATGATGCGTTGAGCTTAGAGGACTCTCTCAGCAGAGAAGCGGCACTTACCGAACTAGACGGAAAAATAACCGAAGTTTCCCATAAACTGAAACATGCTCGTAGAGCCGCGACCAAAGCGCTTGAGGAGACCGCTGAAAAGGTTCGTGCTGAGGCCCATAGCTCTATCGGGGGGCTTGCCGGATTGTTAAAAACAATGAAAACGCAAAAACGTGTCATAACAGTTTGGGCTGAGAAGCGGGGCTCATTGGGGCTCCCTGAATATTCGTTCGGTGCCAAAGCGAGTAATAAATGTGGGGGATACACCATGACAGCTCCAGGTACACTACTCCGAATGGCGGTCTGATCGGTCAATGCTAATGGTAAACCTGTGGGCGCGGTCACGATAAATCTCGTAGTAGATACGGAAGAACGGGCAATTGGAGTCACTAAACCCGCTGGAGATAGTTCGTCGGTGGTTTCGTTCGCCGGTGACGATCTAATTAGACTTTCCGAAGGTAGTGTTATTAACTTTGTTACGAAAATCGCTGACCCAGCGAGTTCTTCCACTATTGTCTCATTACTAATTGAACTTAATTTGTAAATACTAATATATTGAAAATCATGAACGAATCACCGCTTCCAATTGTCAATACCACTCCATCAACACTGTATCCAATTGTCAATACCACTCCATCAACACTGTGTCCAATTAACGAAAGTTCAGATTTTAGGTTGAATAATATCGTCGCTATGCAGGATATTTTAGTTAGAGAATATAGAAATAGAAATATATAAGCGCGCGGCGAATATAGCTGAAGCATCTAGTACGGTTCTGGCAAGTTTATCTGTAATGAGTGGTGCGGGGACTGCTGCAACGCTATCTACAATTGTAACGGTTCCACTTGCAGGGGTTTTGAATGGAATTACCTTTTTATCTGGAATACTTTGTATGGTAATTAGGGCGTCGGGTGGAAAACTCGAGAAAAAATGTAGAAAACATGATAGAATATCCGTTCTCGCCAGGTCTAAGAAAAATAGCATCGACGTTATAGTGTCCAAAGCGTTGGCCGATAAGAAAATATCAAATTTAGAGTTTGAATCCGTGGTGGAAGAAATGGGGAGATATGAAAAATTAAAAAATGATATTAGAATCAAAGCACACGCCACCATGCCCAAGCTTGAGTGTACTGATTGGGATAAATTTAGGGTAAAACTTGGAGATAAAGTCGGAGGAAATTAATATTTTTATTAAATAATTAATTTTATAATTTTCTTTCAATTAATTATAAAATTAATTATAAAATTAATTATATTGGTGCAGTAAACAATTTATTAATTAATTTAGGAAAATAAAATTAACAATTTGAAAAAAAAAGAAAAAAAAAAAGAAAAAAAGTTTTAGGTACCACCGAGGCTCTTCTTTTCTCTTTTTTTCGGCTTAGCGAGGTGTGTTACACTCACATGTCCTCCACCCCCATCATTGGACCGATACCGCGGACCTCTCCCCTTCGTTACCTCCATCCGCTATAATGTGTAGAGCGGCCAGAGTGGAATACATGTGGCGAAACCTGCCCTCACTTTTGAGATTACTGCTAGCGTCCCAGCAATGTATATATGTGTTTATTTCTCATATATAAACCTAACTTTGCTGGTGGAAATAAAAAAAAAAATTGTTATTTATTATTAATTAATAAATTATTATATTAATTAATATCTATATAATAGGGGTTATTCAGCTTTAAATTATAAATATTTTTACGAATTAAATAACGAACCATCCCGGAAATTCGTGAACTAATATAACCCTCACTAAGTGTTTATAAACTGTGTACACACCCCACCTGTGTAAATCGATAGCCCGTTTACATACCATCGATAAGGAGAATACACTCGGCTATAAATAACCGTGTGTGTAATATATATTTACGTGCTTAGTTTCCATCCCGGAAGATGTAATCGTGTAAACCTCTCTATAAATGGACACTTAATATACGTGTAGGTGGGACACCTAATTTGTATTTTCATAACGCGTGTAATTGGAACGTTGTCGTCTGCTTGGTGTTGTGATTACAACATAAATTAATTAGTTCTGTTCAATAATACTTATCTTTATAAGCGATATCGTAGAAATGTACATTCGTAAACGAATCGTTGGGTTTTAACAATTTTATATACACCTTAGTTTCATATCCGATACGCATTATCCGTCTTAATGTTTGTATTTGCCTCTTGTATAGTTGACATAATTGCCGGTATAATATTGTAAATGCAACGTTTTTATCGGAGCGTAATAAATTACGCTGATATTTCATGTATTCGATATCGCCTAGTGTTCTCATTTTATAGAATTTATATATAGGACTATAACCCCCGTATTCTTCGTAAACTTCTTCAACACAGGCATTAAAAACTTGCAATTCCAATTGTATTGTATTATCCATTTTCTCTAATAATATTGGTACTTGTTTTTTCTGTTCAATTTTCCAATTTTATAAAATTAGTTTGATAATGTTTTTTACAGTGTTTTAATGCTGTAGAAACACCGTGACTTATTATATCGATTCTATCTTTCTAACTGACTTTCCGATTTGAATTATTACTAAACGATAATACTTGCGAGCACGTAATCCCTTGTTAACCATTCGATGAGTAGCCTGAGTGCCACTGCATGGTGGACATAGCAATGACTCGGCTTTGGTCCCTACCCCACAATGCCGACATGGTCGAGATGAAACGGAACCTCTTCGCATCCATGCACGGTGATGTTTGCAATATTCGTAAATAACGGTGCGATGACACCTCTCGTGACTACCTGTCTTCAACCACGCACACTTAACTAGAACCATTATGTTATTATATATACTGAGTATAACATAGGGATTCTTATCTCTAATAGGGTGTATCTTCTCATGTCATAAATATATGGTCTCGCGGTTGATGAAAAATATGGTCCATTCTTCTCATACATACCCGCCGAACAGTGGGGGGAAATCCAAGTAGTATATAAGAGTCACAAATGATACCACCATGCGGTGGTGGGCACCGCGCGTTAGCCGGTGCCTTTCATAGGGTGGTGGTATCATTGTGACTCTTATATACTACTCCTCCAGCATATCAAGACAAGTGTACATACGGCTTATTTAGTGGGATGTTGTTGTTTACAGCTTCTATTCAGAAATCATTTCACTTTTTCATTTCGTTTCGAGACTACTAAACGTGCTAACTTAATATATAAGCATTATATACATGCTTATATGCCCAACATTAACTCCTTATGTGTAGGTGGCAGGTTGGAGTATGCGATGGATAATTTAACGATCTGGGTTCATCCTCACCGGAATTCCGACTGGAGACCTGGTTTGGCCCTCACACATTACGTCTTTGGCATTTTATATGTGACAGTTCAATCTGGTTATACCTCATATGTGAGTATTACGATTATTCGTAATCCTATTTTAGGGGAAGGGGCCAAAGTGACTTTGGTGTGGTATGGACCTGGCACCAGGTCAGGTTATTCTAATTTCAGAGCTGAATATATTTTTTCTCGATGTAAATATTTCGTTCTGATTTTGGGATTTCCCCCCCCCCCCCGCCCCCGAATGCAGCATGTTAAAATGGGATCGAACCCGTTTGCCCGGCCTTACGTGACCTTGGCTGTTGATAGGCCGCTAAACACCAATAAACAAACAAACACTCCTTATTTAATCATGTGGCATATGTACATAATTGTATAACCGACTGTAGTGGAATGTTACACCGAGCTACAGCAATTTCGGCGAAAGCTCTGTAGATGGTATCAACAAATTTGGGCATACATTGATATATTGCATTCATGTATCTCCTGATATGTTAGTCATTGTTCCTTTTCAAGCTTCATCAATATATTCATCAGATTTATGACTAAGCACCCTGTGTCACCAACCTACTATGTTATGGAAGAAACTGTCCTCTTCTCGGCGACCACCTTATTGTACAGCGATTGCTCGCTAGTCATATGGCCATGTATACATATTGTCCATGTAGAACTTGCAAATTCATCCTGGTGCCATATATATATATTACACAGATGATAATTTAGCCAAATCCACGTTTGCACACCTTTATGATAGTGACAGTAGTCATGAGCTCAAAATAATTCATACACATGAACTGTGAATATATTTGGACGATCTTGTTTTGACAACTTGTCTTTTTAAAATTTGATATATTGACGGTTTCGTCATGTGATCGTGTCACATGACATCAGTTTGCAACATATATATCGTTGAACTCATATGGCATCATGTGAGTAACATGTATTGTATTATGTAATTATTAAATGGCCATTGTTATTGCGTTATCATCTTCAAATATTCCAATGACGGAGCTGTTTCTGTCCGTAGATTAACATGCAATGCCTTCACCTGGGTTATGTTATCCTTTTGGTTGGCATAAATATCAGACAGCGCATAAACATGTCTAAAGTAGTTATTTCATTCCCCCGTTTTAAGCCAATATATATATACACAAATGTCCATCTTCCGAATTTTAAAAGGAGCATAACACGTATTTATAGTTTATTATTGGCATGTTGAACACCTGAAGACTGACAATTCTACCATGGTTGAGCTTATCACACGTGTGACAACGACCAATAATCTGCAATAGAATCAAGACATATTTAGTTACTTCATCACACTATCACTACTAGTAATGTTCAACACTAATTGTAGTGTTAGTGGGATTTAAATAACACAACTCAAGTCCGTCTAAAATTCTTACTTATTTTTTTTAATCAATTAACAAGATTATTAAGCTATCTAGAGTTTCTAAATAAAGTTAACATTGCCTGTGATAGCCTACTTCGCGTTGTGCCCGGCCGTCCCAATGAACCAGCCTTATATTCCCTTGGTCAAGCTCCTCCTACTGATGATCAGCACCATCTGAATACGTCATCAGCAACCAATAGTATTTAAGGAACTAGGGAGTATCAAGAATAACATCCAATGGGATTGAAGTAGAATGATGCAATCCTTGACATTTGTTAATGTCACCAATTTGGGAAAGAGCCTGGGTATCGCAAGATAAACAGGTGGGCCTAATGATTCTCATTGGCCGTTATTTATATGGCTTACTTTACAGAGCTAAACTATCGTCACCTCCTGCCATCAAACTGTCAATCACTCAGGTGCATTGTTAGTACAACTATGTTTAAATGTCATTCACATGAAATATCTTGCACGTGTTGTCAATCAACGCCCACGTGAGAATATTATACGTTCCAAAGTTAACACATGCGCCTGATATAGGCTACAATGTTACATAATTGCAACACATTTGGTAATTGGTCGAATACAGGAAATCGCCAATTTAAACTATTTTCATTTTCATTATATGAGTTCATGACAAGTCTGAATCGTCTTATAAGGGCGGTAGGTTGGGAGCATGTGAAGGGTAATTTAACGGGTTTCATCCCGAATCACATTATCCCTGGTTTCAGTGGCGCTCAGATACGTGCTTGACTTCCTTGTTACTTGAGAGTTGTATTCCATTATAAATGTAGTATCAGTGGTACTAATTATATTACTTTTATGGGTTTGGGGCTAAGTGACTGGTATGGTGAGGACCAGACACTAGATCAGATTAATCTAATTTCAGAGCTGAATATCTATTTTCCTGTAACTATTCAGTTCTGCGTCCAGGACCCCCATCCATCTGTATAGGTGGAATATGGGATTCGACCCGCTAACACAGCCTAAACTGACCTTATCTGTTGACAGGCCGTAAACACCATTAAGTAATTGAATATTCTGCTAATATACTAAATAGTTAATAAATATGAAAAGCTTATTATGCAACAAGCACAGCAGTTGTGAAAGCATTGAGTATGTGCCGTAGACGGTCATATTATGTACATTATGTATGTTTTCTTTCTGCTTTCTTTCTGCCATTTGTATTACATGAGACTGTGGCTGCAATAAATAACACGAGGAATTATAAAATGGAGATATCTTGGCGGCCATATTGGATTACTTACTTGTTTATTGATTTAAATCGCTGAATAGTGTTCATATTATATTATTACAGGTATACATTTCATCTTTCAAGGATTAAGTCAACAAGACGACATATGTAATTATGAGTACCACAATCATTTCACAGTAGATATATATGTAGTAAATATTGGCAACCATATTATATTTCTACTATCTATAATTATTTGTGCCAATCTATGTTATAGCACATATATATATTATTGATTGATGACACATATAGATGCACTTCAAACAACAGCAAAATAATAGTTGGGACATTTGAACATGGAGTAACATTAACTAAAAACCTGTTTATATGGCGGCCATCTTGATTTTTTTAAACATATCATATTACATATGGTTGTTGCGTAGTAATATATTCCATATACAATAATAATAACATAAATACAAATGTAGTGTTTGTGCTGGTAGTCATATACAAATATATACACTCATGTAATGAAGAAACACAGACTTTTTTAAAACTTATCAAAATTAACTTATCTTGGCGGCCATTTTGACATATTATATGATAATATTTTAATACTACTCATTGATGGCTTTTATAACACACTATTAGTAGAAAGTTGTTGATGATATTGTAAAATATATTTTCGATTGGGTGGTCATTTTGAAATCCAAGATGGCGGCCCTCAAAATGGATTGGACGACATAGCGAAATTTATTTTATGATAACTGCTTCCATACACTATCCAAAAATGTATAATTTACAAATATAAAAAAAATCATAACAAAATTTTGTAGCAAAACCCCACACCTATGCATCATTATTGAAAATAATGGTGGCCATTTTGAATTCTAGATGGCGACCAAGATAGTGAAGGAAACAATGTTACCAATTTGTGTTTTGCTTTACAGTGTCTCAGAATGAAAATAAACACAAAAGTTAAGACTATAGCATAAATTTCAGCAAATGAATATGTTTTCACTCTCTGACACCGACTAATACTCCCCCTATTTAGAAATAGAGCCGTCCCAACTTGACTTTCCGCCACCGTACATGTATCAATCCAAATGGTAGTGCTATTGCCGGTATTATTATTGGTAATGTACACAGATGAAAATAAAATTTACTGAAATTAGAAAGGATGAAAAAAAAATAAACAAGAATGTCGTTTGTACAGGTACTAGTGACTGTGTAGCAAGAGTATATGTTTGCATTAATTATGGAACACCATGACTGTCTTATGTTGGTAATGTGGTCCTGTCGTTCGGTAATGTGGTCCCGCCATTTGGTAATGTGGTTCCGCCATTTGGTAATGTGATCAAGTCATTTGGTAATGTGGTCCCGCCATTTGGTATTGTGGTCCCGTCATTTGGTATTGCGGTCCCGTCACTTGGTAATGAGGTTCCGACATTTGGTAATGTGGTCCCGTCACTTGGTAATGTGGTCACGTCATTTGGTAATGTGGTCCAGTAATTTGGTAATGAGGTCCCGTCACTTGGTAATGTGGTCCTGTCATTTCGTAATGTGGTCCCGTCATTTGGTAATGTGGTCCAGTCACTTGGTAATGAGGTCTCGTCACTTGGTAATGTGGTTCCGTCATTTGGTAATGTGGTCCCGTCATTCGGTAATGTGGTCCAGTCACTTGGTAATGTGGTCCCGTCATTTGATAATGTGGTCCCGTCATTTGGTAATGTGGTCCCGTCATTCGGTAATGTGGGTAATGTGATCCCGTCATTTGGTAATGTGGTCCAGTCACTTGGTAATGAGGTCACGTCATTTGGTGCTAACTTCGTTCCATGCTAACTTCATTCGGTGGTTCCGGATAAATTATACTGAGGGATTTGACATGTAGCACCGGAAATATCAAGCATTTATATAGCTGAGACAGTTCCCGTGAAGAGGGTCGTGTGTAAATGACGGGGGTAGCATTAGGTCGCGGGGGTACCTATTAAAAATGTGGTTTTACAGAAAGTACACGGGTAACTAATTATGCAACTATTCCACATTTTTTTAACATAGGAAGCCTTCTTTTTTACACAATATTAGCTAATAGTTCAATACCGTTTGGACAGTAGTGACCGCTAGTGAATGTACATCAATGGTGAATCAGTTTTAATTATATAAATCAATTATGTAATGTGTATCAAGTTAATTACGACTGCTGTCGATATTCAATTAAGTATCACTATTTACACCCGAAAATGCATTGGATGACTAAATAGCCACCGTGACGTCTTATGAATAAATATTGATTTGAATTGTTATTTTGAGAAACCGCGGTTATCGCCCCTGACCTCAAAATTCTTGATTTCCACTATACAAATAATGCAATACTATGGCAATACATGCACCAGGCAATACAAATTAAATGTTCTTCGAGTATATTTAAGACATACCTACATGTAAATGTTGAAACAATGAAATCTGATTCCTACAATACACCCTGATGTGTCGGACCCCATCATTAAAGACACTTTCAGTGTGATATATGCGCTTTTTTCGTTATTTGTGTATACATGATGTTATTAATGAATTAATTTGGAAACAACATTTGTGATGAATATATAAAGCGTTTTATGTAACAAGCCTATACTACCCCAGTGGTTTATCTTTGGCGGGGGTAGTCACTCAACCCGTTTTTGCCTATTATATTATATCTATTTCTTGTAAATGTTGTCGAAATGCCTTTAATATACATACAATTACTATTACATGTACTATACATTTAATACAGGTTGAAACTCATTTTCATGCAAAATTGTTACTTTTGTGTTACCCCCGCAATATATATCTAATAGAGTTTCACATTGGTGTATAATTTTAATTTGATTTTATATTGATAGTGGGTTTAACTATTAACTGTATATCTCTCAATGATAGTAATTCCCGACTGTTCCTACACCCATAGTGATGGCGTGTTCCTGCACCTGGGGTATAAGCCAGTCTCCTGACGTCACCCATGCCGTCGGCTTTGTCTGGCGTCGAGGTCTGATGCTGGAGATATCTTCTTCAGTCCCATTACTTTCGGATGATGACCGGGACCGATGTGCTCCCGTCGCGTCGTCAATGGTATGGACCGGGGCAATAAACAACGTTCCCTTTGCTTCCTGTGCATCGGTATGACATATGCCTCTGGATTATGGTTGTGGGCAAGCTCTGGCGATGCAGGTGTCATCTGATGCGACTTTTCATTCGGGGTGGGTGTCGGTGTTACAAACGGTAACAGACGGTTTCTGTGCACTGTTCTGGATTTCCGTTTGCGTCCATGTTCTGGTGTCACATCGGATACAGGATGGTCGTGGATTGGCTGCCGCTTCACCACGTATAGCTGTCTTTCCCATTTGTTTCCCATGAAGCCTCCAGTTGAAACTAAGAGCACATGGGCGTTGTCATTAATCTACATTGTTGGAATTAATGAAACTTAAATTTCCAATGTCCATGTGGCCTTGACAATCCACTGAATGTATGTCAACTTAAAGTTGCCATAATTGTTCTTGTACTGATTGTGTACATGTATATAGACATGTATTTGTACTTTGGGCTAGCGACCTATATACATGAAATAAACAACTTGAGAACGGACTTGGGGTTGTGAGTGGAGACTGTTGGGACTTGTATCGTTCCGGTGACACACGACACATTTGATTGACAAACGACGTTTGTCACCCAAATGTGTCGTGTCACCGAAACTGAGTTGGGACTGTGAGTGGACAATGTTGGGACTGATGACACCATACACAATCACAGTTGCACTGATCACCTAACGGTTTCATTTTGAAAGTACACTCTGTCTACTATTACCGTCACCGTCACCGTTAAATTTACAGTAACAGTAACGGTTATTCATATTACACTGCGAAATCACAGTTCATGCACGAACTACACTTTGTATATATTAAACAATACAGACTTTGTCTAGCTAAAATCTCGTCTGAATGTACATACAATCATGTACAATGTATATTATATATGGGCCAGAATTCAGTATTTGGCCTAATAGGGGGACATTTAAGAGATTTTTTGGATTTTGTGCTTTGTTAGAAAAACTACAACGTGGCATAGTCCAAGCCACTAGGGTTTGGACAATTGCAGTTGTTTGCAGAATATACATGCCTTTGACTACGGAGAGATAGAAATGTGCTGAATCTCGTGTATGTAACATTACAAAGAAGGTAATATATTTGGTGATCCTATGTTGCTTTCAAATGGGATCTTAGTTTCTTTGTTGTGTAAAGACGTGTTTTACTGTGCACTAACAATCACCTTTACCAGAAAATGCATTGATTATTGGTTGATGAAAAAATGGCTACAATATTATTTTTCATGTCAAATGTTACATACACATATCATGCTCATTTTAAACTGTTAGAAATGAGATTGTACTATATGTTTATGGCTTGTAACAAACCTATTTGGACCTTATTTGTTGTAGAGGCATTATTTTAAATCATGCCTTACCTTGAGAAGCATATTGTGACATTTTATCGATGTCGCGTATGTAACATTGACAAATATGCCAAGCAATACTTATTTTTAGAGACTGGATGCTTATTACTATGTGGCAACTGGAATTTCTTCTTGTAAGACAATAAACTGTATAAAGATAAAATGATTGTAAACAGTTTACACAGAAATTTTTTTGATTAATGTGTAATAAATAAATAGATTGCAATATGTTATTCTTGTAAATGTTACATGCACATTTTTCAGGTTTAATTTATTTATGTTAGTAATAAGTTTACATGAGCAGATTAGAGTTTGCAACCATCCCATTATCACCAAATTTTGTTTAAATCCACAATTTGATAATTTAAAATACGCTGAATACTCCATTGCAACATCTTTAAGGTACTGTAACATGTTTTCGTCAATGTTACATACATATCATATACCTTCCTTTATGTATACAGCAAATAGCACTACATGAGCTATTTACAACTTATAATAAACCTACAGGGACAGGATTTATTTTATAAACTTTTTATAAATTAATTATTATCATGAACGGACTATTTCAACATTTGAGGCAATTGATGTATGTAACAATGTTGTCAATTTTGTCAATGTTACATACACATTATTGAAATTCCTTTACATATTTTGTAAATAAGATTATAAAAGATGTTTGGTTTGTAACAAATCTATTAGAAGCAGCTTTGTGTTAAATGCATTGATTTTGCTTATATATTGCCATGACCAGTCCGTTAAAACACTTTGATCTGATTTACAGCAGTATGTAACATTTTGACATGAAAAACATGAAAAACTATACTTCCTATAAATTTTTTTCTAACTGGCCATATCCTCTATGTTTTGGTGCCAAAAGTGAGAATATGCTGATTTCTAACAAATGTAGTAAAATAAACCTGGCTGTTGATTGTTGTTTTCTATGTTTACATGAAGCAACTTCTGCGTATGTAACAGTTTGTTGACAAGAAATATTATAAATATTAAATACACTTTTACCATTTGTGTTTCTTTTAAGATAAAACAAAAATCTTACTTGCATCTTAAGACTCACCGCCAGATGTTTCAATATGTCAGTAAAGAAACTAATCAGGTTCCATATTGTAAGCTACTGGACTGGTTATACGTATGTAACAGGGTTTGTCAAGAAAATGTTACTTACACACACTAAGTTTTGTTATATTTTTTTCAATGGTTATGCTTCCGATGGACAAATAAATTTTGTATTGAAATATAGTTAGACTGCTCACAGAAACGTACGATCTCTTTCGACGCAATGAAAAGGGCAAGATCAATATGAAATACTTGCACATACTAGGACATGTTAAAAATGTCCCCCTTTTTCACCTAAAAAGTGTGAGATACATACATATTAAAGAACTGTACAGCTTGTTCAATCAACTTCAATAACCTATTTTTTGGTACTGCGAGATAGTCCATATTTGTATTCATATAACTGAAGTCGTAAAAGTGTTCCATCTCAACATTTCTCTTTGTATGTAGTGTTTAAATGGAATTGACAAGAAAAATATTCATTCTCCAGAATAGCGAATTCTTGCCCATATATTATATATATATATATATTATATATTAAACAATACAGACTTTATCTAGCTAAAATCTCGTCTGAATGTATATTATATATATTATATATATTTTTTATTTATTAAACAATACATACTTTATCTAGCTAAACCCCGTCCGAATGTATATGAATGTGTGATGCCATTTCTTTTAATAACATTGACGTGAAACAAGCAACGTCTGATTAAATACACACAGGAAATCTACCAATAGAGCTTGCATTAATTTATCACAACATGTATTTATAAATATTACTTATTGTAAATAATATATAATTACTTGTAATAATATGTAAACGGTGACTTACGTATTGTTGCCTCTGTCACACTCTGATACCGTAGTTCACGTCAATAAAAAATAGATTATCAAACTTCGACAATTTATGAAAAAACCTAACCATATCTACATATGAACATGATGAAGGAAGAAATCAGCATAATAAACGTATGGCAAAAACAACACTAACAATTGTATGGTAGCTCATTCTGGACATTTACTATTTTCGATTCTACACTGTGGCCAATATTAATAACCTTTAACTTCGTTTCATTATTTCTACTCCTCATAGACACGAATGTACGTCTCTATGTGATGTAGAAACATATTCACTCTACGCGGTGTATATAAGCGAAATGTATTGTTCTTAATGTTCGTCCGTACGTGGCGTTGAAACGAAGGAACAAACTTTAGGAATAATAATGTAAGTCTTTACGGCGCGAAAGAATAGCGAGACGAAATAGCCTAACTAGCCACCATACAACCACTATTGGGCACAGCTATTGTGCATATAATACTCACATCTAACAGGGTATATACCACTGGGTTTCTATGGTAAATACAATATATTGGACATGCATTTTAATATGCTAATGCACATCGGCGTCTTATGTCCATATGACCTGATAATGGATGTGGTATTGGAAATTCAAAGTAGGTTTTCATATACATGTATAGGCTACGTCATTGAACTTTCAAGTATGGAAAAGCAGAGCCCGATTATTTATAATAATACTTAACTAATGTCTTCAAATGTCCATGTTATCATGTTGTTATTGTATTAAGGACCAAACAACTTGAACATTTTAAAAATATCAATACAGGATAAGATAAAATGGATAGGGTTGGCAAACACAGTTTAAGTGTTTGTAAATGTTTTAAGGTCTTCCTAGCACAGTATTGTGCCTGCAGTCCATGTGCGTTAGGATGTCATATGTCATTGATGAAATGTACATGTATGTAGCTGTGACTGGCCGTGGAGAAATGGGGCTTATGGGATTTGTGATCAGTTACGTGCAGCTCCATATCAATTAGCACACTGCTTTAGCAGGATAACGAGCTGTATTCCTTGTTGTTTCATTGATGGACAGGCGAACAATACAAATCCTGACTGCGGATGCACAGACTGGTCCGGATCTACAATAGTCGCAAAACCCAAAACCCATAAACCCCATTTCTATGTAGCTATCGTTATCAGGCTACTTGAGTGTGCTATTTGCTCAGCAACTAAACTGGTCACACATCTTATAAGCCCCTTTTTCTCCAGTCACCCTTATATGTACTTGGTAAAATAAGTCTTGAAACATGGACTTTGACAATGCAATGCATACGGTATTGGATGCATCATGAAACACGAATTTGCCAGGTCATTATCTAAAGAAATATAAATAACAATTGTATTCAAACGTTATTGAAAGGAAACACTAATTTACAATGATGGGGCGTCGCTAAAATTTGTATTAACATTATGCTCGTTTGTTTGGCAATAGTTTCGGGTGGAGATTTTAACAAGAGTTTTCATGGATATTATCATACTAGCAACACATTGGCATCGCCTGACTAGTTTCGCTAGTATTCTGATATAATTATTAGTTGCACATGTTAGAATATTATTTTCAACATGGTTAAATAGCGGATTCAATAGGTCAGACGATTGTGCTTTTTTATATACAGCTTGGTCAGACAATTGTATTGTATTATACTCAGCTGTGGAACGTTGTGTTTATGCCCCCGGTCTCGGTAGAGCCGGAGGCATATATTGTTTGAACTGTGTGTCCGTGTGTCCGTCTGTCCGGGTCCACGTCCGGGGGTTTAAGAGGTTAGGGGCGTGGCCTAACACAAAAGATTCCTTTGATTTATTTCGTAAGCTCATGAATTATATTGATGTGTATGGGCTTATTCTTTGATCTTCAAACAATAGAAATAACCCATAAACTCAAAATGTTGGAACGTCCGCCCGTCCGTGTATCCGGCACATTAAGAAGTTCGCCGGAGTTTCTCAATTATGTCATAACTTCTATATCCCTTGAAGGATTGCTTAAATATTTCCACACAGCATACATGTGGACAAACACAATGCATCAATGCTGCCTTTAATATGACATTGATCTTTTGACCTTGAAAACTTTGATTTTTTTCACACATTAAAAAGTTTGCCGGAGTTTCTCATTTCTGTAATATATTCTACATCCCTTGAAGGATCACTATACTATTTCAATAATTCATACTTGTGCACAAATTCCACACATCCGTATTGTCCTTAATATGGCATTGATCTTTTGATATTCACAGCTGTGTTTATGAATAATTATCAAATTTGGTTAATTAACCTTCCCAAAGTTTCTCCAATCTGCCGACAGGCCACATTTTTTTGTTAAGTATGTTTAGCTACATGAGCATGTCAGACACACATGTCAGTCATTTTCCAAGATGGACGCGAACAGTATTCTGTGGCAAATGGCATTATTTTGCCGAGGAAATAATAGTATCATCATATGTGTGTTGCTCACAACACTTGCAGTGCTATATAGCCATGACTATTATTCCAATAAATACTGTTTACCTGTTTTACAAATGGTCGCTATTTTAAAAATGGCTGCCAGAATATCATAAAATCACACATTTGCGTAGTACACCTTCTTTACCTGTGATGCGTTCAACAATGAAATAGCACTCCCTGTTTACATTTTGAAGGTTGGGATGATGAATGACAGCATACCATTGAAGTCCATCATGTATTTTCTAATAGTAAAAATAAGTATATACCATTACCCCATCCATCCTAAATTACTTGTGAGTTTACATATTACATCTGCATAAGGGTGAGATGACTTTTATATCTGCGAAGCATAAGTACATGTTGGAACTAATGCTAGACATGCACTTCAAATGGCCGCCGTTTTGAAAATGGCCATCATTTGTATGGGTACGGCGGTGGTTGTAGACCTCTCAACGTGGCATAACTTGCACTCCAAAACTACGGTTTACGTTGCTATACATGTATGTTAGAGAAATAGAACTACAAGCATAACATAAACATAACGCAAAAAGAGCGAATTCATATAAAAGCCTACAATGAATGTCGATGGTAACAATCGAAAACGCCGTATCTTGCATTTGACGAAAAGTGTTTTATTGTCGTTGATTTTGGAGTCTTTAAATTTGCCCGCGCCAACCCTGAATATTGTGGATTTGTAACAAATTATCAAACTGTAGATATGTTGGTTATGCTCACATCTGTTACCCATTTGTCTTTGAAAACATGTAAGATACAAACTAGATCGTGACCAATTTCGACACAAATAAATAATACGATGAAGAACCCTATTGATTTTCAAAATGTGTGGATGACTTATCACCCATTGGCTTCCATTTTAATTTTCGCATTCTGTAGCCTTGTCTGCACAATAAATCAAGTTCCACTTGACGGATCGTCACCAAATGTATACAAACGGGTGTATTTTACGTCAAGATGACGAACCCTATCGATTTTCAAATTGTACTGATTAGTTATATCACGTTGGCGGCCATGTTTAGTTTTCGCATGTTGTATCCCTGTCCGCGCAATAAGTCAATACATACTCTTGACGGATCGTAAACATATTCTACACACATGTTTATCATGGCGAGATGAAGAATCCTATTGGTTTTCAGTGAGTTACATCCCCTTATTTAACGGCCATTCCTCGACGGGCTTATATTGTGACCTTCGGCACTCTTACTGAAAGTGATATACGAGATTTCTGTTTTGTTTAAATGGTTAAAGTAATCAAATGAACAATGATAACATATTTTGTAACGTAGTTGCCGTGACTGGAATAATGGGGCTTGTGGCATTTGTGACCAGTGTATCGACTGATCAAATAGGTCACTCATGTTGGCTGCTAACGTTCTGTATTGTGTGTTAGATGCATGACGGATTCTTCATCGATGGAGTGGCGGAAAATGCAGATCCTGATCAGATCACAGGCTGATTTCGATCTACATAGGTCGCAAAGTCTTAAGCCATATATGTGTCTTCTCCCAGTGGATAGTAATGCACGTATATGTGAAGTGTGCGAGATATCACCCTAAGGGTTACAGTTTAGTTTAAACATAGTTTATTGCATACATTTTTGTATAAGTACACTTGGTTTGCGCCACAAGTTCTCACAACATTGGTTACATCCGTTACCCTCACTCTTATACACGCAATGGTCGAGTAGCGTATGGAAATAACATAAGAAAACAAGTATAGTTTAGCCGCTAAACCCCACAATCATTCATCCTGAGCTATATTAGTTGCCATCCCAGATACGAAACTTCACATTGGGCAGACGAACCAAACTCAGTCAAACGGTATTCAAGTTGTCGCGTGGAAATGAATTCGGAAGACGTACAGTGTATGAACGAAAAGCCTACAATATGTTCCACCGCCACCATTCGGTGCTGAGCACAACATATAACCTCAGAAGGGAAGCACATTTAATATATATTATTTAATGTATAGTATTTATCAACATGGTTATAAACTGTATTGAACGCCACATAGGACTGCCAAATGCATTCAGTTTCGAACTATTTTGATGAAAACCATGTGATCACTGCTTCAATATGGACACCCCATAGGACTGCCAATACAGTTTATAACTAGTTTGATAAAGACCATGCGGGTGGAAACTTTAACAAAGGAGTGGCTTTATGTATATTATCTATGTTCGGTAAAACAGTTATCTTCAGTTGTCAATTTGTTTTATACACTCAAGACATTCCATATATCACCAGGAAGCGTTTTAGTCTAGAGAAAATAGGGTTAGACCCACCACTAATTGCAACAGTTTTTTAATCTTCAGTTTCGAATAATATAAGTTGTCCTGATCAACATACCCAAAATCCGCAAAAATCCACTTTGGGGAAATCGATTTATTCCGATAAATCCAAAATGGCCGCCAAAATATTTATATAACAACAATGGTGGTGCTATATTATGTTTTAGGTATTGTTTTGGAATGATTTAAACGTATAAAAATGACACATAAGCGCTACAAATAGTTTGTCGTTTCATACGATGATCATATCATTGGCATAGATTCAAAATGGCCGCCAAAATATCGAAAAATCACGATTATTGTACGTTTCTGACCATGCAGTACATTAAAATGGCAATACATATATATGTATATTGTGCTGGCAAGTGGGAGATCGTTATTTTAATAGTTTTAGCCTTCATACGATATATATAGCTTTGTTAAAAAAATCAAAATGGCCGCTAAAATATCGATAATTATTATGTCTGGGTATTTATGTGTATGTATTGTCTTAACGAATTGGTGACGGGGCCCATTATATTCTACAGTTTTCCCTGTGGTCCGTTCTTTGTTAATTTCAGTTTTGTGATATTCTCTTATCTCATTTATTATAGTTTGTTTGAGTGTTTTCCTTTTTATCATCATTATACAAATGTATTTTTCTTGTTTGTAATGACTATTATTCGTCATTATTGCTCGTTATTTCATTCATATCTTGTGTAATGTCCCGTCTAGACACGATGGCCGGGTAAGTGAGAGGTTGTGGGCCCACCCTAACCAGGTTCAACCCCCAGTGGAGTTTTCTTCACTGTCGGGTCTTCTTGTGACGTGTTTTGTTTCTTCATTTCTACTACTAGGACCGTTGTTTTCGTAGTGATTCATTTTTGAGGAATCTGTTTGTGGTGCCTCTGTTGCATTTCATGTTATTTTCTTATTTTGTTGTGTAGTTATTGTTTTTGTTGGGGACCGTCCACCGCTGGTTATGGAGTGCATTTTGTTTGCCATGTTGAAGGCTCTGTGACCACCGTTGTACCCGTGCCGTATATTTCTATGGTTGTATCGCTAATGTTATGTTAGTCCTGCTCATTGCCCCCTTTAGGGTTTATTACTCTATTTTACTGTTGGCAACTTTCGAACCATGCAGTACATTTGAATGTCATTATGTGTTCCATGTTATCATGCTGAGATTCACTATCATCATGTCTGATTGTATCAGCTGTATACTCAAATATGGCCGCCAAATGTGTTTCCTCAAGTCGGTGTGTTATGGTTAATCCAAGCTATCATTGCCGTCTGTTTCGGATTGTGATTTATTATGTTATTTATTTACCTTACGACATGAACAACGCATTGTTGAACAGCCAGACTTACAACTACAGGAAATGATGCCCAGCAGGCTCTTTGGTGCCACTTGTTTTGTTGTCATGATTGGCAAGAAATGAGGTCCGTGAATCTTCCAACCCCACTCGTCCGGTGGTAGCTCATTGCCCTGCCACTCTTGGACTTGATGGTACACCCGCATACTGTGATACTGTGTCGCTGCAGAGGTAGGTGGAAGTGATTGAAGTTCAACATTGGAACTCAATTTCACTTTGTGACAGAACCTCTGGAGTCGCAAAGTATCCAATGATTCCTCTGTCTTACCACTGTATAGGCAAAGAAGAGCTTTTTCTCCTGCTTCAACTATGTCGGCTACAGTAGAACTGCCTTTGAGGAATATGCATGCTTGTTTTTTGAAAACACTGTTGCACAGCAGTTGCTTGAGCGCTACCCCTTTCCCAATGCCATGGACTCTGGAGGTTGAATCACACCAAAGAACAGCATGCACAAACAGCATGTGACTTCACACATCCACACCAAGTACACGTTGTGTCATTTTCATGTCCCAACATCTCTGTTGTTTCTTTGTACCTATCTTAATTTCAGGTTTGAAGTACATGTATATAGCATAACCTTCGTCAGGACGTGTATGGTAGCACAGCAGAATCAGCAAATCTGTATCATCACCAACAACAACTTTACTGGCTGTAGAGGAACTCGCAACAGCTGTCTGTACAATGAGTACATCTGCATCACCAGGTGCATGTTTGATTTCAATTCCATCTTGACGAATGGTTTCACTGAGTAGGTTAATGAACATCTGTTTGCTTTGGGGATTTTAAATAACATCTTCCTTCTTGGAATTCATTACCATCTCAACTGTGATGTTTACTGCTGCGCCCACATGTTTCCCGGATATACGCTTGTGTGCTGCATCCTTTGTGGAAGGACCGTTTGCATAACCATCAAAGATGATGCACACGTTTCTATTTCCATATCGTCTTGTCACGTAGTCTCTATATTTCTCACATATGTTGTAGTATGTTGCCCCTTTTTCTCACGGGATGCGATGCAATAACGACCCCCCATCTAGAATGTACTGTACATTGTTGCCTGAAGGAGTGATTGTTACATGAGTCGGCAGAAGTGCCCAAACAGCATCTGCTAATGCATATTTGTTTGCCAGTCTCATCACGTCTCTTGCTTCAGTCGCTTGAAGAGTAGCTGTGGATCGATATTAACGACCTCTCCCGATTTATACCGAACCTGGTCACGTAGTCATCGATATTACGAACTACCCGTTCCCGTAATGGCACAGCAGTATTGTCCATTGACAACACTGGTGCTGACGTGAGTTCTTGCATTACATTATTCACCTTGACGCACTGAGGCATGGACATTAGCCACACGAGACGCTGTGTCTCAGTGAGACCCCTGCCCCGGGTAAGTCCATCAGTGGTCTTGACCAATTTCATGAGCACTTGCTCAATCACAACATCAGGCGAGAGGCCAGCCCAGAAGCGTCAGTACGACGAACAACATGAAGACCTGGCTGAAAGTGTCTGTACACATCTGGATGTTGATGCTCGAGTTTGGTCATTCGCTGAAGGTAGATGTATGCAGACTTGGCATACAGATTGTGCCCAGCTGCTGAGAAGTAAGGTATCATTTCATGAACGGCCCGCAAATGAAGTTGCCAATTTCCACCTCGTTCAGCCTTCAAGAAGAGTTTGAGTAGGTCTATCATGGCTATGTACTGTAGCCAAAGTTTGGCTGTTCGCCTGTCTTTCATCGACTGGCATACGGTTTGTACCCTGTCTCTGAACCAGCCTAGTTCGCGCGAGGATGATAATTCTTCCAGCGATACTTCACCAGAGAGTAACCCCTCAAAAAGCTGTCCGAGTTTCTGTACTGCCGGTCTGTCTATATCAGTATCCATGGATATCTCAGATTCCGTATTTTGTTGCGGCTGGATGGCCGTATTATCAGCGACGGTCTCTCCAACAGCTGGTGTACACGGTTCAGGATTTGAGTTATCCGATGAGCATGTTTCAGATAGTCCTCTTTCGACGATCATTGAAGTCAATGCGGTTTCAACGAGAAAATGGCCTCTAACAGCTCTCTCAACTGATTTACCACTGAGCATGTGATCTACGGCATTGGGTGCGTAGACGAGCCGGAGAACATCTTGAAGGCCGGAACCTGACATTATACCACCAATACTTCCCAGAAAACTCATTTCTGTATGGAACCCACCAAGACGCAGAACGATGGATCGCAGCTCACTGGCCTCTGGTTCACTTTCTATTATCTGCAGGGCCTTCCACCATAGTGGCTGATCAAATGTTACCACCGGAGTAACCTCGTGATGTTTCGCATGTGCACATATGAAATTCAATGTGGAATATATGCAAGTCAGATCATTGGGATTAATGTCAAGCATGGGTAAGAACAACACAGACGCCTTTCCAGGATGATCACCTTTGTGAATCATTTGCATTGTACCTGTCCATCCAGGTCGCTTTGAATTCACGGCACGGCGAAAACTGCTTTAGCAAAGTGTATCGATGTCTGATGTAGGGTCTTCGACATATAACGAGAGTAACTTCTCAAATGATATAGACCAGAGACCATTGTTCGGGTCCGAAAAGAGTTCGCTGTTACCGACACTCGTGGCCGGGTAGGCAGGGTCCTGCTCGCGTAACAGTCACTATCATGCCCATACCATGAAAAGTATTCAATCCGTCAATGGTTTTGACATTGTCGTCGACATTATTAGTGACATTCTGCAGAGTACACTCCGAATCGTAATCCGCTATTTCTTTACCCTGGCTAATGGCTGCGCTGCGCTCAAACTTCTTTGTATGAACTACAAAATTCATGTGCGTTTAGTGTTTCAATGAGAAACTTTGATGCAAAATGGTGGTGGAGCTGTACCCCAAGTCCTAACTGAATGGGCGACAACAGAACTCGGGGTCTCACCGCTTGCATAATTGCATGGCCGAGCGAAGCCACTTTCACTTCATCACATTGTCTCGGGAGTAGGACGTTCAAGAACACACGTAGTGTTCCAGTCAAATAGGCCACCCCTTCCTCTATAGACATGTCAGAACAGCTCGGATACATATCTTTGGATTTTATCAGATTTGCTGCTGTTTCAATTATTCTCATCTTTTCGTCGTCCGAATCTTCAAACTTTTTCTATTCATGAAAGTCGTGAAGTATTACTGATGCCGTCTTAAAGAATGTGACAACATTGCTTTTGCCGTTGATTTCAGATATTATTATTCTGTCCCCATAGTGGCTTTTAATTCTCTCCTTCATATGTGGTAACCCATACGGCACGCGGTCTTTGTCTCCTATGTATTCCTGCATCTTGACAAATAAGTCATTTACTGTTGTTTGTTCGTCATCATTCATCTCTAGCTCAGACATAACGTTTACAAATGCCTCATCTTGGATTGAATCCGTCGGCCTACCCCGTTTCTTTGCTGATGGCAGTTTTGATTCGGCAAGCGTGAATTGGGCTGGCAGTTCTTTACCTGTTCGAAAATTTACGCTGCATATTTGATGATACATTGCATCAGCTGCAGGTAGTCGTGCACTGAGTTGATCCTTTGCATGACAGTTCTTGCCCATTCATCATTCCTAGTCTGACATTGATTGAGAAGACGTATTTGCAAATCGAGGGATGTAACTGGTATCAGTTTGTTGCCCCGTGTGCGCCTGTCATCGAATGTGTCTGTGTGTTCACAATATATGCATTGTGTTTTGAAACAAAATGATTGTGTTTCCGACGAGCGCAGAGAAACCTTATCATTCGAGTTCTCCGTTGCGCCAAATAGTTGTCTTTTTCTAGTCTTGATTCTTTTCAAGTCACAGAAATTACGCCGACATACAGCATGTACACGCTGTCCGGGTACTGTGCTGATATTTGCACCACGTGCTTCGTTTGCCTGCGAGATACCGCGACAACCTTTCTCTCCCAATGTAACAACTTCCTCCCCGTAAGACAGTGGACTGTCACAAAATGTGCACTCCTCCATTGTACGATTCATATATTCACAACAGTGACGCTGGTTTCGCTACTCTGATTTACATATACATTACGCTAGTAAAATATTATAAATGCAGATTTAGTGACGATACACAACTCGATATAAATATCGTATCGCATGTGTACGTTAAAATGATAGCGATGTTCAAATGCAATATCAAATTCAAGTATGTCCACCGCCTACAAATATTGCAGTTAGTGAAAAATAACGATAGCGTTGTTGAACTGTAATAACAAACCAAATAAATATTTCATTTCAATTCACGCGTTACGACCGTAGCGATGTTAAACTGCACCAAATGGTGTCTATAAATAACTATCGATGCATTTCCGTGACGTCAAACGTTGTGACGTATACTTTTTTGCCAAGACGCCGTCGCCTGAGAGGCGGTATCTTACGATGCATAGTTTACGACCGGTGTGGCCACAGATCAGCCTGCGCATTTGCGCACTCTGATCGAGATAGTTATGAAATTTTTACTGTACAAACCAAGGGAAGTAGAATCTGCAACTATCGTTAATTATGCATTTTTTTCAGCCGGCGTCCCATATACAATGTTTCACTAAACATTTTATCTATCATGTACATGCTTTACAAAGTGGTTTAAACTTCTCTGAATGCAGGTCTCGTCAAGTATATCTCTTAGTCCTATGTCTTTATCAACTATATAAACTTATGTTACAGCATCTAATGCACACCTATCAACAAACGAGAATGTAGTATACGATAAACGCGCCATGAAACGTGAACGCCAGTTGTTTTGGCGGCCATTTTTAATTAAAATGCTTGTAATACATGCCCAATGGAAATGAAAGTTGAATTAAATAGTTTGGGCTGATATTACGCTAAGTTCCCAGCAGTTAACGCATGAAAAAAGGATGCATGTACAATATACAAGTACATTATTGATGCTAACTGTCAGCGTTGGCGGCCATCTTGGATTTATGCGCATTGTGCATTTTCCCCAAGGTGGATTTTTGCGGATTTTGTATATGTTGTTCAGAACACTATTCTGAACAGTTTAGCTAAAAGAAACAAACTGTTGCAATTAGTGGTGGGTCCTGGCCATTTTTACTGTAAATACCCTAGACTATTTGTATGTATGCAAGCTGCAGCTCAGATTGCAAATACAAACATATCAGTTGTATTTTAGCAAGATTAGGGTAGTTTATGTAAATACAGCTATATATTCAAAACATTGATCGAGTAGATTATTGCCAGATCAAATAATAATATATATTATCTCATATAGGAACATGTCTATAACGGACCTCAGGAAATATGTGGCCAGTTTAGATCGCGATCAGCATGTGTGGTCATAGAATTAGGTATTGATCACAAACTGTGTTTCAAGGGTATACAGTTAACATGATAAATATATCTTACATGTACATGCTATGAATGAAACGAGTTTACTGGTGTCACAAAAAAACAAGGCCTCGTTTCTTATGTGATAGCTAAGGAGTTTAATAAATGTAATATTAACTCGACATATATGCTATGTTTTATTTATTACATAAGCACATAGTCATACGTTGAAGCTGTACTGATTACCTAAAGTGTTTTCTATAGCGGCCAAGTTACTGGTGTATCATGATGTTTAAACCTGGACTCCCATATCAAAGATTGTAATAGTTTTCGTCCATTCTTTAGATATGAAATTTTTCTGGCAATTAAACATTCATTTACCTTTACCCGACGTGTTAATTGGCATTACCATACGTTTTATATCAACCGTTAATTGACACATATTTGGCATCAGGAGCGATAACTGTGTTTCTTTAAAAGGTTGTATTATTTATGTGCAATGATAAAACTTTATAATACAACATAATTATTAATTCAGGTGATGCATTTAGTTGACATAAACAATTTAAAAATATCCTGCCTCATTTGCATTTAATTTGTTATCAAAATAGCCTGATACAAACCAACGTGCGTCTCTATCAATAAATTAAATATTACTAAACGATTATTATATTGGGCACTAGTAATTTTTAAAACAGGTGGTATAGTTACAGTTAATCACTTAATTCCTAATAAAGAGCAGTTAGAGCCTCATAGATGCGACGCAAACTTTAATACACTCCCATTTTATGAAATAGACAACATTTGATACACGGGAAGGCGACATATGTAGTCCCTCAACGAGCTGCGAAGATGCAAAGGCTGATCTTAATCTACATTAAATATATAATGTCGTAACACCTTTTTTCACCAGACTGCTAATATCTGGTGACACTCGCAAATACACCACTCCCCCACCCACCTCCCGCCCCCATGTGTAGTTATGCTACACACTCGTTTCTTTATTGGATGTGAAACCATATTCAAGAAATAAAAACATTTTTCGTACTACAGTAAACGCAATAGTCCATTTGAAATTTTCGGAACCTAGACATTGTGTTTACTATAAACTTTGATTGTTGATTTGTACTCAAAGGGGTCCTACAACAAATTCAGCTTGGTTGCCGAACGGCAACTTTGGGCAGCTTCCGTAATTTGCATAAATCGAAGATGGCCGCCAAATGTTAGAGAAATACACGATATCCGATATATATCGCATTGTAGAAGCAATATGTATGTGAAAGTGCATGTAAAACTGACAGATGTAGTAATTATTCAACAAATGCAAGTTAAACATAATTTGCATGCATCCAAGATGGCCGCAATATGTTCTACAAATACATGATATACAACAAATAGTGTATGGTAAAAGCAATAGATATTGTGAAAGTAAATGTAAACATGTTTAGATGCAGTAACTGATAATTTAAGGAATGTAGATATTTCAACTGCAAGTTAATCCCAATTGGCGTACGTTCAAGATGGCCACCAAAAATACAGTATTTCCGATATATAGTGTATTGCAGAAGCAATATGTATGTGAAAACACATATAAAGATAACAGGTGCAGCAACTGATAATGTACGGAATGTATACCCAACGATATGCATACTTTCACGATGGCCGCCATTTCCTAAGATGTTCATCAATGTTGTGCATAAATTGCCACATGCGTACTATCCATGTATGCAATACCTGCCTACATATACCTATTGGGTTACCAATTTATCCATGTACATATGATATAATAGCTATGCATGTGGGACGTTTAAATTGTTAGGTCATGTATCACGGAAGTGGTGTCGTATTGGATGTTTCAAAAGCATGGCCCTGATCACCGTTGAATCTCGGAGAGGGCGTTCAGGACGAGCAATTGTGCCTCTGCCATATTCACCTTGCACTGCCTGCAGTTTCAAGTCTTATAATCAACAAGAACCGCAGATAAATGAAACCTCATTAGAGTAGTGACACTAATGGATTGTTACTTGCTAGTCTGAGTTAGTCACACCGAAGTGAGTGATGTCTGTTGCCTCATCAGGCGGTGCTTGCTGATATGCCGCTTTCCATGTAGCACGACATGCAGATGGGCGCGCTGAACATGCAATGACAGATTGGTGGATGTTAGAGGAAGTCTTGATTTTATTACTTTTAATTTGTCTTTGTAAAGAGTGTTAAGCGAGCCGATTACATGGATGACCCCCGCGGTTGACTATACATAGCTATGAAGAATTTCATTGACACCTTCATTAAGACGGGCTGTGTAGCATCCACCTCGCCCAGCATATCAGCCAAACATGGAAAGTCCCCAGCCAGAAATGTGTTTAGCACACTTTGACATACAAATATGACGTCGTATCACAGCAACTGAGGGCCTTCATGGTCAGCAGCTCCAAACACTTTGGCCCTAGGTCAACACAGCTGGCGTTAATATATCACACAGTCCCATACCGGCGCTCCATCTGTACCTTGCTCACCATCTCCTCTCGATACACCCAATATACCAGAAGGATGTTTGTGTGTTTATTGGTGTTTAACGGCCTATCAACAGCTAAGGTCATGTAAGGCCCGGCAAACGGGTTAGGTCCCGTTGTAACCTGCTGCATTTGGGGAAACTCCCAAAATCAGAAGGAAATATTTACATCGAAAACAAAAATATTCAGCCCTGAAATTAGAATAACCTGGCCTGGTGCCAGGTTCATACTATACCAAGTCACTTTGCCCCTTCCCATAAAATAGGATTACGAATAATCGTAATACTCACATAAGGGGTACAACCAGATTCAATTGTCACATACATAATTCCAAATACGTATGTGAGGGCCAAACCAGACCAGAAGGATGTCAGTGTCATCACTAAGCACGGAGATCACACGTTTTCCAGACTTTGCAGCTTGAGGGACAAACGAGACAATGATGATGTCCGACTCATCATGACCAAACACTCCATCATCGTGTGTATCCATTGTTGCATTGCCATTCCTGACGTGTGGCCTGTGTGTCGACAACCATGTTCATCGATGAGGGATGGAGGTACGGAACAGAGCTCGTAAGTGAAGAGAGGCCTAAGTTCCATCATTCTGTCTCAGCAGAAACCGGTGAAATATGTTCTCGATGTTGATTATTGGCATGCATTTGTTGCCATTGCCCTGCTTCTTGAGACCATCCATCATCTTGATATGACTGCTGATAGGGTCGTAGAACACTCTGGGAGAATGTCAGTATACTTGCTGTCCATTCTGTCCCCAATAGCAATCGAATCAGCCACATTGACTTCAGCTGGGGCTATCTTGCTTGTGACAGATTGTACAGATGAGGGCGGTGATCTTCTTGTGGGTGAGGGTACTTCGCTACACCCACATGAATGCGGCCTTGCTCATCTGCTTCTAGGACACGTTGTTACTTCCACTCTTCCATATGATATGTCTGTGAAGACTGTCCTGTTGCACCAGTTGAGTAGATTCATTCCCCATAAACATACACATGTATTGTGATGGGGAAGGCGTCAATCCACACATAAACAGGTTCAGCAGATAGGCATGCCCTTGTGAGCTCTGCTCGCCACACTTGTCACCATAAACGCCGTGCCAGTATCCCCATTTGTGGCGACAAACAAATGCAGCCGACTCAAAGGTCGGCCTTGTATGATACTGCTATCAAAGTTTCAAAAGCACATGCCACAAGTAACAGCAAAAAGCGACAATACATTTGAGCAATAAAACGCGTGTGGTAGGAACAACAACAACACATGTTATGCATACATGTAGTGGCACTAAGATGTCGTATTTGTTATGAATTAGTCAATTTGTATCTAGTTATAGTATATTCGTACAGATACAATTGGTAGTTAACCTGTGTACAGGCGGAGTGTAGACTACGTACATTGCAGTTATCAACGGTTGATTCGGTGGAGGGTATACACCGGCATCCCTTCTTGCCCCCTCTCACACCCCAATCAATGTGCTCCAAATGATCCAAAGTATGTCAGTAAGCAGAACAGTTGACAAATTGGTAACCCAAGATTTTTGTGCAGGTAAATTGTACCTACATAGATAGTACATATTTGGCAATTTATTCTCAAAATTAATAATAATCTTGAAATGGCGGCCATCTTGAAATTGTGCAAATTAGGTTCAACTTAAATTATGAGTTACTGCATATGTTACGTTTACATGTATATTTGCATATATATAACTTCTGCAATACAATATATATCGGAAATCATGTATTTCTATAACATTTGGTGGCCATCTTGGATTTATGCAAATTGGGTTTAACTTGCAATTGATGATATATATTGCGGCTATCATCTTTACATGTACTTTCATAAATATATTGCTTCTACAATACGATATATATCAGATATTATGTATTTATATAACATTTGACGGCCAGTTTGGATTTATGCAAATTACGGAAGTTGCCCAAAGTTGCCTTTTTGGCAACCAAGCTGAACTTGTTGTAGGACCTCATGAGAGTACAAATCAGCAATAACAGTTTATAGTAAACACAATTTCTAGGTTGTGTATTAAATGTATAGTAGCGTCAACATGGTCAAATGGACTACAACGGATCAAGTTGTATTGCATTGCAGTTTCAAAAATGTAAATAACCAAATACGGCGTTATCAAAAAATAGGAATCTTATTGTTTTACATCATTATTTCGTAATACATAGAACAACGACGTGACCGGACAATAGCGTGACATTATTGACAACGACGATGGACGTCATGTATTTTAATGACGTGAAACAAACTTTAACGAATCAACAACGTCGCACGACGGGACGTGGGTATGGAACGCCATGGCAGTACAATACATTGCAATGTTGACTTAATATAAAGACAAATGATATCATGTATTGAAGTTTTGACTCAATATAAAGAAATATTGATATGATATATTGAACGTTTGACTCGATATAAAGACATACTGGTATGATATATTGAACGTTTGACTCAATATTAAGAAATAAAGATATAATATATTAATTTTAATTTTGACTTGAATATTTCTACTATTATTTTGCATTTGACTCGATATTTACACATAATGAGTCATATATTGACGTTAGTACTGCATAAAATACGTTATCGTCATATAAGACAGCCATGGTGTTCCATACGTGGGGCTAATGTAGTGTACTGGGATATAAACGCAATACGTTTAATGGGCGGTTCCATTATGAATTTAAGGACTGGATCTGCACTGGTCGCAAAAGGACAGGACCCACGGAAATATGGTTATCATTACCACTTGGGGTGGGGGGGGGTGTCAATATATTGTATTGACAGGTATGCTTCTCTAGATTTTATTTCCGCATGATAGCAATCTGTAAGTTTACGTTTAAAAATGTTATGCCCTATCCGTAACACACCCCCCCCACCCCCCCCCCCCACCCCCATGTTTAACCCAACGACATTTTCTGCTCAAAGCTGTGCATTTTCAGACCATTCAAGTAACAACAATGCAAACTCACATTCACACATCGAAAAAAGCATTGAAAACGTGAAAACGTAATCGAAATTTACCATTTTCATCAAACATAGCCACCAAAACCCAAATACATCACCCCACCACATAAAACATGTGCGAACTACATGAAGTATTGGCGAAATAGCAGTACGCGTATGGTTGAACTATGTTCTAAGAGTAAAATATAAGATTATAATATGTTTCTAAATACGTAGCAATTGGGAATGTAGGTAAACAAATAATCCAATTCATCCCGTCAACACAGTGCGTATGTGCCGTGAAACACGGTACCGTGAAACATTTTTGATAGCCTGTTAATACGACATAATCACTGCGTATGAATATGTGCGGTGGCTGGGGTTATTTTTATTGCTGGTTAAAGCTATTTGTATGTGTTGAAGGGATAAATAGAATAGTAGGTTAATGGCGTGAATGGGAAAAAATATCTGGCGCGGCACGGAAACGGGATGTGCTCGACAGAGCCTCGCCCATCCCGTTTCCTCAGCCTTGCCAGATATTTTTCCATTCACATCACTAACATACTATTCTCTATATGACCGCCAAATATCATAGTTGTCCATCCAGACAATCTACGTGATTTTTAAAAATCATGTAGCATCAAAGCAAACTCGCATTTACCCATTGTAAAACGATATGGAAACATGATAATCAATTTTGCAATTTATAGAACATTGAAAATTGCAGTTTCGTCAAAAATTACTGACAAAATCTAAGATGGCCGCCAAAACCATAACAATTTCACCCACCAACACAACCCACCGCTAACTCTAGTGCCAGGAAACAGAAATTATGAAATTATAAGACATTTACCTGAGCGATAATGTTTCGAATGCCCCAAGTATGTGCCATTGACCCTGAGATTAGCTGGGGCGGTACGATTTGTCACAGGGCGCTAGAGGACCATTAGAGCAATGTGTGTGTGATGTATCAAGCAGATAAATGTACGTGCAAGGAAACAGAAATTATAAGAAAATCACCCGAGCGGGACGTACGGAACGGGACGTACGGGACGTACGGACGCCGGTAACACTACATGAAATAATGCATTTCAGGAAAAATAAATGATTACTCCATCAAAGTATAATTTGCTAGAAAAGTATACTTTGCAATGTTGGTGAGATAGGCTACGGGCATATTGATGCATTGAGATCCTGGGAAACTCTATGGGATGGGAGCTCTATGCGGTTCTTTAACGACGCTCAATGCGGCTCTACAGTGCACGCATCGCCCACGCGTCTTAGTATGGTTTACACAGTTTTCTGGAGGGAATATTACTGTCACTAGCGTTAATAGCTGATCATGACTGTACACTTGATGAAGGAGTTAGCTCCCAAACTACATACCGCATCATATATTGTATATTAGATCAATATTATTATAACAGTGTATGATATCACATTCCATAATGGCCGTAATGTCAGCCACACGTGTAACGACAATAGTCGGCGCGGCAGACACTACAGTCGAGTCTGCGTTTTACTGTCGGCCCCCGTACACCGGTGCATAAGGCCTTACAATATATTTTCTATGTTAAAATGTTATTATGTGAATACATTCTCCAGCAATGCACGCTTTCGGTGTATGTACGAGCGGCATTCAAAACAAACAAATATCGGATTTTTTTAACTTTTTCATACTCATTAGAATACATTTATTTTTTCTATTTGAACATGTATACACAATATAACTGGCGTTACTGCTCACATGTTGTTTATATAAAACATTGTTCAGTTATGATGAATAGGTGGCATACTTTTGACGTGACGTCAACGTCGGCTCATCCATGATGTCACGACCACGACCAACACATGAAACGAATTACATTTCACACACGTGATCATACATGAGTGATCATTTAAAGTATGGTATTTATTAAATGCATGTACGCACATATTATATGTTTTGTGTACTTGTCTCATGTACACACATATTACACTACTGTCTGCTTCACGAAACCTGCCCAAGTTATACGGCTATATAAACAATGCAAAACAATGATGTTTTCGATAATAGTAAATTTTAGCAAAATTTAAGAATTATCCTTCTTTTTATTTCGTGAAATTTGACCAAACATTGAGTTTATTGCGAAAAATGATTTCTCTGTGTGAATTTAACATTTTTATGTCCATGGGGATTTAATATGAGGAAATTGTTTATTTCGCAATAAAAATCGATATTGGATCAAATAATAAATTGAGGCTCATCTTAAATTTTGCAATAATTTAATATTATATAAAAAAAATATTTTGGCATTGTTCATATAGCCGCAAAATTCGGGCAGATTTCGTGATTCAGATAGTAGTCTGTTAATTTTATTATTTTAATACAAAGTGTTATTATATTGCGAACGCACATTTTGAGGTTGGTACACCAGACTAAATTACCATTATCCCTTCAATAAACTGAAACAAAAACAGTGGACATATTTAACGCGACGAGCAGGCTGTCACATCGTAACGTTTAGATAAATCTACGTCTAAATCGCTACATATAAATGTGACTGTGACTGGAGAAATGTGGCGTATGGGTTTTGCGAAACGTGTAGATCCAGATCAGCCTGTGCATGCGCACAGTCTGATCATGATCTGCACTGTTCGCCATTTAATCAATGAAACATCCGCTAGGTTTCTAACCAGCATATAGATCGTTATAAAGCTACATTAGACAAAGTGAGCTATTTGGTCAATAATCGCATAAGCCCCAATTTCACCAGTCACTCTCACAAATACAGTGTCGGTAAACTCAAGGATTTTAAGTTACATGTCTCTGGTAAAATACATTAGAAAATCCCACAATTCTATCCAACACTCCAGTGTCGTATAGCCAAAGGCTATAATGTGTTTTAGCAAATCATCTTATAATAACTACTTGCATAAGGTACATGAAATGTATAACCATCATTGCAGATCATTTCGGTTGGTCTCATTTTAATTTCTGTATCACAGAAAATGTTCAATATATAGCAAAAGTCCTCGTATTATTTGATCACCCCTCGTACACAACAACTCGTGAATCACAAACAAAACAATGATCAAACAATATGTAAAGTTTCGACTTAGATCGAAATCTTCCACTCTCGGTTTCGTAGCTGACTTTATCACATAAATTGTCCTTAAACCTATAGAGCTTTTATTTGATAACAGATTTGTATAGCCTATCAGATATCTTTATTTTTTCTGATATTTGAAGTGTGAAGTCGTATGATAAATGTCAACATAATCTCAAACTCGTTTTCATTTTATGAAACTCGCCAGCAATTGTATGCACCTCGCATAAACTTTATATATATTAAACAATACGGTCTCTATATAAATCCCGGTCTTTAATGTACATGCATGCATTGTACCATTTATTTTAATGACATTGATATGAAACAAACAACGTCTAGATAATTAAATAAGCACAGAAAATATATCAAACGTTCTTCCATTAATTTATCACTATTTATAAATATTAATAATACTACTACTAATAATAATAATAATAGGTAAACTGTGACTTACTTGTTGTTGCCTCCGTCCCACTCTGATACCGCATATATCAGTTATAGCCAATAAAACACACGATTGTCAAACTTTGACAACTTAGAACAAAACCTAACCATATAGGTTAATCGTATCGCAAAAACAACGCTATCTATGGTATGGTAGCTCATTCGGGACATTTCATCTTTTCGACATTTAAGGGTTTCCACTTTATTTTCATCTCTATGCGGCGTAGAAACATATTAACTAACTTTAGTAATAGTTGTAGATCACATATTGAATGTTTAATACATTAATTTCGTAGAGAGCGCTAGCGAATCATTTGTCCAGAAACTAGGGCAAACAATAAAGAAACTTGATCTTCTTACGCGGCATTGCAGTACACTTTAAGGACCCGTTCTGTACTTGATCATCGTTTGATTCAAAGGTACTTGCTTCCTAAATTTGTATGAGATATATGTATAACATATATGTGAACATTAGCTTGCTACTGTATACAATACGACGCATGGAGTTGCTATGTCGGCCATCTTAGGGTGTACAAGCCATCAGTCAGTGTTACCTCTTGTTGCTTTTGACACATAGCACACATAACATGACATAGACATAAATACAGTGTGGTGCACTGTGTCTTCTACAGATGCTAAACAACAACGTCATATGGGTTGTTTTCACCACACTTATGTACAACGTCTGATTTCTGAAGAGTTTGTTGACCTGTTTTTGAAATTTTTGAGAATCCAGTAATGGCTGTGTAATAGTCAGTTAGATACACCGTGCAGTCAATATATACATGTATTACCATACATACTGTGTCAAATTCAGTGACATGTAAGCAGTTACCTGTGTGAGTGTATTGTCACTGGTGTCTTACTCGCCTACTGTGCAAGTATATATGGCTTTACATATTGATAATATGTACACTAACAATAAACATCAAATAGAAACGTTTACACATTGAAATATATGTTGAGATTGATGGGAGAAATTCTCAGATATCTCGTATTTTGTATAGTTTTCTATCATAATATTTATAGCATGCTGTTTTCATATCTGTTCACATTGTATTACTTTTGCTGTAATAGTATGTGTTGTTTATGTCAAACGGTCGAAGTGGTGAAACTGTGCGATGACTTGCACATACGAAGTTGGCGGAGATGGAAACTCAATGTATTATATAGTATACAGTAACAAGACAATATTCACATATCTTATATTCATATATCACATCACACTTATGTATAAATTATGACTGTATCTTTGTATTACCTAATTCGTTAATGTGCTTTCGTCGTCTCTACGCGGCGGTGTACATACGCGCAATGTATTGTTCTTAATGTTCGTCTGTACCTGGCGTTGAAACGAAGGAACGAAATTAAAGATTCGCAACGTTCGTCTCTACGCCTCAAACTTATAGCGGAATGAAATGGTCCTAACTAGCCACCATACAACCACGACTGAGCACAGATCTTGTGCATATAATCCTAACATTTAACAGAGAATATACCACTGGGTTTCTATGATACATTATATATATTTTGGACATGCATTTAAATATGCTAATGAACATCGCCATCTATGTGCAACCATATTTGTATGGCCTGATCATGGCTGGGTTGCTTGGAAATTCAACGTAGGTTTTCATATATAGGCTACCTCGCTGACCCTTCAAGTATGGAAACGCAGAGCCCGATTATTTATATTGTACTTAGCATATGTCTTCAAATGTCCATATTATTATTTAACATTATCATGTTGTTATTGAATTAAGGACCAAACAACTTGAACATTTGGAAAATATCAATACATGATATAATAGTTAAGATAAAGCAGATAGGGTTGACAAACACATATTAAGTGTTTGTAAATGTTTAAGTTCTTCCTAGTACAGGATTGTGCCTGTAGTACATGTGCACGGATGTCATATGTCATTGATAAAAGTTTCCATATATGTGTATATGTGGTTGTGACAGGCCGTGATGGAGAAATGAAGCTTATGAGATGTGTGACCAGATACGTGCAGCTCCATATCAATTAGCACACTCCTTATGCCGGATAATGTGCTATATTCCTTGTTAGACGCACAGTATGTGTTTCTTTGATGGACAGGCGAACATTTTAAATCCTGATCAGACTGTACTAGTCCGGATCTACAATAGTCGCAAAACCCATAAACCCATATTTCTCCAGTCACAACCATAGATGTGGCTATTCCTGGAGAGGTGTACTGTACGCCATTCCATCAACGAAACTACGGTCATGCATCTAACAATCAATGTACCTATCGTTATCAGGCTACTTGAGTGTACTATTTGCTCAGCAACTACACTGGTCACACATCCTATAAGCCCCCTTTTCTCCTGTCACCGTCACATTTACTTGGTAAAGCAAGTCTTGGAACAGGGACTATGATAATGCAATGCATACGGTATTGGATGTATCATGAAACACGAATTTGCCTGGTCATTATATAAAGAAATCTGAATAAAAATTGCTATTCAAACGTTATTAACAGGAAACAATAATTTACAATGATGTGGCGTCACTAACATTTACGTTAACATGGTGCCATCTTGTTGGTTTGGCAATACTTTTCGGGTGGAGATTTTAACAAGAGTTTTCATGGAAATTATCATACTAGCAACACATTGGCATCGCCTGGGTTATCTGCAGCTAAGTGGTGTTAGTAGTAACCATGAATCGGTAAAAGGGAGTACATAACTATTCCCATGGTTTTCCATAGATCTATGACGCAATAGGCTTAAAACATAGTTCAATTTATCCTGGAATTTCCTGGAGTTGATGTTTACGGTATCGGCAGCTGACATTCAAATTAACTGACAAACACATGGTTATGAGCAGTGACAAGTTGCGCCTGAATTCATACACCATCGGCTGACATATCTCAACTGTTTCTGTGCATCGTCAGAAGTACTATCTGAGACGCTTTAATAATCATATATAAAGTCTGAGAGTATCGTGCACCACAGAATACAATACAGTGAAATTGTTTGTTTGAAGTTTGGTGCTCAAAACTAGATCCTGGCGATGCTGATGGAATATTCATTCCTCTTCCCAAGTTCCACATACATGTAGTACTGAATGCAGATCCAGCCAATCTCTGGTAGGGATGTTCTCATCATATGGTTTCCTGAACAATATAATATAATGTGTAATTAAACAATATGATACGACTAGTTTATATTTAAGGGAACAATTAGTACAGCTGTAAAAAAGTATGCAGTGGTAAAATGAAAGAACAGCATTTCTTTTCATTTTACCACTCCATAATAAATAAAGTAAACATATCAGCAACCCATTTGCAAAAATAAACGAGACAAAA